>JAJJMB010011896.1:8849323-9067262 GCA_023531105.1 Papaver atlanticum
AATAATCGGAAGTAATATAATTTACATAAACTCCCGAATGTATGTTGTCTAACCTTCTAAAATGGCCCTTGGAACCACCTAGAGCCATGTCATGGTAGGTTCTGCCACAGTAATATTCGGAAGATATGTCATTTAAATAAACTCCCGAATATACGATGGCCCAAAAATCAGAATATTGGAAAAACAGAGATTTTTCAAATTTTGAACTTGTAATAATCGGAGGTAAATTTAGTTAACAAAATCTCCGATTATTGAGTGGCTCAACAATCCAAACCTGCCAATATCCTTAGGTTTTGGAATTTTGGAACGACCATAATCCTTGGAATTTCGAAATGCTCAACTACTATATTCGGTAGTAATTTCAATTGTATGGCTTCCGAATATATTGCTTTCCACATTCGGAAGATATTTAAATTAATAAATCTCCCGATTGTGGTTCAAAATTCAGAAACCATTGTTAAATTCATACACCATTCAAAATCCATAAAACTAATCATTCATAATCCATCAAACTAACTATTCACAAACCATAACGTGATTTAAGAACTTAAAATCCGATCCAAACCTTTAAAGCGACATAATCCAACACAAACTATAAATACTATGAAACAGAAGTTTATCATTCATTTATTCTTTGATTTGGATTTACGACCGTGACTACCTCCAAATCCTGCACGACCACGAGTTTGAGCACCTGCAGCTTCAACACCTTCATCTCGAGCATCTTCAGTTAGATCAATTGGTTCAATTTCATGTTGGGATGTAACTTGTGGAGCACTTTGTTCTACACCACCTTGTTGACTGCCTTGTGGAGCAATTGGTTCTACACCTTGTTCAACACTTGAATTTCCACCTTGACTGCCTTGTGGAGGAATTGGTTCTACGCCTTGTTCAGAACTTGAATTTCCCTTGGCACCCCTTTCTCTCCTAGCACTAGCTGACAGTTTCTGACTCCCTTTCCGACGAGGCCTTAAGTCGCCTGTTTTGGGTACTTGCTTAGCTCGATTTTGCCTAAACAAAAAAAATAAGGAACAACGTTTACAAACTATACAATCGGAAGACAAATTACAAAATTAAAACCCGAATGTAGAAAATCGGAAGTAAAAGGAAACATTTAGCTTCCGAATAAAGAACAATCGGAAGCCATTGTTAATATATTTGCTACCGAATATTCATCAATTGGAGTTCAGAAACTCCGAGTTTTTCATCCTATATAATCGGAAGTCATTAATAATAATTTCTACCGAATGATATATGGCCCCAAAACTATTTCAGTTCAACATTTTACAATCGGAAGTATAGACCATTATATTCTCTTCCGAATATATACTGTCCCCAAAATGGGGTTTTGCCTAAATCACAATTTAGAGATTTTTTTCAAAATATATATATTTGGTAGTAAGTGTATTTCCGATTACTGTGTCTCTACATCAATATATTCGGAAGTCAAAAAATTCTTTAAGCTACCGATTATATCCATTTTGTTCACAGGAAGATATGACCAACAATATTCGGAAGTTAACCTATAATTCTATCTCCCGAATACTGTCGATGTTCTTGAGAAATGAAGAACACGACTACATTCGGGAGTTTAAAATCATGAATATCTCCCGAATCTGGGAAAAAAACAGAAAAATCCTAGTTTTTTTTTTTTGATTCGTCGAATTAAAGCGACATAAACCCAAAAAATGATCGAATCTTACCTAATTGGGGCCATTTGAAGTTGCCGGAGTGTTTGACTATCGGAATCGCCACCAACAACAAATCAATGATGTTTTAATTTGGCGATTCACGATGACGACGATGAATTGAAAAAAGAGGGAATTTTTTTTTTACCTCCACAATTGGGAGTGAAGGGGAAGAGCAGAAGAAGAAGAAGAAGAGTTGAAATGGGTTGGAATGGATTTGTTTTTTCTTTTCTTTTTACTGGAAGGGCATTTAGGTAACTTCAATGTCATATAGGGTATCCCTTAACTAGTGCCCTTAACTGGGTAAAAATTGTTGGCCCCTAAATCCTTTTGAGTGACCCCTAAAAATGCCAGGTTTAATTTTGTCATTTTAGTGTACAGAGCATTAGCCGAAGAATTTGTCATTGCTTTTCGGAAAATGCATTTCTAATCCTCTTTCAATATTTTTTTTTTGTGGCAAACCCAAGCCGTTTAGAAAGCTGGCTATGCCATAGTTATTTCAAAACAGATTTCCGTTTTTCTTTTTGAAATGATACAGACTAAAGAAGCTGTCCCACAGTTTTAATCATGACTAAACACACTGAAATGCTGATTTTCTCTAGTTTTCAAAGATTAATTAATTTTGTCAAACTTTTAACCGTTTTAGTTTTTGCAACAGATAGTTCCAAAATCACGAAAAATGCTATACGACCAGCCGTTTACTCGCTGGTTGACAGCTGATTTCGATGTGGCAGTTACACGTAGGACATAAGAAAGTGAGTTTTCCACGTCTTCAACATAAAAAAAAAAAAAAAAAAAAAACTAAAATTGGAATCAGAAAAACTACCGGTCTTCCATAGATTGCTTATGGATCATAACTAGTTGGATGTAGAATGATGGAAGTTTGGGTTAATTTTTTTCCTTTAGACTCCACCAATAATGGTTTCAATAAGAAATGTATAAAAGAGGGAGTTGATAAACTCCATTGATATCAGTGAACTTGCTTAAAATTGAGAACCAGATTGTTGCTGAGCTTTTGAATTGATATCACAAATGGAGTCTTCAATCCTTTGTTGATGATTTCAAGGGTTATACATCGTGCCTATAAATCAATGCCAACTTATGGCCTTTGTAGACATGTCCCGATCACAATTTTGATAAAAAATAGTGAATTGGTTTAGATATATAATTGCCCATACCATTTTCTGATTAAAATTAAACATGATTTTGTATAATATGTTGACATTACTACATAATCCAATGTACCGTTGTAGCAAAATTCTTTGTTTGTGTTTTTTCTTTGTGTGTGTTCTTTAAAGTTGTACGAAAACTCAATTGTAAAAACCCATAATCGACTCCTTCCCTTAAGGTTTGATTATCAAATACTCACCCGTTCAGTGAGATACCGTTACTTGACTTTGTGCCGAGAGTTAGCCTGCATGTCGAAATAGTCCTGGACTTTAGAACCCTAGATTTTCTTTGGAGAAGAAACTGGGAGACAGAATGTAGTTATATTTGGTTTGTATTTTTCTTTTCTTTTGAATACGTGGACGTAAGGGAAAATTCCCTCTCTCCTACACATGACTGCCACATAGGATCAGCTGTCAACTAGCTGTTAACTGGCTGGTCAAGTAGCAAGATTGCAAAATCACCCTATTTACACGCAGTATTGGATGCAAGTTTTCTAGATCATTCAGTCAAAATAATGTATATTTTTCAAGAACAAATCAAAGAAAAATCTAGACTTCTAGCTTTAGATGGGCAATAGCCGAATTGCCTATTGCCATATCCCCTGATACGGGAAGTTTCGGCCCAATTTCTACTTGGATTACAAAAACGTCCAAACCCAAAGCTAGTCATCCACTCTTATCCGCTTTTAGTACGAAAACAAACTATACCACTAACCTGCTCCGGATTAATATGCACTCAACACGTGTCTGTACCTGATGGAGGATGAGGTGGAGAAACAGCCTGATGACATGCCTCCTCCTTAGTGGATAAGTTGAGCGAGTGACAGGATGACGTGTACATGAGAATACTGGTACAAACTGATGCCGCGTGTTACAATAAAGGAATATCTTAAGACTAGTCCGACACTCCGAGTTCTCTCATCCACAAATTTTTCCTCCTTTTTTTCTCCTGTCTGTGTGTACTATTTTTCTATCCAACGAGGTGGTGGATTTCATGGGAGCCATGAAATAATTTGGTTAGCTATTTTTGTCGAACAATGTCAAGCATGTTTCGGGAGTCTTGTCAATTTTTAGGTGTCTGGACTCTGGACTCTGGAGTTGGGATAGGATTAGGCCATTAGTGTCGATTCATGCAATATCTTATTCCTTTGCTTACGTAGCTTGTTTGTGATGGGAGCTATTAGTATCCGTGGGTTTGTCAAAATATATTTGTGTTGATTGATGGACTAAGATTGTTCTTCACCGACCGAGATATGCATGCTGAACTAACCATCTAGAAAGTACTACTCGTGTTGCTAGTTTTTCACACAGCACAAAACCACAAAATTAAATTGGGAAAATTAGGTTAAGGCCCTACCTGTGGGTTACCCATAATATGAGACCCCTAATTAAAAGAAGTTTAAATCTAGGCCCTGAATTTTTAAAAGACGTTCATACCCTTATGTACATTGTCAAACCCCTAATTATCAAAAAATTAAATTTAAGCCCAAAAATATTAAAATATAGTGTGAAGATGTTCGCACCACCTCCGACCACCACAACCACCGCCAACCACCTCCGACCACCACCGCCACCAACCACCTCTGACCACCATGTGTACACAAAAGTTACACATGCATATGGCATGTGTATCCAGAAGTTACACATCTATATGTCTTGTTTAATGTAAAGTTACACTTGTATGTAGATGTGTACTCAGTAGTTACACATGTGTATGCCGAAGTTACACATGCATATGGCGAAGTTACACCAGAATATCGCATGTGTATCCAGAAGTTACACATCTATATGGCATGTGTATCCAGAAGTTACACATCAGAAAGAAACATACAGAAAATACATAATATTCATTTACAATAATTTCTTTGTTTGTCAACTATAGTAATTAGTTGTTATTGAACACAACAAACGTGTTAAAACACTAGACATGTAAAATGAAATCCTAGAAATATGCCACAACATCATACAATATAAATGCTCTCTTTCCTTATTGTCTTCCTTGATTCCAAAATGATTGCATATCTATAACAAAATAAACATCAATAGGATTAGGTTGGATGAACAAAAATAAAGAAAGAAAATTATAGAACAATGGTAAAGCGAATAACAAAGACCTGTCTAGTGCAACACTTGGCACACCCTACCTCCCACTCTGATACCACAATTGGCTCCAAATCCTCCTCCAAATCCTGCACCTACACCACTGAGAATCTTCATAGATATCATAGTCTAAACAATCCTGAAAAGGTTACAAGCTCTGTGTAGTTTGAGGTAGTCAATCCACTACAAATAACAATTCAAAAACAAATAAAGCAATCAAAATTATTGCCAGCACCATTCAATATTTTCGATCATACATTAACCATAAATGAACCAAGAATCATATAGAGACATACCATCGTGTAAGATTACATCAGCTGACTTGTGTAACTGAGAGTTACACATGCATATAACATGTGTAATTAGGAGATACACATGCATCTGACTTGTGTAACTGAAAGTTACACATGCATATGGCTAGTAATAATGGATTGATGGATAAATTCAATCAAATATGAGATGATGATCATATTTGCAAAGTAATAAATCAAATGCACAAAGGCTGAACACATGCATACCTAACTTCACTGGTGAAAGCACCTCATTTCTTCACCCAACACGCATCCACTTGAATCTCAGGATACAATGAACTTTTAGCCGAGGTAAGGAACACAAATGGGGGACTGACACAACCTCTGTACAAAAAACATTCCCAACTACATTTAAATATTTCTAATACATAGAATATCAAATGTAATAGCATATTCACAACATTATGAGTACATCCACTCACCAACAACATCTATGGATGCAATTTCAGCACAATTAGTGTGTCAATAATCTTCTTCACTTGGTCCTCAACTCCATTCTGAAATTCCATAATTACTCAATTATGAAGTCCACCTCCTAGTCCTCATTTCATCATTTCAGCGCCAACTCCATTTCCAGGGAGACCATCCTATAAAAATACCACAAATAAGCAGTCATTTTTATTGAGTTACTGGCAACCTGAAGAATAACAAAAATCAATAAGATTTTATGAGATTAAAAAGAATAATACACACAACAATGTATAACCAGTTTTACATGCATTTGACTAGTGTAAATAGGAGTTACCCATATATATGACTAGTGTAAAACAGACATGCTAATTGAAAGAAAAAAACATACTCAAAACTGGAAGAAGTTATATTTATATGTAACTGCGAGTTACACATGCTAATTGGATGTGTAGAACCAAGTTACACATGCAAATTGGGTGTGTAGACGAAAGTTACACATGTTAATTGAAAACAAAAACAGACTCAAAACTGGAAGAAGTTATATTGATGTGTAACTGCGAGTTACACATGCTAATTGGATGTGTAGAAGCAAGTTACACATGCAAATTGGGTGTGTAGACGTAAGTTACACATATTGTATATCATCACATAACAAATTAAACGAAAAAAAAAACTTCACTATCAGATTCAAAACATAGATGTTAATGAAAAGAAATCATGGAGAGAGTTTTAGAATCATGATGTTGAAGATGGTGATTAGTAGTAGGAGTAGTTACCATGAAGAAGGAGTTTGGGGATTGTACCAAACGCTTGAACTTGTGACTCCTCTATATCATTTGAGAGAACCTACAACACACAACAACACAGATCTGTATTATCAGATTGAATCTGAATCTGATTGCTTTTAATTAAACAAAATTGAAACGAGATTTTTCCTTTCACACTAAAATCAAATTGAAACGCCAGTAAATTTCACTGAAACCGTACTAAAACGAACTGAATAAGATTAAAAAACATAGATCTATCTTGTATAACCAGAGAAGTCAAAACTATATGAACCTAACATTAAAATCGCATCTATTAGCAAATCAAAGATGAAATCCAAACAAAAATAATGAAATCAAGATAACTACATCAAAAACTGTATGAACTCAAAATATTACATCAAAATTCATATTTGTTATCGCTTCAAACAGATTTTCTCCCTCTAATAACAAACACGCAGATGATTTATCATCGTTTTTCTAGATCTAAAAGAGCAGATGAAAAATGAAATCAGTAAAAGAAAAATATACATAGATGAATCTTGTTTGCAGGTCGATTTGATTTTAGAGATGAATCTTTAGATGCAGATGATCTTCTTTGGTTATAATCGCATCAAACAGATTTTCTTATCTAAAACTTCTTCACCATTGTTGCAGTAGAAGATCTAAAAGAAGAAGATGAAAATGAATCTGAGAATACCCTAAAAGTTTTTTCTCTGCAACCGAGAGAGAGTGATGAGAGAGAAAGAAAATGGAGAAATGAATGGATCTTATGATTTTTCTCTTGTATATATTGAAAAGGATAAAATTGACATTACAAAAATGTCACTTTATTATCAAGCCCTGAAAATAAAAGTTTTGGGCCTAGAAATATCAAAATGTGAAAGAATGGAATTGATTGTGAAGGATCCATTTTGTGGGGCTTCTATATGTTGAACCCATATAGTAGGTGGGTTAGTATTTTTCACAATTAAATTAAGTTAGATCATCTTGCTAGTAAACTTTATTTAATGCTAAATTAATTATTTTTTTTTGATTTTCGTTAAAGGAAGGGCAAACAACGATAGATCGACGGGGAAAATTATAATCGACTCGTTAACTAGGAAAATTTAATAATGAGTAGTCAAATTTAATTTATTTTCGGACCAAAATATCCTCGTATCTCATTAAATCCCTCTCTATGACGCTTTAGGTATTAGGCTTTTATATTCTTTACTGTATCATCGTCTGGTTTTTTAATTTTATTCACGAAATCACCACAAATAAGAATAAAGAGAAGGATTTTTCAAATAAAAATATTTGAAGATTAAATATTTTTTCTGTAATCTTATTTCATTATTTGAATGTGTGATTTGGTATATTCTAGTCTTATTAAAACTGATTGTTGGATCTTTTCAGTGTGAACGTCATCGTGTTTTCTCTTTCTTTTTTTACTAGGCCTTCCTGGTTTCCTTATAACTATGGATGAGTTGATTTCATCCGGTGGCTGCAAAATGAAATGAGAAAATGAAGTGCAACTAAAGCAAAACCCTAATGTTAAAATATAGTTTCCAAAAAAGTACAATATTCCATAAATAATATAGTTACATGACACAAAAGGACATTAAAGAACAAAGCAAAAGGACAAAATTGAAAAAGTAAAAAAAAAAAAAGACACCTCACCCTATTCTAGTCTTCTCATGCGCATAAGTTGCCTTGTAAACATCAACTAGATAGCACTTACTGCAATAATTGCACAAAGTTGATACAGATGCATTAAAATCCCCATTGCAACAATAAACATAGATGCATTAAGATCACCGTTGCAACTGTAAAAAAACATAAATTATAACTGTTAAAGAGGTCAGAATGCTCACTCTGCCCAATTGATTCTCATGTCCATAAGTGCACACACATCATGCTGACAAGGGAATCCTCTAACCTGTCATTGAAGACAGCTACAAGTCTTATCAACCACATCAACTTGAAAAACACCATTGGTCTTTGAAGCCACTTCATATAACTTGTCAATAATAGCTTCATTAACCTTGAATGTTCCACAACATTTATGCATCTCATCAATCAACTTTTGAGCAGCTGGCACCAACTTACCATTTTTCAAATTTGCACTAAGACTTGTTTTGAGAAGAGTACCCATAATAAGCTGGTCATACATCATTCCAAGGGTACAAAAAGGCTTGTCTCTAATATTTATAAATATGTTATCAAATGATTCAGAGAAATTATTATTAGTGTGCTCATAACAACTAAAACTGTCAAAGAAGGCCCTACACCACTGAGTTGGATCTTCTTTCATCATGTAAGCTGTAACATCTGGAGATAACTTCAAGAGATCATCCATATTGGCCTAAGCATACCAATAATTAGATGACTAATTTAATAAAAAATCTCATCCAATGACATTACATGACAACAAAAAATCACAAAACAGTGAACTAGGAAGAGATAATACCTTCCAGTGTCTTTCCTTGTAGTTCTGTTACATTTACAAACATATCACTACATGGGTTGTCAGTTCATTATACAAAAACAAACAGACTACTAAGTAAAATAGAACCATGTAAGTTAGAGAATTTCCTTCAGATTCAAAGCTAGAACTGTCACCACTATGATCAAATTAAGATCCTTCAACATTATAAGAAACAATTACTTTTCCCTTTGGATCTTCCTACTTACCTTCTCGTTCAATACCACTGCCTTGAACTTCATTTGTTGCTTTCATATATGTTAGAGCACTGCTCGGTCGAACTCGCAAGCGTTGCTATCTCAAGCTTGTTTGTCAAGTTTAGTTGATCAAAACTATATACTTGATTTCTAGTCTACTTATAGCTATGTCTCGGATTAGGATAGAATGTGTAGTTGAACTTTAGACTTCACGACGTTCACCAATTGAAGACGAAGATCTACTGAGGAGCTTGGAGTATGCGAACTGTTTTATAATGATTCAGGTCCGGAACTCTTGTTTGCGTACCTAGTATGTGAACGGATTCACCTGAGAAGGTCCGGAACTCTTGTTTGCATACCTAGTATGAGAACAAGTTTACCTGAGTTGGGTCCGGGATGGTTGTTCGCGAACCGGTTTTGCGAACGGCTTGACTAGGCCAAGGACCAAAGCTGCTGTTCGCGTACCTGGGTGGCGAACTCAGTGGTTAAGTTCTAAAATCTGATATGCATGATTCTCATACTTATGAACTAAAACATTTATGAATTAAGGAAGGCAATCTTTGGAAACCATGGGTTAATGATCATGAATTGATTCTTGTATAAGTACTTTGTACGATTACGAATCAATCCGATTTTTTTTCAATTTGTTTATATATATTTCTATGAGATAGTGCACAATTGAACAACTCTATTTGAAACACAATTAGATTAATTTGATCATTTTTCATGATTGATTGATCATCATATTTGATCTACAAGTGTTAGATGTATATGGTAAAGACAAAAGTTTTCATATGGCTAACTTCGGTTAACTGTTATTGAGCCAACTCAATATACACATTTAGGTACGGTTACCCATATTTAAATATAAGTATATTTCATTTGTGTGTAACAAGCTAAGACCATCTAACAGTGGATATTAATTGCTTAATTTCTAAGCAGACTTAGCTTGAATCTTAAATCAGGATTTCATTTTAACGGTGAATATTGAATGCTTTGTTACTAAGCTATCTTAGCTTTGATTGTAAGCAACCATGGTTTGAAAGACTATATAAGGGAGAACTCTAGCAACTGGAAAACCTAATCCTGACACTTTCTTGTGTCCTAGTTGCAAACTAGATTCGATTCTCCTTTAACCTAGGTTTTTTCCAAAACCATATTAGGTTAACGACTTGAAGACTTTATTTGGGATTCGTGAAGTCAGATCCAACTATTTTCTCTGAAGTTGCGTATTCTGATCTTACTTGTTATATTGTATTGAGTTTTATCTTCTCTAAGATTTACTCGAGATTTATCTCCGATAGGTAAGATATAAAAAGTAATCAAATAGTTCTTCGTCTCAGACTCTTGTGATTCCGCAATAACTTTTTTTGTTAATCAGTGGGTTATTGTGAGGTGATTGATATTTCTAGGATGCTCTTCGGGAGTATAAGACTGGATTATCAATTGGTTCCTGTTCACCTTGATTTCTATCAAAAGACGGAACAAAAACCGAATAAAGAATAGACATATCTGTGGGAGACAAATTTTTTTATAAGTCTTCGACTTTGGGTCGTAGCAACTATTAGTTGTGGGTGAGATCAGCTAAGGGAATCAAGTGCGCAGAACCTGACGTAGTTCTAGAGGCGTAAGGAACGCGACTATACCTTAATCGGTGTGAGACTTGGTTAGGGATCAACTACATTCCATTCTGAAGTTAACTTGTAGTAGGCTAGTGTCTATAGTGGCTTAATACAGTGTGGTGTTCAAAGCTGGACTAGGTCCCGGGGGTTTTCTGCATTTGTGGTTTCCTCATTAACAAAATTTCTGGTGTCTGTGTTATTTTTTTTCCGTATTATATTTTTATATAATTGAAATATCACAGGTTGTACGTAGTTCAATCAGTTGATAAATCCGACCTTGTTTGTTGGATATAACTTGATTGACACTTGGGCATTGGTCTTTTGTACCGTCCAAGTTATTTCTCATATCAATCAGGCTCACGGATTTCTATCTGTTCGATTTGCTGATTGTGTTGAGAAATAGAGATAAAGCTCCTAGGTATATTTCTTGATTGAGTCTCACTTTTAAGTTGGTGCTCTCGGAATTATATTTGAATTTACTCCATACAGATTGCCGAACGAATTATTGGGTGTGGTTGTTATACCCCTGCTTTTTCCAATTGGTATCAGAGCAGGCAAACATGCTAAGACCTAATAAGTTTGTGTTTGAAGCAATCTGATTTTATGAACGAGTATATCTCTAATAACGTACCAGTTCAAAAATTACCAGATGTTTTTCAAAGCTTAAATTCACCTGAGAGAACTGTCACATCTAGGTCAATATCTAAACATCCTCGTGATGTAAAAACTGTTGATAACTGGGAAACACACCTAGAAGAACAGTTGGATAAACTTTCTTGTGACTCAGAGATTGATAGATATGTTGATGAGGAAATCTCAGAGTATGTTAGGCTTTTGAAATCGGTGGAAAAGTTAACGACTTCTTCTGTCACTCCTTTTCTATCCCATCTCTGTTGAGAAAATAAGAAATTGAGAAGAATTTACTCAGGTCTTTATTCTTGGAATAACATTAACGATTTGATGCTCAAAGATCGTGTGAATGACCTAAGTAAAAAATCACTTGAATGTGATAATCTTTGTAACACCCCGAGTTTTTAGCATGGCGCATGCTAAAAGATGCGCCATGGCCTGAGATGAAGCTTCATCTCAAGTTTCTGCCGCGTTAAGAGGAATATTGGCCTAGAACCAATGTTGCATCATCATGATGCATTAGGCCAGTTGGGTAGATGGCCTTTAACGTTGCAGCATAATCATTGCGCATTATGCATAAGATTGGCCTAGAGCCAATATTGCACTGTGCATCAGGTCAGAGAGGGTTGGCCGAATGAGTGTTGCGCAATCATTATACGCAATCATTGCGCGAAATTACTATGCGCAGTCATTGTGCACAATCATTGTGGACTTGGTGAAAACATTTTGCCCCCCTAATCAAAGTTGTAAAAATGTCAAGTAAACATATATAGGGAGGGGTAGTTGGTTGAAGGTGCATATGCGGACCATGCACCAAGTAAGCTTCATAGCTTATCCTGAAGAGTATAAATGATGCCTAAGTCTCATTTATAGCTGCATAGCTTTGCCAATGGAGCATATTAAGCATGGGCATCACTATGCCACGCCATGGACCCGATAATGCATAATCATTGTGCATTTTGACGAAATGGCCTATACGGGCCAGGCCATTACCATTATTGTTAGGCCACAACCTTGCAAGTGAGTTTGTTTAAGTTTTTGTCCCTTCGAGGATGAACTACGGTCTGTGCTTGATCCCTTTAGAGTAGGGAAGGGTACGTAGGCATCCGCAATGAGTTGCAGCATTGCCGGTCCAACACTTTGTCTCTTATATCATCTATTTGAGAGATGATTGCGGCACATTGGCCTCTCATATCATCTAAGCTCGGTAGCTCGGCACAGGAGATGATTGTGGCCAAACTTGATGAGACAAGTTGACGCATATGAGAAAGTTATAGCCTTTCTGGAGGCTAAAAACCCGATTGTCGTAATTTAGCTCAAGACGGGTCTAAATTTATTAGAAACGACCCAATGATCAATACGTGATCTTACGTATCACGGTCTTGGAATTTTAGCCAAATTCCATCGTTTAGGGCCTCAAAAGGCGATTTTTGCTGTTTTAAGGAAGTTATTGTTTTCTTAATAAACCCTTTGCGAAACAAGGGTAAGTTGGAACAGTGTGGAAGCAAAGTTAGCTGCATCATGCTCCACGGGCATGCTTGTAAGGGAAAATGGACATGCGTTTGCCTATCTTTAAGGCCCCGATCGTAGCATCATCATGGCGCACCGGGAAAGTGATGGCCTGCGTGCCCAGGCGTGCCAGGAGTAATTTTCCGGTCCGTCACAATCTTCGTCAATATTTCTATAAGTTGGGAAAAAACTTGCAGCAACCGAAGCAAGGATTATCCCAGCAAATAAGTTCTGATGACAGGGAAATCGCTTGTCTAGCTCGATAAAAACGCCTTGAGGCTGAGTTAACTGCTGCTCTTGATAACATCAAGATGTTGGAAGATGACTTGAAAAAGTTCAATACTAGTTCAAGCAAATTAACCACAATGCTAGGAGCAAGTAAAAATCATCGTGATACACGAGGATTGGGATATAAGGGAATAGATGCTCCAAATATTAGCAAAGAGGTAAAATTTGTCAAGGCTAGTGATTCTTCTAAACAAAAGGTTTCTACTGATGGAAAAAGTGAAATACCTTCACCGACAGTTAAGGTTCGAAAGTGAAAAGTATATCAACCTCCAAAACCAGCACACATGAATCCAGGTAAGAACGTTCCTTATATTTGTCATTAGTGCGGAAACAAAGGTGTGACAGACTGGAAAATTATGCCTGGCACGCTTGGGCGCGCAGGCCATAACTCCCCCGATGCGCCATGATGATGCTACGATCCGGGCCTTAAAACTAGGCAAATGCACGTTCATTTACACTTGCAAGCATGCTCATGTAGCATGATGCAGCTAACTTAGCTTTCACACCGTTCCAACTTACCCTTGTTCTGCAAAGGGTTTGAAGCCATTGAGGCTATGGTCGATGCATCTTGCATGCATCACTGGACTTAGAGTCCTTTACCTCAACGTAGGACATTCATCACTGAATTTCCTATCTAGCTGAGTAACCGTCGTACTTCCTCTTCACTAAGCTTTGGCATTGCTGAGAGCATGCACTTTTCTTGCTCGTTCCAAGGGTGCATCAATCAGGATTATGCTGTACTTTCCTTAGGCTTATGAAAGCTCCGCTAACTTGCATATCGAGGCCATGCCCAATGCGCCATTGGTACATGCCTAAGTCGAACGACTTGATAGAAAGTATGAGCATCCACTGGCTAGCATGCAACTTGCCTCATCAAGTATGGCCACAATCATCTCTTGCATCAAGCTACCGAGCTTAGATGATATGAGGGGCCAAAGTGTTGGACCGGCAATGCTGCAACTCATTGCGGCTGCTTACGCACCATTCCCTACTCCAAAGGGATCAAGCACAGACCGTAGTTCATCCTCGAAGGGACCGCAACTTAAGCTAAACTCGTTTGCAAGGCCGTTGCCAAGCAATAATGGTAATGACCTAGTCCGTATAGGCCGTTTCGTCAAAATGCACAACGATTATGCATTATCGGGTATGCGGCGTGGCATAATGATGCCTTTGCACCATATGCCCCATTATCCAGGCTACGGAGCTATAAATGAGACTTAGGCATCATTTATACTCTTCCGGCTAAGCTATGAAGCTTACTTGGTGCATGGTCCGCATATGCACATTCAACCAACTATCCCTCCCTATATATGTTAACTTGCAATTTCTACAAGTTAGAATAGGGGAGCAAATTGACATGCGTGCTTCACTATTCATGGCCGTTGCTATGTATTTTTAAGTACCGGCAATGATTGCCGAGTTTACTTCAGTATTGCATAATGATTGTGCAACATCCCTACTGCCGGATCACTCTGTTGTATTGCACAATGATCGCGCACAATGGTTGCGCAGGATGATTGCGTGACATTCTCTCTGGCGTATTGCACAATGATTGTGCAATATTCTCTTGGCCAGCCCTCTCTAGCCTGATGCATAATGATTGTGCTATATTGGTTCTAAGCCAATAACCTTCATAATGTGCAAAGGATGCGCTGCAATGCTCTAGGCCGTCTACCCAACTGGCCTAACACATTGTTTGATGCGAGATTTGGCTCTTGGCTAAATGCCAAACATAATGTGCCATTTTGGCACGGCATTGGCATTAAGCCAATCTACCTCTTACCAACCAATGGAAGCTTAGGATGAAGCTTCATCTCAAGCCATGACGCATCTTTTAGCATGCGCCATGCTAAAAACTCGGGGTGTCACAAAAGGTCACCTGGAAAGGAGATGTTGTTTTCGTATAAGGAATGAAAAACTTCATGATATTCTCGTTTGGGTATCAAAAGAAGTGATTAAACCTAGATCATATGTTAAGGCTAATACCCTTGACATTACTGGTTGTGAACGTCCAACCTTTATGCAAAGGAATCAGTGTTGTGATAAACCTAGATTTGCCTATAAATGTCATAAGAAGCCTTTTCACAATCGTAATGAGTATTAAAAGGATAACTTTGTAAAGACGAAGACAAGATCCGATGCTCCCAATTGGAGAAAGACTAACTTGCAAAAGAATAGTCAATCCAATTCTATTCCGAGAATTCTAGAAGAGAGTAACGGGAAGAAGGTTCCGGTTGTTCCTAAACGCACTCAGAAGTGGATACCAAAGAAAGTCAATGATGCTTTGAGTGTGAAAAGGAATGATCTAAAATTCCATGACTACGGAGAAGACAGTATCCATGATGTTGGAACTTAAAAAGTTCTTTGAAAAGATGAAATTGGATGTGAAAGGTTCTAAAAGCGATCTCTTTCATGATAATCCAAAAACAAAACGGAATAAGCCAAAAACTATAGATGGTGAAAAATCCATAGTTGCGGAAAAGTCTGTTTCAGTCACTTATGGTGAGCAAGACATTATTCACCTCAACACAACTTGATTGTGTTGCAAGTGCATCCTCACCAAGGAATGCCATGTTATGTATACGGTGAGGGAAGCACGAGAATTGGGGCGCACATATTGTGTTAGGTAGGATATTGAATTTTTGGTAAAGCCGTAGGATTCACGATCAGATTCTTCTAAAAGGTATGTCTATAAACTTGAGCAAGATTTATGTTTTTATTATTTGCTTAAAGTACTTATAATGATCCATGTACCTTGTGTATTGTTCATGTATACCTAACTTGATTTATGTTTAAGGTTCTTAAATATTTAGGTTTGAAAATAGTAGTTCAGGATGTTTGGCCTTCATGGTACACATACCAGGTATGCATACCATCATTTAAATTAAAATCCAGGGATTTCAGTTCGCGAACACCGTTTGCAAACAACTTTACATCCGTTTGCGAATTGGCCTGTAGACGTCAATATTTGATAACTTGTTTTGGCTATAACTTCTTCGTCCGAACTCGGAATGACCTTATTCTTTTTGCATTCTCGTCATATTTGAATTCTCTTCAAAATGGTGATAAAAATCTTGGATTTGGATGAGTTAAGATTGGTCATTGTCCCGTTTCTTGTTTTTGAGTGTTTTGCTCCATTTCGTCGCACTTGTTCTATTTCTCTTGGACTTGGGCACTTAGATTCTTGGAGTACTTCTCTTATAAGCTCATTTGTATCTTTTTAAGAATGTTGTTGGTGAATCACAAAGAAGAAAGTTCAAGAACGGGCAGTAGTACGTGTTACTCTGGGATTCTTGAATGTTCACAATCCTCTTATGTGAACTATGGTGCATGGTCGTTAATGACTTTGTATTTTATTCTTTAAAAATGTCTTTTTATACGCCTTTGGTAGCCATTCTTGGTGTAAATAAGTGCAAAAAAGATTGATTTACCTTCTAAGGGCAAATCAGCTTGTATGTTCTTTACGAGTTTGTTTCTTACAAGTTTGTCTATTCGTTTTGTTATCTAGGAAACTTCTCGTGAGAATTTATTCTTATGTTTTAAGAAGGATAACTAGGGTTTGGAATAGCAAATATTGTAATTACACATAGCTATTTCAACGATTTTCATTTTGCAATGTCTTTAGATGTATTTATTTAAATTCTAAGTTATTTGGAAGATAATTTTTGCAGTATTTAATCTTTTTGATTTTATATATTGCAATTGATTATGATATGAATGCCTTTACGTCCGTGATTGTGCTTGTATCTCATAATTACTCAAAAGTTTAGTCTATTACGTTTTTATGCAAATATTGATAAAAGATAAAATGAACTTTTGAAAATTCCGCAGTATTGATCTTTCCCTGATCCACTTCTATGTGAAAGTATTGTATGGCTCCGTAAGTTTTCTTATGTTGAGCATTTCCGATTAAATTAATCATTAAGGTCTCCTTGTGGTTAATTTATTCGAGTTTACTGGATACAGATCCATGTGATTTGTTAATGTCCAAAGAAATCCTTATTTTATTGTAAAAGTAAGGTAGCTCATGTTGTTCTCTTAGGAATGACATCAAATGGGGGAGAGTTCTTAATTGAACTTGTGCTTAATTGCCATATCTTTGTAGGGAGTGCGGCTGTGGAATATTGTAGGAGTTATCTTGTATCTTTATAAATTCCTTGATGAATACACTAAGTTTCGACTATGTGAAATCATCGAAACAAAGTTGATATGTTCTCTTTTAGTCATGAATTATCTCTTTGAGAATTTCATTATGATCCCGTAGTTTTCGTACCTTTGCCAATTTATATCGACAAAAAAGGGGAGAATTATTTGGTAGTTCACACTACATACATATGGTTTACGGATCATTATGTAAGGGGAAGTGGTTTTCATTGTTAGATGGAAGTATTGACTAAGGGGGAGTGATACATATCACCATAGTAATATTTCAAAGTTGTGATACAATTGGACTTTGATTTTGTATAATAATATTATGACATTGTATAACAATGATTGAGAACATCTGTTTTCTTATTATTATGGCTACGGATCTTCAACAACAATGATGCTGAGTTGAACACGTTCAATCGCTGAAGTACTTGGAGTAGCGAAGAATTCAATGAATATTGAAGAGCCATGGAAATCAAGCATGATGGATGAGAAGCTACAAAGTTTATTTATTTTGTAATCCATATGTATTGATAGTTTTGTCACTAAAATTGACAAAGGGGGAGATTGTTAGAGCACTGCTCGGTCGAACTCGCAAGCGTTGCTATCTCAAGCTTGTTTGTCATGTTTAGGTGATCAAAACTATATACTTGATTTCTAGTCTACTTATAGCTATGTATCGGATTATGATAGAATGTGTAGTTGAGCTTTAGACTTCACGGATTTAACCAATTGAAGACAAAGATCTACTGAGGAGCTTGGAGGAACTTCATCAATAAAAGGTATGTGGAGACTAAAACTTATCTATCACTCAGAAGTCTATTCTATTTTATCTTCTAATGAGATTAAGTCGTATAGCTATATAGACTTTTACATTATACACATTTGATATTTCGAGTTGAGTTTATCTCGCTTATCTATTTCTCGAAATATAGGTAAAAAAGCGGGGGTATAACAACCACACCCAATATTTCGTTCGGCAATCTGTATGGACTAACTCCAATATTATTTTGATAGCACCAACTTATAAAGCGAGCTCAACCAAAAAAGATATCAAAGAGTTATGTCTTTTTTTCTCAAATCAATCAGCAAATAAAACAGATAGAAATCTATGATCCTGATTGGTAAGAGAAATAACTTGTGACGGTACCAAAGACCAATATCCAAGTGTCAATCAATTTATATCCAACAACCAAAGGTCGGATTTTCCAATTGATTGAACTACGCACAACCTGTGATATTTCAATTATATAAACAAATATAATGCAGGAAAGAAATAACACAGACACTAGAAGTTTTGTTAACGAGGAAACCGCAAATTCAGAAAAACCCCAGGACCTAGTCCAGATTTGAACACCACACTGTATTAAGTCGCTACAGACACTAGCCTACTACAAGTTAACTTCGGACTGGAATGTAGTTGAGCCCTAACCAAGTCTCACACTGATTAAGGTACAGTCGCGTTCCTTACGCCTCTAAAACCACGCTGGGTTCTGCGCACTTGATTCCCTTAGCTGATCTCACGAACAACTAAGAGTTGCTACGACCCAAAGTCGAAGACTTATAAACAAATCTATCTCCCACAGATAAGTTTATTCTGATAGATAAATCTGTTTCCTACAGAAATACCTATGAAGTTTTTGTTCCGTCTTCTGATAAATCAAGGTGAACAAGAACCAATTGATAATCCGTTCGTATACTCCCGAAGAGCAGCCTAGAAATATCAATCACCTCACAATAACTTAACTATATGGTAGTAGAAAAAGTTATTGTGGAATCACAAAGAATGAGACGAAAAGATTTGTGATTACTTATTATATCTTACCTATCAGAGATAAATCTCGAGCAAATCTTAGAGAAGATAGTACACAATACGATAAAACAAGTAAGATCAGAATACGAAACTACAGAAAAAAAATAGTTGTATCTGGCTTCACAAATCCCAAATGAATTCTTCAAGTCGTTAACCTATAATGGTTTTGGAAAAACCTAGCTTAAAGGAGAATAAACTCTAGTCGCAACTAGGACACAGGAAAGTGCCGGGATTAGGTTTTCCAGTTGCTAGAGTTCTCCCTTATATAGTCTTTCAAATGAGGGTTTGCTTACAATAAAAGCTAAGATAACTTAGTAACAAAGCATTCAATATTCACCGTTAGATGAAAACCTGATTTAAGATTCAATCTAAGTTTGCTCAAAACCAAAGCAATATCTCTCCACCGTTAGATGGTCTTAGCTTGTTACACAAAAATGAAATATACCTTCATTTAGATATGGGTAACCGTACCTAAACGTGTATATTGAGTTGGCTCAATAATAGTTAACCGAAGTTAGCCACATAAACACTTTTGTCTTAACCACATTCATCTAACACTTCTAGATCAACTATGCTGATCAATCAATCATGAAAGATAATCAAATGAATCTTATTGTGTTTCACATAAAGTTGTTCAATTGTTCACTATCTCATAGAAATATATATGAACCAATTGAAACAAAATCGAATTGGAATTTAATCGTACAAAGTACTTATACAAGAATCAATTCATGAACATTAAGCCACGGTTTGCAAAGATTGAATTCCTCAATTCATAAATGTATTTGTTCATGAGTATGAAAAGCATACTTAACCGATTTTAGAACTTTAACAACTAAGTTTGCAAACTTGTACGCAAACTATAGGTTTTGGACTTTGGTCTTGTCTAGCCGTTTGCAAACGGGTACGCAAACAGCGGTCCCGGACCTAACTCAGGTAGAACCGTTCGCATACTTGGTATGCAAACTAGGTTCCCGGAGTTTTACAGCTAAAACCGTTCTCATACTAGGTATGCAAACAAGGTTCCCTGGCCTGAATCATACCAAAACAGTTTGCATACTACGTACGCATACTGTGATGTATCTAGACAAAGGTTTTTGTTCTAAACTCCGATTTCAATCATTAAAACATCTTTAGAAGACAACAATGGCTGTCTCACACAAACCATTAGCTTATAAGTAATTTTCAAGTGATCGAATGATCAATATGAAACTTTCCAAGTGTACATCAAATTATTGTCTCACACAAATCATGTAAGATTTTTCAAGGAAATGTCCACATGATCATCTTTTGACTTATTATTTAGTTTCCAATAAATAAATTGTTTCCAACTAAACTTGTCAAGAATAATGATGAACATAGCTAAAGGAAAAAGCTTACAACACATATTTTGAGAAATATATAAGCGAGTTATACTCAGCTCAAAATATCAAATGTGTATAATATAAAAGTCTATATAGTTATACGACTTAGTCTCATTAGGAGATAGAATAGAATAGACTTCTGAGTGATAGATAAGTTTTAGTCTCCACATACCTTTTGTTGATGAAGTTCCTCCAAGCTATCATCAATAGATCTTCGTCTCCAATCGGTGAACGCCATGAATTCTAAAGCTCTATTACACATTCTATCCTAATATGAGACATAGCTATAAGTAGACTAGAAATCAAGACTTATAGTTTTGATCAATTAAACTTGACAAACATGCTTGAGATAGCAACGCTTGCGAGTTCGACCGATCAATGCTCTAACAATCTCCCCCTTTGTCAATTTTAGTGACAAAACTATCAATACATATGGATCACAAAATAAATAAACTTTGTAGCTTCTAATCCAACATGCTTGATTTCCTTGGTTCTTCAACATTTCTTGAATTCTTCGCAACTCCAAGTACTTCAGTGATTCTGAACGTGTTCAACTTAGCATCATTGTTGTTGAAGATCCGTAGCCAAAACAATAAGAAAACAGTTGTTCTCAATTATTGTTATACAGTGTCATAGTATTATTACACAGCATTAAAGTCCAATTGTATCACAACTTTGACAATAATACTACGGGGATATATATCACTCCTCCTTAGTCAATACTTCACCTGACAATGAAAACCACTCCCCCTTACATAATGATCCGTAAACCATATGTAGTAGTGTGAACTACCAAATAATTATCCCCCTTTTTGTCAATATAAATTGGCAAAGGTACGAAAACTACGGGATCATAATGAAATTCTCAAACAGATACATCATAACTAAAAGAGAACATATAAACTTTGTTTCGTTGATTTCACATAGTCGAAACTTAGTGTATTCGTCAAGGAGTTTATAAAGATACAAGATAATCCTACAATATTCCGGAGCCGCACTCCCCATAAAGATTTGGCAATTAAGCACAAGTTCAATTAAGAACTCTCCCCCATAAAATGTCATTCCCGAAAGAACAACAAGAGTGACCTTACTTTTACAAGAAAATAAGGATGTCTTTATACATTAACAAATTACATGAATTTGTATCCAGAAAACTCGAATAAATTAACCACAAAAGACCCTATAGATTAATTTAATCAGAAATGCTCAACATAAGAAAACTTACGGATCCATACAATACTTTCACATAGAAGTGGATCAGGGAAAGATCAATACTGCGGATTTTTTCAAAAGTTCATTCTATCTTTTATCAATATTTGCATAAAGACATAATAGACTTAACTTTTGAGCATATATGAGATAATCATAGTTCATGGACGTAAACACACATATCCTGTTAGAGCACTTCTCGGTCAAAATTACAAGCGTTGCTATCTTAAGCTTGTGTGTCAAGTTTAGGTGATCAAAACTATAAGTCTTGATTTCTAGCCCACTTATAGCTATGTCTCGGATTAGGATAGAATATGTAGTTGAGCTTTAGACTTCACGACGTTGATCGATTGAAGACGAAGATCTACTGAGGAGAGCTTGGAGGAACTTCATCAACAAAAGGTATGTTGAGACTAAAACTTATCAATGACTTAGAAGTTTATTCTATTCTATCTCCTATTGAGATTGAGACTAAGTCGTATAGCTATATAGACTTTTATATTATACACATTTGATATTTCGAGCTGAGTATAACTCGCTTATATATTTAACGAAATATGTGTTGGAAGCTTTTTTATTTAGCTATGTTCATCGTTATTCTTGATGAGTTTGATTAGAAACAATTTATTTGTTGGAAACTAAATAATAAGTCAAAAGATGATTATGTGAAAATTTCCTTTAAACATCTTATATGATTTGTGTTAGACAATCATTTGATGTGGACTCGGAATGTTTTGTATTGATCATTCGATCACTTGAAAATTACTTATAAGCTAATAGTTTGTGTGAGACAGCTATTGTCGTCTTCTAAGGATGTTTCAATGATTTAAATGGGAGTTTAGAACAATTAACCTTTGTCTGGATACAGCACAGTATGCAAATTGTTGTGGTATGATTCAGGTCCGGAAACCTAGTTTGCATACCACTATGCGAATGATTTTAATTGTTAAAGTCTGGGAACCAAGTTTGCATACTAGTATGCGAATGGTTCTACCTGAGTTAGGTCCGGGACAGTAGTATGCATACCGGTTTGCTAACTGCTGGACAAGACCAAAGTCCGGAACTATAGTTTGCATACCCGTTTGCAAACTTAGTGGTTAAAGTTCTAAAATCGGTTAAGTATATTTTCATACTCATGAACAAATACATTTATAAATTAAGGAATGCAATCTTTGCAAACCATGGCTTAATGTTCATGAATTGATTCTCATGAATCACTCCGATTTTGCTTCTATTGTTTCTTGTATACTTCTATGAGATATATACAATTGAACAAATCTATGAGTAACACAATTAGATTCATTTGATTATCTTTCATAATTGATTGATCATCATATTTGATTTATAAGTGTTAGATGAATGTGGTTAAGCAACCCTGATTTGAAAGACTATATAAGGGAGAACTCTCGCAACTGGAAAATCCAAATACCGAAACTTTCCTGTGTCCTAGTTGCGACTAGAGCCGATTCTCCTTTAACCTAGGTTTTTCTAAAACTATTATAGGTTAACGACTTTAAGATTTCATTTGGGATTCGTAAAGCCAGACCCAACTATTTTCTTTGTAGTTGCGTGTTCTGATCTTAATTGTTCTATTGTATTGAGTACTATCTTCTCTAAGATTTTCTCGAGATTTATTTCCGATAGGTAAGATATAAAAAGTAATCACAAAGCTCTTCGTCTCATTCTTTGTGATTCCACAATAACTTCTTCTACTACCATATAGTCAAGTTATTATGAGGTGATTGATATTTCTAGGTTGTTCTTCGGGAATATAAGACCGGATTATCAATTGGTTCCTGTTCACCTTGATTTATCAGAATAGACTTATCTGTGGGAGACAGATTTGTTTATAAGACTTCGACTTTGGGTCGTAGCAACTCTTAGTTGTGGGTGAGATCAGCTAATTGAATCAAGTGCGTAGAGTCCTACTGGGATTCAGAGGCAAAAGGAACACGGCTGTTCCTTAATCGGTGTGAGACTTGGTTAGGGCTCAAATACATTCCAGTCCGAAGTTAACTTGTAGTACGCTAGTGTCTGTGGCGGCTTAATACGGTGTGGTGTTCAAATCTTGACTAGGTCCCGGGGTTTTTCTGCATTTGCGGTTTTTCTCGTTGCAAAACTTCTGGTGTCTGTTTTATTTCTTTTTCGCATTATATTTGTTTATATAATTGAAATATCACAGGTTGTCCGTAGTTCAATCAATTGGTAAATCCAACCTTTGGTTGTTGATATAAATTGATTGACACTTGAACATTGGTGTTTGGTACCGTTCAAGTTATTCTCATACCACTCAGTTCATGGATTTCATTCTGTTGATTTGCTGATTGATTTGAGAAAAAGATATAGCTCTTAGATATCTTTCCTTGATTGAGTATGACTGTCTAGTTGAGTCTCTTGGAATTATATTGGAGTCAGTCCATATAGATTGCTGAACGGAATATTGGGTGTGGTTGTTAGATCCCCGTTTTTTCAATTGTTATCAGAGCAGGAAAACACATTTAAGACCTCATAAGTCTGTGTTTGTAGCAATCTGACTATATGGACAGAAGTGCTATCTCAAACAACGCATCACCAGTTCAGAAACGTTCTGACTTGGTTCAAAGCTTTGTTTCTCCTGAGAAATCTCAAACGTCTTCTCCATTGACTTAAACTATGTATAACTGGGAAACACGCATAGATGAACAGTTGTATGATCTTTCTGATGAAAGTGATTCATACGATGAAAAGGATGTTGATCAGGAAGTCTCCCAATACATCAAGCTTTTTGACCATCTCATAAATTAAAAAAAAAGTCAATATCTCGCTTGACTGAGTTTCTGACTTCTCTCTGTCTAGAAAACCAAAAAATGAGAAAACTCTTTAAGGGTTACGATTATGGATATAATCTCTTACAATCCCTTCTTAAAGATCGTGAAGAAGATGTGCGTTCAAAGAATTCTGAATGTGAAAATCTTCATCGAAATCTCTTTGTGTTGAAAGAAGAACTTGCAGAATCTGAAGCAAGATGTAGCTCTCAACAAAGTTATTTTAATGACAGAGAAGACGTTTTTCTCTCACGAGAAAAACAATTGGAGGCTGACCTAACTGCTTCTCAGAACAAGGTCAAGTTGCTGGAAGAAAACTTGAAAAAGTTTAACCTTAGCTCAACAAAAGTATCCACTATGCTGGGAGCATGTAAGAAACATCGTGATACACGGGGTTTGGGCTATGAAGGAATAGACGCTCCAAGTAGTAGTAAAATTGATTTTGTTTGTACTAACGACAATTTCCAGCAGAAAAATTTCACTGATGGCAAAAGTGAAAAATTACCTTCAACAACAGAAGTTTAAAAGAACAAGGGTAGTCAACCTCCAAAGACAGATTATATGAGAATGGTTAATAGCATTCCTTGCAATTGTTATTATTGCGGAAACAAGGGTCATCTTAAAAGGAGATGTCGTTTTCGTTTTGAAAAGACGAGGGTACCCAAATATACCTCAATCTAAAACTTTTCCACCTATAAGTCCTTTCTCCGAAATTGATTGTCTATGGACTGAGTCGAGACAATACAACTAATCGGTTCACACTTCGTGTGATCGTCTATGGATACGAGATAGAGACAATACGACAACAAGATAACTTGCGTGATTGACCATGGATACAATATCGAGACAATACAACAACGAAGTATGTTTACTTGATAATAGGTTCGGACTTAACCAAACACAATAGGATTGCTATCAAGTAAATAAGAATTAACGTTTGTGTATTTTACTTCTAATTATAATAAAACAATTATAATTGCGGAAATAGAAAATTAAAAGACACGACAAGATTTTGTTAACGACGAAACCGCAAATGCAGAAAAACCCCGAGACCTTGTCCAGAATTGAATACTCTCATAATTAAGCCGCTATACAAAATCTAAACCAACTTCGTATAGTTGAGACCAAGCAACTAAACCTATAGTTCACCTAGTTCCCTTAGTATCCCTGCGCCTACAACTTGTAATAAGTCACACACTTGGAACAATTCCTTTGGTTCGTATTCCAAACAGTAAAGGAACAACAAATTTGCTCGGTAACAACTCTTTTCAAACACATTGATATGAGTTTGACAAAAGGCTCTTCCGTTTATCCCAATAAACTCCTTTGTCAGGTTCTTAGATCTATCTCTTCAACAACTACCAAAGTAATTGTTTTAGACTATGCAATCAATACTTTGAATCACAAAAAATTGTATTGATGCCGATCTACTCAACTAATCAATCAAGGTTATCACAAAGATAAACCGATTATAGTTGGATCCCCAGCCGATCAAGTTTTATGCACACCAAAGATTATGAACTCAAATAAGAAATCTTCTTTGTCTTCAAATCTTCTTAGATCTTCAATAAACACCTTCACACAAACAACTTGAATCTCTTGTGATCAATCACACATAGAACGGAGTCTGTTAACAATGGATTATCACAAGACGTCTTTAGATCTACAAACAGTTCTAAAGATCCTCGTTGATACTTCGATCTAGTTTGAGTGAATCTTATATTAGAAGAGAAGATTCTCAAGCATAAACAAGCTAGGTGCAATTAAAGTTCAACAACCGTTAGTCAATCAAATCAATCGAAAAATAACAATAAACTGCAATTATCTAGTTTCCCACCAACGGTTCTCGTAGAGCTTCCCAATCCCTTAGAAGTCTTTAAAACGAACGGTCGTAAGAGATTTCGCCTAATTAGGGTACTTTCCTCTCTGAATAGACGGCTCCACCAGTAACAACACAACTAGGTAGTTTTGCTGGCTCTGAGGATTAGTTTGCTTGAAATGCAAACTTCAATATTTATAGACCAAGGAAGTTTGGACACTAAGGAATTTCCAAAACCGAATATTCTCAAAGATATGCAATAAAGTCCAAATAGGTTTTCATAATTCCTGGAAATGCACTGTCCAAATATTGACCGAAATCTCAGCAACTAATCTCCAATTAGTAAATGCACATTTCTAATTTTTATTTTCTAAAGATATGCATTTAATTGCTAGAAATTAAAAGCATATAAAAACTAAAAACCTTAATTAAAAGATACTCAATTTATTTCGATCCGGGATTCTCCTTTAGTTATTAAGGAATATCTTTGAACAATAAAAGATAAGAGTTACTGTACATGTTCAAAGTATGTCGACATCTTTACTTTGTAAATCCTTTTTCATATTTACAATCTTGGAACCGATTTGCCACACTTCCAAACAAGTTTAGAATTGGTTCATCTGACTTCCAAGAACTATGTGATTGATTATCCTATCAAATCACCAATCATGGGTTTAACGGTTCTACCAAAACAAGTTTCGGTTCTACCTCCATGTGGGTACTAATATTAGTCACGCTAGTTACCAAAAGTTGGTTGACTAGGTACTAGGATCGGTTACCACATATTTATGGTATAAACTTGTATTCGGTTGCACAAGTCATAGGATCGGTTCCCCAATTACTAAAAACTTGTTGTACCTATTACAAGGATAGATTCCCTCTTGTGATCGGTTGCACCTCTTACTAGGATTGGTTCCCCAATGTCTAGAGTTGGTCATACCAATTACAATAAATCGATCATACCATCTCAGGTGATTACTTAAGATCGGTTTCACTAATAAAAGTCATACCAATACAAAAGTCAGTCATTGTGAATAGTTTTACCAAGATACATAAACAAGTTATGAGCGGTTATACTAAACACACATATTGGTAATCCAAAGATTTGTAATGAATAACAATACCAATAAGCCTAGCGATTTCTCTTTCGATTCACAAAATAAGTTTATGAATGTACTTCCTTTAAACGAATGTAAAACATTGTTTCCTAGGACGAAATCTTCACCCATACCCATACATAATCATAATAGCATTCATACGATTATGTCGATGTCTTATATACGAAGTTCAAAAGATAGATGTTATACTTCGTATTGTAATTCCTTAATACTATGTCTAACTAGAGTATAATCATTCACAGCTTCGCAGTTATGTTTTCAATATGCACGACTTGAAAGATACGTTAGGAATGAAACAGTTCAAGTCAAATATTACCAACCTCAAGTGGAAGGATGATGTCGTCATTGTAGTTCTTTACTTCTTCACATTCTTCAAATTCTTCACGTAATACTTGTAAGTCTCATATCTTAGTAATTTTCTAGCTAACATATACGAAGTTGACTCTAGTAAATAATCAAGCGACTCTTTAAATGAGTTTTGATTCACTAAAATATGACAACCAAACTTGACATACCAACGCTTGGTGGGTTCAACCGAGCTATGCTCTAACAAGTTTGCAGAATGAAAAACTTCATAACATTCTTATCTGGATGTCTAAGGAAGTAATCAAAACTGTTTCTCATATTACTGGTTTTAAATGTCCAACCTTCAGACAAGGAAAGTGTTGTGATGAGCCAATTCTCGCCTATAAGAATAACACAAAACCTTTTTACAATTGTAAAAAGAATAATGTTATAAGGACAAATGACTGCTTTATTGGTCCAATGATTAAGAAAAAAAATTCAAACTCTTCTTCCATGGCTGGAGGAAGTGTTGGATTAAAAGTGTCAACCGTTCCTGAATATATTCATATCAATAATCATGTTTCGGAACTCAAGACCAGTATAAATAGACTCAAGCGTAGCATTAAGAAGGCAAGGAAGGAAGCAGCTTCAGGTATCTCTTGTCCTCCTTTTATTGATTCTCTTGAGACTAACTCTACTGACTTCTCTGATGTTGTTCAAGAAAGAAAAGGAGATAATGTCAATACCCTTGATGAGCAATATACTCGTCGAATTACAACTTGACTGCTTACAGTTGTGCATCCTCTTTGAGACTGTGTGAGGATGTACATAATTCTCAAGAAGATATCTTCTTCTTGACAAAGTGGTCTTTGTTGTATCTGTTTTTTTTGTTTCTTTTCTTTTAAAATAAAATAATGATCATCTTACTATTGAGCCTTGCTCCGATTAATTATTACTCTTGGTAATATAGATGATCGATAACTCTTGAGATAATACTCTTTGTTGCTTGTTTTGAAAAACTTCTGTTTGTCTTTCCTTTAAGACAGTTAACTTGTTGTTTATCAACAAATGTCTTGTGCTCTAAATATATTTGAGCTAGGATACTCTGTCATAAGTTTAGAACTTGATTTTGATCTTTTGTCAAAACATACTTTTAAAATAGGCTCCATTAGTTCGTTGGTTCTGAATTTTGGTTCATAACCACGAACGGTTCGTGCACCGGTTCCATATTGGAATGTATGGTTCCAACACTGACGTGTTTGGAATTGTTGATATCATGGAGTCTAGGGTTTTCTCCCTATGAAAAACACACATATATATATATATATATCTAAGATTGCCTTTCTTTCATAGATATATGTAAGTTCTGTAACTTCAAGAATTCTCTTGTGATATCATTGAGTGCACGATGGATGGATGCAAAAAGGAAGACAAACTTGAAGAAGGAAAGGTGATTGAGTTTCATAAAGATCCTCTCATCATAACCTGTTTCTATGCATGCGATCTTGAAGATAATCAACCTGTTCAGATGTCATCTCAATTGGTTGGAAATTAACTTCGAGATTTTGGAGTTGTTCGTGATCAACTTGAAATTGCAACAAAGAACCTTATCTTCCTGACAACTAAACTGAGGAAAGCAACTGATGAACTTGCTCTTGTTCCATCTCTGGTTGCTGATTATGTCTAAGTCTTTCAGTTTGGTATTAGGAGTTAGATTTTATTTTGTCTAGGAAACTTCTTATGAGAATTTATTCTTATGTTTTAAGAAGGATAACTAGGGTTTGGAATAGCACATATTGTGATTACACATAGCTATTTCCAACGACTTTTCATCTTGCAATGTTTTAGATTTATTTATTTAAATTCTAAGTTATTTGGAAGATGATTTTGCAGTATTAATCTTTATTGGCTTTATATATTGAAAAAATATGTTATAGGATATGTGTGTTTACGTCCGTGAACTATGATTATCTAATATATGTCAAAAGTTAAGTCTATTATGTCTTTATGCAAATATTGATAAAAGATAGAATGAACTTTTGAATATTCCGCAGTATTGATCTTTCCCTGATCCACTTCTATGTGAAAGTACTGTATGACTCCGTAAGTTTTCTTTTGTTGAGCATTTCCAACTAAATTAATCAATAAGGTCTTCTTGTGATTAATTTATTCGAATTTTCTGGATACAAATTCATGTTTCATGTTTCATGTAATTTGTTAATGTCCAAAGAAATCCTTCTTTTCTCGTAAAAGTAAGGTCACTTTTGTTGTTCTTTCGGGAATGACATTTTATGGGGGAGAGTTCTTAATTGAACTTGTGCTTAATTGCCAAATCTTTGTGGGGAGTGCGGCTGTGGAATATTGTAGGAGTTATCTTGTATCTTTATAAACTCCTTGATGAATACACTAAGTTTCGACTATGTGAAATCATCGAAACCAAGTTGAGATGTTCTCTTTTAGTCATGAATTATCTCTTTGAGAATTTCATTATGATCCCGCTAGTTTTCGTACCTTTGCCAATTTATATTGACAAAAAGGGGGAGTGGTTCACACTACATACATATGGTTTACGAATCATTATGTAAGGGGGAGTGGTTTTCATTGAGAGATGGAAGTATTGACTAAGGGGGAGTGATACATATCGCCGTAGTATTATTGTCAAAGTTGTGATACAATTGGACTTTGATGCTGTGTAATAATACTATGACACTGTATAAAAATAATTGAGAACAAATGTTTTCTTATTGTTATGGCAACGAATCTTCAACAACAATAATACTGCGTTGAACACGATCAGAATCACTGAAGTACTTGGAGTGACGAAGAATTCAAGGAATGTTAAAGAACCAAGGAAATCAAACATGTTGGATGAGAAGCTAAAAAGGCTATTTATTTTGTAATCCATATGTATTGATAGTTTTGTCACTAAAATTGGCAAAGAGGGAGATTGTTAGAGCACTTTGCTATCTCAAGCTTGTTTGTCAAGTTTAGGTGATCAAAACTAAAAGTATTGATTTATAGTCTACTTGTAGCTATGTCTCGGATTAGGATAAAATGTGTAGTTGAGCTTTAGACTTCACGGAGTTCAACGATTGAAGATGAAGATCTACTGAGGAGAGCTTGGAGGAACTTCATCAACAAAAGGTATGTGGAGACTAAAACTTATCTATCACTCAGAAGTCTTTTCTATTTGATCTCTTATTGAGACTACTAAGTCGTATAGCTATATAGACTTTTATATGATACACATTTGATATTTCGAGCTGAGTTTAACTCGCTTATATATTTCTCGAAATATGTGTTGGAAGACTTTTGCTTTAGCAACGTTTATCATTATTCTTGACGAGTTTAGTTAGAAACAATATATTTGTTAGAAACTAAATAATAAGTCAAAAGATGATCATGTGAAAATTTCCTTGAAACATCTTACATGATTTGTGTGAGATAGTCATTTGATGTCGACTCAGAATGTTTCGTATTGATCATTCGATCACTTGAGAATTACTTATAAGCTAATAGTTTGTGTGAGACAACTATTGTCGTCTTCTAAGGATGTTTCAATGATTGAAATGGGAATTTACAACAATTAACCTTTGTCTGGATACAACACAGTATGCATACCAGTATGCAAACTGTTGTGGTATGATTCAGGTCTGGAAACCTAGTTTGCATACCAGTATGCGAACGGTTTTACCTGTTAAAGTCCGGGAACCAAGTGTGCATACTAGTATGCGAATGGTTCTACCTTAGTTAGGTCCGGGACAACAGTATGCATACCGGTTTGCAAACTGCTGGACAAGACCAAAGTACGGAACTATAGTTTGCGTACCCGTTTGCAAACTTAGTGGTTCAAGTTCTAAATCGGTTAAGTATGTTTTCATACTAATAAACAAATACATTTATAAATTAAGGAATGCAATCTTTGCAAACCGTGGCTTAATGTTCATGAATCAATCCGATTTTGCTTCAATTCTTTCTTGTATACTTCTATGAGATATATATAAATTGAACAATTCTATGAGTAACACAATTAGATTCATTTGATTGTATTTCATAATTGATTGATCATCATATTTGATCTAGAAGTGTTAGATGAATGTGGTTAAGAAAAAAGTGTTCATATGGCTAACTTCGGTTAACTATTATTGAGCCAACTCAATATACACGTTTAGGTACGGTTACCCATATCTAAATGAAGGTATATTTCATTTGTGTGTAACAAGCTAAGACCATCTAACGGTGGAGAGATGTTGCTTTGGTTTTAAGTAAACTTAGCTTTAATCTTAAATCAGGTTTTCATCTAACGGTGAATATTGAATGCTTTGTTTATAAGCTAACCTAGCTTTGATTATAAGCAACCCTGATTAGAAAGACTATATAAGGGAGAACTCTAGCAACTGGAAAATCTAATCCCGACACTTTCCTGTGGCCTAGTTGCGACTAGAGTCGATTCTCCTTTAACCTAAGTTTTTCTAAAACCATTATAGGTTAACGGCTTGAAGATTTCATTTGGGATTCGTGAAGCCAGACCCAACTATTTTCTTTGTAGTTGCATGTTCTGATCTTACTTGTTCTATTGTATTGAGTACTATGTTTTCTAAGATTTGCTCGAGATTTTTCTCCGATAGGTAAGATATAATAAATAATCACAAAGCTCTTCGTCTCATTCTTTTTGATTCCACAATTACTTCTTATACTACTATATAGTTAAGTTATTGTGAGGTGATTGATATTTCTAGGATGTTCTTCGGGAATATAAGACCGGATTATCAATTGGTTCCTGTTCACCTTGATTTATCAAAAGACAGAACAAAACTTCATAGGTACTTCTGTGGGAGACAGATTTATCTATCAGAATAGACTTATCTGTGGGAGATAGATTTGTTTATAAGTCTTCCACTTTGGGTCGTAGCAACTCTTAGTTGTGGGTAAGATCAGCTAAGGGAATCAAGTGCGTAGAGTCCTGATGGGATTAAGAGGCATAAGGAACGCGACTGTACCTTTATCGGTGTGAGACTTGGTTAGGGCTCAACTACATTCCAGTCCGAAGTTAACTTGTAGTAGGTTAGTGTCTGTAGCGGCTTAATACAGTGTGGTGTTCAAATCTGGACTTGGTCCCGGGGTTTTTCTGTATTTGTGGTTTCCTCGTTAACAAAACTTCTGGTGTCTATGTTATTTCTTTTCCGCATTATATTTGTTTATATGATTGAAATATCGCAGGTTGTGCGTAGTTCAATCAATTGGTAAATACAACCTTTGGTTGTTGATATAAATTGATTGACACTTGAACATTGGTACTTTTCAAGTTATTCTCATACTAATCAGTTCACGGATTTCATTCTGTTGATTTGCTGATTGATTTGAGAAAGAGATATAACTCTTGGATATATTTCCTTGATTGAGTCTGACTATCTAGTTGATTCTCTTGGAATTATATTGGAGTTAGTCCATACAGATTTCTGAATGAAATATTGGATGTGGTTGTTAGACCCCCGCTTTTTCATTTCCCATAACATATTTTTGCAATATATAGAACCAATAAATATTAATACTGCAAAATCATCTTCCAAATGACTTAGAATTTAAATAAATAAATCTAAAACATTGCAAGATGAAAATCATTGGCAATAGCTATGTGTAATCGCAATATTCGCTATTCCAAACCCTAGTTCTCCTTCTTAAAACACAAGAATAAATTCTCATAAGAAGTTTCCTAGACATAATAATATTCCATACTTCTTTGATAACTTCATACCTTTCCATGACTCCATCATAAAAGGTATTATCGATATCCTTGACCCTTTTGACCGTAGTAACTCCATGTTCATGGGTTATAATATTCACCTTTCGATCAACAATGCGAGAAAGTCGCATGTCCTTGATGCAATCAGAGATGAGCTTCTTCTAGTTCCGTATCAAGACCTTTTGATTTTCAAGGATTTTGGTATGACCATCAATGAGATGATTTATTTGCAGTTGTAGGTTTGCAAATTCGACCTTTGAATCATTCTGAAAGTGAATTAAATCCTTGACTGATTCAACAATCCAAGAATTGTACTTTTTCCTTATAATCATCTTCTTTAAGACAAGTTCTTGAACCGAATTGCATCCTTTAATTTCTTCTTCTATATCAAGATTTGAAAAAGTGGGGGTCTGACAACCACACCCAATATTTCGCTTAGCAATCTGTATGGACTAACTCTAATATACTTTTAAGAGAATCAACTAGACAGTCAGACTCAATCTTAAGAAAAGTATATCAAAGAGTTATATCTCAATTTCTCGATTCAACCCTCACTCAAACAAATAGAAATATGCGAGCCTGATTGAATACTAGAGAAATAACTTGAATGGTACCAAAGACCAATGTTCAAGGATTACTCAATTTCAATCAACAACCAAAGGTTGGATTTACCAATTGATCAATTCAACGCACAACCTGTGATATTTCAATTATATAAACAAATATAATGCGGAAAAGAAATAACATAGACACCAGAAGTTTTGTTAACGAGGAAACCGCAAATGCAGAAAAACCTCGGTACCTAGTCCAGATTGAACACACACTGTATTAAGCCGCTACAGACACTAGCCTACTACAAACTAACTTTGGTCTAGACTGTAGTTGAACCCCAATCAATCTCACACTGATCCAAGGTACAGTTGCGCTCCTTATGTCTCTGATCCCAGCAGGATACTACGCGCTTGATTCCCTTAGATGATCTCACCCACAACTAAGAGTTGCTATGACCCAAAGTCGAAGACTTTAATAAACAAATCTGTCTCACACAGAAAAGTCTACAGGAATAGATAAATCTGTCTCCCACAGAAATACCTACGAGTTTTGTTCCGTCTTTTGATAAATCAAGGTAAATAGGAACCAATCGATAACCCGGACTTATATTCCCGAAGAACAGCCTAGAATTATCAATCACCTCACAATAATCTTAATCGACTAGCGAAACAAGATATTACGGAATCACAAACGATGAGACGAAGGTGTTTGTGACTACTTTTCTATCTTGCCTATCGGAGAAATTAATCTCAAGCTAATCTTACGATTGTACTCAATCACGATAGAAACAGCAAGATCAGATCACGCAACTACAGAGAAAGTAGTTGGGTCTGGCTTCACAATCCCAATGAAGTCTTCAAGTCGTTAACCTACAGGGTCTCGATAGAAACCTAAGGTTAAAGGAGAATCGACTCTAGCTTATACAACTAGTATCACACAGGAGGTGTGGGGATTAGGTTTCCCAGTTGCTAGAGTTCTCCTTTATATAATCTCCAAATCAGGTTTTGCAATCTAAGTTACCTTGGTAACAAAGCATTCAATATTCACCGTTAGATGAAAACCTGATTAGATTTAAGCTAATATATTTCAACCGTTAGATCGAACTTAGCTTGTCATACACAAATGAAATGCACGTTCATTTAGGTTTCGGTAACCGTACCTAAACGTGTACACCTAGTTGGTTCAACAATAGTTAACCAATGGTTAGCCATATGAGCACTTTCATATCAACCTTATTCATCTTCACCATAACTAGTTCAAATGACTCAAAATAACTAGTTAGAGAGTTGTTCAATTGCTTAGATATCATAGAAGTATACAAGACACAATCGAAGCAAAAACAATTTTGATTCACTCGAATCGATTCATGAACTTTATAGCCACGGTTTACAAATATGCATTCCTTAGTTTATATAAGTTTAAGTTCACGAATAACCCGTTTTTAGAAAATAACCCACTCAAGTACGCATACCTGTACGCATACTTAAGTACCCAGATTAAGCTTGTTTTTGGTTCACAAACTCCAGCATAAATTCACGGGATGTGAACTTCCGACAGTACGCGTACTTACCTCCGGTCATCCTAAACCAGCAAAGTACCCATACTTTGGTTCAAGGATTTTTGGACTTACACAAGTATGAGTTCACATACAATGTTTATATCCAATCATGGTTATATATTTTAAACTCTCATTTCAATCATTGAAACATTCTTAGAGGATGTTATATAGTTGTTATCCACAAACTATTTTTCATCGAAGCGATTTTCAAGAAATTGAAATGTTTAACATGACTTCCATCACGAGTAAAGATGAACTTGGCCAAAATGAAAGCTTACCAACACATATTTCGAGAAATAGATAAGCGAGAAAAACTCAGCTTGAAATAGCAAATATGTATAATCGAAGTCTATATAGCAATACGACTTTTGTCTCAAGATAGGAGATAAAGTAGTTAGCAATACGACTATTTTTCATTGAAGCGATTTTCAAGAAATTGAAAATTTTAACATGACTTCCATCACGAGTAAAGATGAACTTGGCCAAAACGAAAGCTTACCAACACATATTTCGAGAAATAGATAAGCGGGAAAAACTCGGCTTGAAATAGCAAATGTGTATAATCGAAGTCTATATAGCAATACGACTTTTGTCTCAAGATAGACTTTTGAGTGATAGACAAGTTCAAGTCTCCACATACCTTTTTGTCGATGAAGTTCCACCAGTTCCTTGAGTAGTTCTTCGTCTTTGTATGATGAACGTCGTGGAGTCTAGAGCTCAACTAAACTTACTATCCTAGTCCGAGACTTATCTATAAGTAGACTAGAAATCAAGACTTAACTAAACTTGACAAACAAGCTTTAGATAACAACGCTTGCGAGTTCGACCGAGCAGTTCTCTAACAAGATTAACTACTTTCTGAGATCTTGAAGAGTTCTCCATTTTAAAAAAAAGGGATGGAAAAAAAAAATGTACGTTTGTGAACAAGAGAAGGAAACCCTTGTTATGGAAACCCTATAAAATCCAAGGAAGAAGAAGACACGGACGTTTGTGGACCGGTTATAGAAGGTTAATGGATCCGAAGAGATCCAAAATAAGGAAATACACTTTGTTTTCAGTTATCTCGTATCTTTTCATAGATCGATAATTAAAAGATTCACCTTGAATTAGAGCACATGAAAAAAAATAAACAAGATGCATTAGTTACTAGGAGTCAAGATATGACTCAACATTAACAAATGAAGAAGACAATTTTATTTCAAACACCAGATAAAATGGTAACATACAACGAGCTTGAGCATCCCGAAAATATCATCCTTGCAACTCTCAAGTTAGATACAAGGATGAAATTACCTAGAACTAGGTAGCAGAGTGAGATGTAATCCCACTATGAATATTGAGAAACGAGTTGTAAATACCATCTGAGTGTTTATCCCTCGTATTTCTTACCTTCCTTCGGTTATATCTTATTCCAGAAGAATTAGATATAAACCTTTTAGAATAACTATCAGAAGGACTTTTCTGAGGATTAAGTCTAGGACCTCTTGAGATCTGTTCCAGAGGATAAGAATAATGAAAATCCTATCTCCTAGACTTAGATCTGCCAGACTTATTCTCATAAACACTGGGAACGTGTACTTTTGTGGCATATGTATTTACACCATTAACAGGGACACGATTCCTGGATGAGTGACCTTTGAAACCTCTTTTATGAGAACCCTAGTATTCTCCAGGAATGAAATCCATTGTAGATGTCGTCAGACAATTTACTCTGTCGACTGTAAAAAGAAGTAGATTTTGAAGATCAGAAATCTGTTTCTTTCTAGTAAAACAATGTAGAGCATGATGATTTGTTTTCTCACAGAATAAACGGGTTTGTGGACACGAACATATTGAAACCTGTTTTAGACTCATAGCCTTTTTGGAAATCCGCAAGTCATGCAAACATTTCTTAACAGACAATTCCTTATGAGTGATTTTATCCATGCTAGGTAATACCACATGAGTATTAGAGATAGGCAATGAAGAAGACTTACTCACTAAAACAAAGTTTTCATTTTTCAGGGACTTGCACTGTTACTGGGCTAGAAACAGAGATGTAACAAGTTTCTGATGAATGAATCTTGATTAGACGTTCTTCTCTAATTGAGTCTTCTTTAACAGTATCTTCAAGCATACTAATCTTTTCACGCTGTAGAGTAGTTTCTTGAACAAGATTTTTGATATTGTTAGAAAAAGACTCAACAATAGTATAGAGTTCCAGTTCTCTATCAAGAGATTTTTCAAGTTCATCAGTTAGCTGAGCATATTTTTATTTAAGAGATCTAATTTTAGAGACTTGAACATCAATAATCTCAGTAAATTTTTTTAAGGTTCTGGTGAGCTCCATTTCAGATTCTGACATGGTGTCAATTGTCACTTTAGAGGGAATGTTATCAGAATCTGATAGCAAAAGTTTTCTACCTCAGGATTCGGAAGAATCGGCTAAGGAGTTATCCTTTGAGGTAAGCCCAAGACATTTGGCATAATGTAAAACTTTGGAGGACATCTCTATGTGCGTAAAAGCAAGATACAATTCTTTCAACAGAAATTAGATTGCTAGAAACACAGACTTATGAGGTCTTAGCGTGTTTGCCTGCTCTGATACCAATTGAAAAAGCGGGGGTATAAAAACCACACCCAAAATTTCATTCGGAAATCTGTATGGACTAACTCCAATATTATTCTGAGAGCACCATCTTATAAAGCGGGCTCAACCAAGAAAGATATCAAAGAGTTATATCTATTTTTCTCAAATCAATTAGCAAATAAAACAGATAGAAATCTATAAGCCTGACTGATAATAGAAATAACTTGGATGGTACCAAAGACCAATATCCAAGTGTCAATCAATTTATATCCAACAAGCGAAAGGTCGTATTTACCAATTGATTGAACTACGCACAACCTGTGATACTTCAATTATATAAACAAATATAATGCGGAAAAGAAATAACACAGACACCAGAAGTTTTGTTAACGAGGAAACCGCAAATGCAGAAAAACCCAGGGACCTAGTCCAGATTTGAACACCACACTGTATTAAGTCGCTACAGACACTAATCTACTACAAGTTAACTTCGGACTGGAATGTAATTGAACTCTAACCAAATATCACACTGTTTAAGGTACAATCGCTTTCTTTACCTCTCTAGAACCACGCTGGATTCTGCGCACTTGATTCCCTTAGCTGATCTCACCCACATTCGAAGACTTATAAACAAATCTGTCTCCCACATAGAAGTCTATTCTGATAGATAAATCTATCTCCCACAGAAATACCTATGAAGTTTTTGTTTCGTCTTTTGATAAATCAAGGTGAATAGGAACCAATTGATAATCTGGTCTTATACTCCCGAAGAGCATCCTATAAATATCAATCACCTCGCAATAACTTAACTATATGGTAGTAGAAGATATTATTGTGGAATCTCAAAGAATGAGACGAAGAGATTTGTGATTACTTTTTATATCTTACCTATCAGAGATAAATCTCGAGCAAATCTTAGAGAAAATAGTATTCAATACGATAAACAAGTAAGATCAGAATATACAACTACAGAGAAAATAGTTGGATCCGGCTTCACGAATCCCAAATGAAGTCTTCAAGTCCTTAACCTATAATGGTTTTGAAAAACCTACGTTAAAGGAGAATCGACTCTAATCGCAACTAGGACACAAGAAAGTGACGGGATTAGGTTTTCCAGTTGCTAGAGTTCTCCCTTATATAGTCTTTCAAATCAGGGTTTACTTACAATTAAAGCTAAGATAGCTTAGAAACAAAGCATTCAATATTCACCGTTAGATGAAAACCTAATTTAAGATTCAAGCTAAGTTTGCTTAAAACCAAAGCAATATCCCTCCACCGTTAGATGGTCTTAGATTGTTAATACAAACGAAATATACATTCATTTAGATATGGGTAACCGTACCTAAACGTGTATATTGAGTTGGCTCAATAATAATTGACCGAATTTAGCCACACGAACACTTTTGTCTTAGCCACATTCATCTAACACTTGTAGATCAACTATGATAATCAATCAATCATGAAAGATAATCAAATGAATCTAATTGTGTTTCACATAGAGTTGTTTAATCGTTCACTATCTCATAGAAATATATATGAACCAATTGAAACAAAATTTGATTGATTCTTAATCGTACAAAGTACTTATACAAGAATCAATTCATGAACATTAAGCCACGGTTTGCAAAGACTGCATTCCTTAATTCATAAATGTATTTGTTCATGAGTATGAAAATCATACTTGACCGATTTTAGAACTTTAACAACTAAGTTTGCAAACTGGTACGCAAACTATAGGTTCTGGACTTTGGTCTTGTCCAGCCGTTTGCAAACGGGTACACAAACAGCCATCCCGGACCTAACTCAGGTAGAACCGTTCGAATACTAGGTACGCAAACTAGGTTCCCGGACTTTAGCAGTTAAAACCGTTCGCATACTAGGTATGCAAACAAGGTTCCCGGACCTGAATCATACCAAAACAGTTTGCTTACTAGGTACGCATACTGTGCAGTATCCAGACAAAGGTTTTTATTCTAAACTCCCATTTCAATCATTGAAACACTTTAGAAGACGACAATGGCTGTCTCACACAAACCATTAGCTTATAAGTAATTTTCAAGTGATAAAATGTTCAATACGAAACTTTCCAAGTCGATATCAAATGATTGAATCACACAAATCATGTAAGATGTTTCAAGGAAATTTCCACATGATCATCTTTTGACTTATTATTTAGTTTCAAATAAATAAATTGTTTCCAACTAAACTCGTCAAGAATAATGATGAACGTAGCTAAAGCATAAAGCTTTCAACTCGTATTTCGATAAATAGATAAGCGAGATAAACTCAGCTCGAAATATCAAATGTGTATAATATAAAAGTCTATATAGTTATACGACTTAGATTCATTTGAACAATTGAACAATTAAACAACTCTATGAGTAACACAATTAGATTCATTTGATTATCTTTCATGATTTATTGATCATCATATTTGATCTAGAAGTGTTAGATGAATGTGGTTAAGACAAAAATTTTCATATGGTTAACTTCGGTTAACTGTTATTGAGCCAACTCTATATACACGTTTAGGTACGGATACCCATATCTTAATGAAGGTATATTTCATTTGTGTGTAACAAGCTAAGACCATCTAACGGTGGAGATTAATTGCTTTATTTCTAAGCAGACTTAGCTTGAATCTTAAATCAGGATTTCATCTAACGGTGAATATTGAATGCTTTGTTACTAAGCTATCTTTACTTTGATTGTAAGCAACCCTGATTTGAAAGACTATATAAGGGAGGAATCTAGCAACTGGAAAACCTAATACCGACACTTTCCTGTGTCCTAGTTGTGACTAAAGTCGATTCTCCTTTAACCTAGGTTTTTCCAAAACCATATTAGGTTAATGACTTAAAGACTTTATTTGTGATTCGTGAAGCCAGATCCAACTATTTTCTCTGTAGTTGTGTATTCTGATCTTACTTGTTCTATCATATTGAGTACTATCTTCTCTAAGATTTGCTCGAGATTTATCTCCGATAGGTAAGATATAAAAATTAATCACAAAGTTCTTCGTCTCAGACTTTATGGTTCCACAGTAACTTCTTCTACTACCATATAGTTAAGTTATTTTTAGATGATTGATATTTCTAGGATGCTCTTTGGGAGTATAAGACCGGATTATCAATTGGTTCATGTTCACCTTGATTTATCATAAGACGGAACAAAAACTTCGTAGGTATTTCTGTGGGAGACAGATTTATCTATCAGAATAGACTTATCTGTGGGAGACATATTTGTTTATAAGTCTTCGAATTTTGGTCGTAGAAACTCTTAGTTATGGGTGAGATCATCTAAGGGAATCAAGTGCGTAGAATCCGGCGTGGTTCTAGAGGCATAAGGAACGCGACTGTACCTTAACCGGTGTGAGACTTGGTTAGGGATCAACTGCATTCCAGTCCGAAGTTAACTTATAGTAGGCTAGTGTCTGTAGAGGTTTAATACAATGTGGTGTTCAAATCTGGACTAGGTCCCGGGGTTTTTCTTCATTTGCGATTTCCTCGTTAACAAAATTTCTGGTGTCTGTGTTATTTGTTTATATAATTTAAATATCACAGGTTGTGCATAGTTCAATCAATTGGTAAATCCGACCTTGGTTGCTTAATATAAATTGTTTGACACTTGGGCATTGGTATTTGGTACCGTCCAAGTATTTCTCACATCAATCAGGCTCATAGATTTCTATCTGTTTGATTTGCTGATTGATTTGAGAAAATGAGATATAACTCTTTGATATCTTTATTGGTTGAGCTCGCTTTATAAGCCGGTGCTCTCGGAATAATATTGGAGTTAGTCCATACAGATTACCGAACGAATTATTGGGTTAGGTTGTTATACCCCAGCTTTTTCACTCTAAGAATGAAGTCGCTGTACAAAGACTACTTCAAACTTCGTATAGTTGAGACCAAGTAAACTAACCCTATATACCTAGTTCCTTCACTATCCTTGTGTTTAAAACCAATCCGGCCAATGCATGTGATTTCTAAGATAGAGTTCACTATCTTTATTTGGTTCTCCAGCCGTGATGACTTCTTGCACTCAACTCCTTTGGACCGTATCCTGAAACAGTAAAGGACTAATTTGTACTCGATAACCACTCTATCAATTTCAAGAAGTGAATCAGATATTTAGTTGAGTCAAATGAAGGTTATTCTGTTTAAATAATATAAACTCCTTTGTTCGGTTAGATCAACCAAGATCTAAATTATATCAAGATAATCAAATCTAGGTTTATATTGTATTCGGATCCTAAAGAAGACCACCAAATGATATATTGACGATGTATACGATTAGCAATAAGATGTTGTTGATGGTGGATTTTACCAAAGGCTAAAATCGTAAAATCATAATTTTGCATGTTTCTTACCTATCTTCAGACGAGTATGTGAAATTCATATTTTAGAATTTAGACATGAAAGCTCATGTGACGATAATCTCTGAATGAGTGTATATCCTCTCAGAGCATAAATACGCAATCATTAAAGCCTCTCAGCTGAGCTTTCAATATTTTGCATATTTCATCAATACTGAACAAATGTTCCCTGACTATGCAAAATAAACATTCAGAACGAGTATGATGCTTCTATTATCTCATACCTTAATTTTTGAATAAATATAATGCTCCTAGACATCTTTCCTGCTAGTAGAGAGCCATCAATTAATTAATTCTAGCACAATATTCATCAATTGAATTCCTAGAAAATATTCTATTTTCATCACAATACTTCATTAATTCAATTCATGGCTTTTCCTGGTAGGATTCCATGGATTAGTGATAAATATTCAACTTTCGGGCATATGGGCCACCGCGCCGAGTAAGCCCAGAGAAAATGGTGCGAGTGTACTTCGCAATAATGCACGAATGAGCACCCAGAAATATGAACGAACGAGGATATATGGAGACCTATGAAAATAGGAAAGGAAAAAAAAAAGAATTAAGAGGCGCACACACGGGACCAGGTCCACCGGTCGGCCATGCCGCGGCCGGTCCCACACCTCTCCATCTTTTCTTTTTTACTTTATTTTATTATTTTCCCACACCTCTTGAAACTCCCTTGGTTAGCAAACTCTTAGTTTTCCATATTTCTCGAATATTACTTAAATCTTCAAAAAGCCAAAAAAGTCAAATGATCCCACGACCATCCGGCTTTTCATGATAAATATTAAAATATTATTATTTTAATACTCTTAAATTTTGGACGTGCGAGCAAAAACCCTAATCGTTCATTTAAGCAAAATTAAGAATTTCAGTCAGGATCAAACTCTTCTGAAAATCCAAAATATTTCACAAACGTCCAACAAAATACCTAAAACTTTCAGGAATGGACGCGCGAGGGACTTGGTGGCATGTGCACCACCATGACCGGACCTGGAAGGTCCCTTGGTCGTCATGGCCGGCCAGTCCCACATCTCTTATTATTATTATTATTTTAATTATTAGATAAAGAGTATTACATTAACTAGTTGGAAGACTAACAAGATAAGCTCAAACAACATACTACTAAATTAATTGAACCGGTTGCTATGCTAGCCTACCAGCGAGCCTCATGGGTAACCTAGCCAAGGGAGTTGAAGCGGATGGTGGGGCTGAGATTGTGTCACAAGGGGGGCAAGCTAACTCTACCTTCCATGTTAATTCCTGCAATATTATGTCATTGGGGGCTCGAACCTGGGACCTCCTGGAGCGCATGAAACTTTGGGAAACGGGGATGACTAGCTGAGCTAGGTGCCCGTTTTTTTAATAATCCATATCTTTCATAATTCTCCAATAATGAATCCTCGTTCATGGATATTTCTCCGCACACTCGGACGTCTATCCACCACCAATGGCCGGCTCTCAAGACCATTGGTTGGTCGATATTTCTTGACCCACATTGGACAACTCTCAATCTTCAGGATTCAAAGTTCTCCGAAATTAGGGTTTCAAATTTATGATAATTCGATAAACGTCGATAACTTTTGTATTGATCCAGCCAAGGTTTTTAAAGCGTGAAGCGAAGCGTGACTAGTTTTTCATTTTTAAGAAGCGAAGCGTATGTTGAATCGTGAAGCGTCGTTTGATGGTTGATGTTTGAAGCATCTATAAATAACATTAGTTGTTCTTAGGGAGGTGTGAAATGTAAATTTAAAAAGATAATATTTATATAAAATAAATACAAGTTCATTAATATCAAAAAAAATAGCCTTGGCTCAGTGGTTTATTTGACTATAAGTGTGAGTAGCATGACTGAAGTTCGAATCCCTCTTAGGATTTTTTCCCCATAGCGTTTTGGAGAATTTCGAAGCGAAGCGTACGCTTCGAAGCGTGAAGCATACGCTTTTAAAATCCATATCCAACAATCAATATTTTAATTAATTTCAATGTCCGGTCCTGCTACCAATATTTTGATTGCTCGACCATACGAGAGTACCATCGTTTGGATGGCCATCCACTTGGTCGATCATCCAATGTTTCATTGGACGTTCATCGATCATCCAATTGGACGTCTGATTGTCTAATATTAACATATACTCTAATCCATACTTTGTCATTCGACAATTCATGACATATATAGTAGATCAGGAATGAGCTCTCTACATAATTTAGCAACATCTGATTTTCTGTCAAATGCTCGACATATCAGAATAAGTCTATGATTGAGCAATCTCATCGGACACTCGTCGATTCAAACTATCATAACATCATTATCGCCTCAACTGGTAAAATGATACATCACAATTCATCAGACTCGACGTCTGTGCATTATCCTGTCCAGCAAACACCTTATGCTCAATTCATAGGTCTCAGAGCATACCACATTCGTCCATTATGCTCGACTCATCAAGACTAAGACTCACTGTCTATCCAAGTCAACAATTGACTAATTAAATACATGTCTGCCTTGCAGACTCTACATTCATGAGACATCAATCATGTCACATGGGTGATATTCACTAGGGTTTTGATCTGGCGACCTACAACACATGTGTACATCCACGATGAGAAATGTGAGTAAGTCGTGCAAGCAGTTGAAGGGTTAGCAAAGTAGTGGATGGACAATCAACCAATTCGCCCACGTACGTGGAACTGGTTTAACCAAGATTTCTCACCACCCACTCTTTTACTCCTCTGCAACCATCATACTTACTGGGGATTAATATGTTTACTATTCCTGAAATATAAATAAGTTCATCAATCCATGATTAGAGGATACTGCAACCATCACACTTACTGGGGATCAATGTATTTACTATTCCTGCAATATAAATAAGTTCATCAATCCATGATTGGAGGATAGAAGAAACAGAACATAACTCAATCGATCATAACTTATCTTATCTGAACTCAACAGTTCACAAAACTTGCAGAAGTCTCCAACACATCCACAATCCTTCTATCACCGTTGATCTCACACACTTCTCAGCTTTCCTTATACATATCGACCCTTATCCCTCTTTGTGACCAAATTGACTCTGGAACGGCCATTGTCTTGGTTTAGGCCAGAGTCTTACAGATTGATATCTCGAACTCAAAGCATTCCCTTACAGTTTATATGTTTTCTAAAGGTTTAAGCAATTTTCTCGATCGAGGAACCGCTCGCCTCTCTTCATCAAGAACCAGCAAATTGTTTTCACCCATCAACAGATTGTCGACCACAGTAGGAGATTAATCTCTCGGTTGCAATCCAAATTAAGATGGTCGTTCGTAGGTCAGATTCAATTAATTCCAACTACAACCTTTCAAATGGTAATGTTCCTCCTTCCAGCACTCCCTTTAATAGTACGATCGATGGAGAAGTCCCAACCTTGATCGAGTTGGCACGAATACAAGGAATTCACACAAGGAACATGGATATGATTAAAGGACCAATAAACAACATACTTATCTTCCTCGTAAGGTTAACAACAGATTTAAGCGGCGCCTATGCTTCAGAACTTCCATCACTAAGGACTAACTCCTTAATTGATGATCTTCCTCAGATCGACAGTTTCACTACTTATGAGAAACCGGTGGATCAAGAGCCACACGTCTGATCGTTAGTTTATGTGATCAAGAACTCCTATACTTCTCCAGAGATCAATGTACGAACACGTTTGTTGCACTTAACCAAATATCATCTGATGTGCAACTAACTCCGTTGTCCCCAGTAGTCGAGGAAATATCCATGGTGTCTGACCATTCGATAAACAATATCACTTTCACTGAAGAAGATCGAATGGTGGAGGAAGGACACAACCGAGCTTTATACGTGGCTGTTTTTATCAAAGACTTTAAATTCAAGAGGGCTCTTGTCGATACAGGTGCTTCTATCAATGTTATTTCCCTCAAGACTCTCGAAACGACCAAGATCCAGCAAATAAAGATCGTTCATCATCCAATCTTGATGACAGGTTTCGAAGGAAGCCAAAGCCATGCGTACGGGTACACATATGTAGATTTGAAGGTAGGACCTATTCAATCAACGGTCAAATTTCACATGATTAAGAAAGAGCCTGACTATCATATGATACTTGGATGACCGTGGCTCCATGATAACAAAGTCGTCCCCTCGACATATCATAAATGTATGAAAGCTCTGCTCAACAACAAGATAGTTCGCATTACAACCTCAACATCTCCTTATGCTCTGGTTTATGACGCTGAGTTCCTTGAACCTCGAAAAAGCATCCCTGAGCCACCAGACTGGATCTACAGTACACCGCTCCCGAGTTGGACGTCCATCGAGAAAGCTGACAGGTCATCATTCCCAACAGATGTCAGACCTTCAAAGCTACCTGCCAATCCCCTCAAGTGCCATCAGACTCAAGTCTCAACTCATGATCACACTAAGAGGGGACCTAACTTTGTAACCAGTTATGATACAGAAGAGAAGATCATCTACCTTCAATACAGATATTAACGCAATTAACAGGGGTGATCGATAAAAAGTCTCCCCACCACGAGGAGACCAGTTACAACGGACAATCGTCCAAAGAATAAATCCAAGATGCTCCACGACAACTACAAGATGACACTGAATCCACCACTGATGATCTTGAGACAATCAATATCGGAACATAGGAGGATCTGATACCAATCTTGATCATTTCCCTGTCAACGTAAAAACGAATAGGATTGATAAGCCTGCTGACGGAGTATCAAGATATTTTTTCTTGGACGTACGAGGAAATGCCCGGTCTGGATGACAAGTTAGTCACACATCACATGCACATCACTCCCGGCTCCCAACCTATTAAACAACCGACTAGGCAGTTCAGGTATGAAGTCGAGGAACAAATCAAAGTTGAAGTTCAGAAACTACTGGCAGCAGGATTTATCAAACCCATTCAACATCCAACGTGGCTGGAACATGTCATTTATGTCAAAAATAAAAATGGTCAAATCCGATGCTGTGTAGATTTCATAAACCTGAACAAATGTTGCCCAAAGGACGACTTTCCCCTACCCAACATTGACATGCTTGTCGATACAACTAGTGGTCACGACCCATTTTCATTTATGGATGGTTACAGTAGTCACAACCAAATCAAGATGTATGAACACGATGCTAACATAACTTCATTCCGGACTCCCATTGGGAATTTTCATTATACTATGATGCCTTTCGGATTAAAGAATGCAGGTGTCACCTATCAATGAGCCATGATTGCTATATTTCATAACATGATGCATTAACAAGTAGAAGACTGTGTCGATGACGTGGTTGTCAAATCGAAGACTCAAGCATCCCATTAAGATGTCTTGAGACAAGTTTTCGAGAGGTGCAAAGAATACAAACTGAGAATGAATCCTCTGAAGTGCGCATTTGGTGTTTCCTCTGAAAAATTTGTAGGGTTTCAAGTCACTGAAGAAGGGATCAAGGTTTACCCAGACAAGACGAAATCCATCACCATCATGCCTTATCCACACAATGGGAAAGAGCTTCAGATCTTTATGGGCAAGGTAAATTACATCCGACGTTTCATTCATGGGTTAGCTCAACTTATTTCTTCATTTACTCATCCTCCGAAGAAGGAAGCAAATTTCGTATGGACGACTGATGTGTTTTGTAGTTGTAGTGGTAAAAAGGTTCGTTGCTCGAACTTGTGAAGGATTTTTGAAAATTAAATAAAATTGTTTCAATAATAATGAGAAAATACCGAGACTCTGGATTCCACCATGGACCAATTAATTGATAAACTCTAATCAATATTCATGCAATATTCTTCTTTAAAGTGATTCTAATATTTGCCTTTAATAGATTTTTGAAGTAATAATTGTAAGCACGAAGCATGAAACATCAAAAGTATTAAAACAAGCATGTCCCATCAAAACACTTCACAACTACTCAATAAAAACCAATTTTTCTTTTAAGTTCTATGCAAATAATCATGTAAAATAATTACAATAAATAATTAAAATAGAACTATACCACTTTTCATGGAACAATGGCTTCCTCCGTCGCCTCGGCTAAGGGGTTTAGCTCCTCATATTAACCACTTGCTCAAAATACATATTTGGTGTTCAAAAGTTGATTAAAAGAGTGAAAAGTGCTAAGCAGCGGATTCTGTAACAAATATAATTGTTACAGAACCTATTCATACAGCGAAACTGTTGCAAACTGAAGCTAACTGTTGGAAAAATTGTTACAAAGGGTATAGAATTTGAAAGCTACGGTCACAGTTTCTGCGACTTTCTTTTTCTGCTGTTCTGTGTTCTTCGTCTTCTCCGGCCACAGTTGCACCAGCAGAAACACGATCTCTTCCAATGATTTTTCTGGCTTCTCTAAGGCTCTAAACTTTCCCCTAATCTTTGTTGCCTCTCAATATGACTCGAATCAACCTATATATATCCACCAAACCCCAAAATCACTCGAGTTAATCCAAATCTTTTCCTTTGTTTCTTCACAGCACGTTACAGCCTTTTGATCTTCTTTTTACGCGTCAACTTGGTTTCCAAACTCTCTCAAACTCTCTCAGGACTGAATAAGGACTCCATACACTCCAATCTTGCCGTAAACTCTTCACAAACTCTTTTGTAAACCAAAAACAACTCAAAATATGAATTCTCCCTGTTTTGCTCCAACACGGATTTCTATCCCTGTTTAATCGATTCTACAGCTCATACAAAACTTGTTTATCCTTAACAGGGTTAACCCAACGAAAATCAGCCCTTGAATCTCCTTAAAAATCATCAAAAAATCAAAACAGAAATTCTGTTTTCTGACAAAATTTTCCCGCCAATTTTTTGTTTTGAAAATTTGAGAAATGTGACCTCCCCCTATCCAGTGCCGGTCTGTGCTTAGCATCTGCTTGGAAATGGGTTACCCCTTATCCAAAATGAGAGTCCGAATAGCAAGTGTCCTCCCAGGAGCCTTTAACAACTTTTCGAGCCAATTTTGCCGCAAAAGCCTATTTCTCCAAAAACACCTACAAAGGGATAAAATACCAAAATTAGTACAAAAATGGGTACTAAAAATATACACAATAGAGATGAAAATAGACACATAAATGCGTCTATTAACGACTGTCCAAAAAGATGCCTTCAAAGAATCCAACAGATACTATTATCACCCGATGTTATGAAATTTCCGGTGCAAGAACGACCATTGATACTCTACACAACTTCCAGTGATGTTGCCGTCGGAGCTCTTCTTTCTCAATACGATGGAGAAGGTATCGAACGTCCTAAGCCTGAAAGGGCATGCTTAGTGTTGGTTCATGCAATCCAGAAGTTCAGACATTATTTGCTGTCAAACAAAGTCATACTAGTTGCAAAAACTGATCCCATAAAATTTTACTATCACAACCGGCTTTGATAGGGAGACTTGCAATGTGGTTACTCCAGATGTCAGAGTTTGACATAGCATATGTCTCACCCAAAGCAATCAAGGGTCAATCAGTTGCAGACTTACTTGCCGCCTTTCTAGGGGAAGACATCACAATGCTACATGATAACGTGCAGGGTGAGTTTCCAGAAATTTCGATTATTAAAGAAGAAACATGGTTGTTGTACTTTGATGGATCCGATACTCCTAGCAAAGATACTAGTGGAGCGGGTGCGGTATTAGTATCCCCATTCGGTGAAGTCTTCTCACATTCACTCAAGCTGGATTTTCACTGCACCAACAACTCGGTAGAATACGAGGCCTTCTTGTTAGGATTATCCTTGGCCAAACAAGAAGGAGCGATGCACCTGGAGATAAGAGGAGACTCAAAGCTATTAGTCAATCAAATGGATGGTGTATACTCTCTCAAAGAAGTGACACTTGCTCCATTCAGGGCCGAAGCACAACGATTATTATCTCATTTTGCTGATGCAACGATCGTCCGTACTGGTCATACCAATAACATGACATGCTGACTGTTTAGCAACTATTGCTTCCAAATTGCAATTCGAAGGATCATAGATCGCCATCACTATACATAGACGTTCGGTGTAATCCACCTAGCTCACCCAAGTCGAGGATGCTCAAGCAAGTGACTGGCGGGGACCTATCGTTTGTGAATTGAGCAGTTCTCTTCCAAAAGGGAGAATCGGCCTCAAAGAATTAAAGAACTTTTTTCTGCTTCACGAAACATTGTATTATCGGAACCCTGATGAATCTCTTTTACGATGCCTCGGAGATGAAGAAGCGCGCGAGCAACTCAAGCGCATACATGAGGAAATATATGGACAGAAGTTGGTGGTGACGCTATACAGACAGCTCCAAAGACTCGGATATTATTGGCCCTACATGGAGACTCAGTCGAGATTGTTGCAAGGGTCTTGTATCAACTGCCAAACACCTCCATATCACCTTGAGACTCTGACAATAGACTACACTGGAGGACTGAAGAGAGCCCTACATCAAATACCTTTGTGACCATGACTTTTCGTCACAGAAAAGAGAAGCGATAAAGCTAACTCAAAGAGCTAAGAGATTCTTCTTTCATGATGGGATCTTATATCGTAAGAGCTTTGGAAGAAACTTGCTGAAATGCTTTGCCGAGCATAAGATCTCGACAATCCTGAGAGAAATGCACGAAGGACAGCATCAACAAAAAATGAAACTATTTCTCCATATTCATGAGAAATATTATTGTAGAACCATGGAAGACGATTCAGCTACCTACGTTCAGAAATTTCATGAATGCCAAGTCCATGGTAACCTTGAAAACGCATGGGTCTAACAACCACGCCCACTATTTCGTTAGGCAATCTGTATGGACAACTCCAATACAATTCCAAGAGAGTCAACTAGACAGTCATACTCAATCACAGAAAAAGTATCCAAGAGTTATATCTCTATTTCCCAAATCAGTCTGCAATCGAACAGATATGAATTTGTGAGCCTGATTGATTATGAGATATAACTTGGATGGTACCAAAGACCAATATCCAAGTGTCAATCAATTTCAATCAACAACCAAAGGTTGGATTCACTGATTGATTGAACTACGCACAACCTGTGATATTTCAATTATATAAACAAATGTAATGCGGAAAAGAAATAACACATACACCAGAAATTTTGTTAACGAGGAAACCGCAAATGAAGAAAACCCCCAGGACCTAGTCCATATTGAACACCACACTGTATTAAGCCGCCACAAACACTAGCCTACTACCAGATAAACTTCGGACTTGAATGTAGTTGAACCCTAACCAATCTCACACTGATCAAGGTTCAGTCGCGTTCCTTATGCCTCTGAATCCCAAAAGGACTCTACGCACTTGATTCCCTTAGCCGATCTCACCCACAACTAAGAGTTGCTACGACCCAAAGTCAAAAAATTATAAACCAATCTGTCTTCCACAGAAAAGTCTATTAAGATAAATAAATTTGTCTCCCACAGAAATACCTATGAAGTTTTGTTCCGTCTTATGACAAATCAAGGTGCACAGGAACCAATTGATAATCCGGTCTTACATTCCCGAAGAACAACCTAGAAATATCAATCACCTCACAATAACTTAACTATATGGTAGTAGAACAAGTTATTTTGGAATCACAAAGAATGAGATGAGGAGCTTTGTGATTACTTTTTATATCTTACCTATCGGAGATAATTCTCGAGTTAATCTTAGAGTAGATATTACTAAATACGATAGAACAAGTAAGATCAGAAAACGCAACTACAGAGAAAATAGTTGGATCTGGCTTCAGAATCCCAATGAAGTCTTTAAGTCGTTAACCTACACGGTTTTGGAATAAACCCAAGGCTAAAGGAGAATCGACTCTAGTCGCAACTAGTATCACACAGGAGGTGTGGGGATTAGGTTACCCAGTTGCTAGAGTTTTCCCTTATATAGTCTTCAAATAAGGGTTTGCTTAGTTAGCTTAGAAACAAAGCATTTATTATTCACTGTTAGATGAAATCCTGATTTAAGATGCAAACTAAGTTTTTCTTGAAACAAAAGCAATATATATCCACCGTTAGATGGTGTTGATGGTGGATTTTCGACAAAGGCTAAAATCGTAAAATCATGATACTGCATGTTTCTGAACTGGCTTCAGGAATGTATGTGACAATTCATATTTTATGATCCGTGAACTATTTCACGATCTCTGACTGAGCGAATATCCCCTCAGAGCTATCATTGGATATGTTTCTCGAAAAGCCTCTTAGCTGAGCTTTGGATGCTCCACACATTTCATCATCACCTCTACATGGAATCAAGATGATTGGGCGTATCCTAGACATATTGCATGCTAGTATAGAGCCCAACGCCTTCAGGACGTCACGCTATTCGTTGTTCCCTGACTATGTAGAGAGAACGTGTAAAAAATCTCCTAACGATTGGGCGACTCCTAGACATATTGCATGCTAGTATAGATCCTAACGCCTTCAGGACGTCACGCTATTCGTTGTTCCCTGACTATACACCCCCTCAGAACGAGTATGATGCTTCCATTATCTCATATATCGATTCTGCAACTCATAGGTTAGATCTAGCGTGTCATTCATCAATTGAATTCCTAGAAAATAACATATTTATCTCATTACTCTGTTCCATGACTGATCCTTAGTTGGATTTCATGGACTAGTAATAGATAATCATTTTATTTTATTACTCTGTTTCATGGCTGATTCTAAGCTTAATTCCATGAATTGGTAATAAATATTCACTGATCGGGCATCTGGGCCACCACCAAGTAAGCCCCGAGAAAATGGTGCGAGTGTACTTAGCAATAATGCACGAACGAGCACTCAAAAATATGGACAAACGAGGAAACCTATGCAAAATAGGGGAGAAAAATAATATTAATAAAATAATAAAAGAGGCGCCTAGGGGACTGGGCCCAACGGCCGGCCCCACGCCTCTCCCATTATTTTACTATTATTTTATTATTTTTCCTAATCTCATGAAAACTCCTTTATTCGAGCAAATTTCCTTGTTTGAGCAAAACTCTTATTTTCTCCATATTTTCCTTCAAACGATGAAAAAATAATAAAAAATAGGGAAGGGAGTCACGGGACCGGGCCACCTAGCCGGACGGCCATGCCCTAGCGGTGGCCGGTCTCACACCCTATTATCCCATATTTTCTTACTACTATTATTTCCTTCATCTCATGAAACTTCTTCGTTTGAGCAAAAAACCCTAGTTTTGCATATTTTCTCAAATGTTGTTCAAACGGTCAAAAGCCAAAAAGTCAATTGGTCACATGACCGACTAGGCACTCATGACAAATATTAAAATATTATTATTTTAATATTCTCCAAATATTGGTCGCACAAGCAAAGTTCTACTTGCTCATTCGAGCAAAATCAAGAGTTTCAGTCAAGCTCAAACTCTTCTGAAAATCCAAAATATTGCTCAAACGCGCACCAGAAAATACCAAAATTCTCAGGACTGAGACTCGGAAACTATGGTGACACGGGCATGTCACCTTGACCGACCAAGGCTGGCCCTTAGGCTTGCAAGGAGCCGGTCCCACACATATTCATAATTTTCACCTAATTAGCTCTCGACAGTTCATATTGGGTTCAAACTCTTTCAAACAACTTGGAATTTTCTCAATCGACCACCAAGGGCCGGTTTCACACCCCTTGGACGGTCCATCATCTCTCCATTATTAGGTTTTATTACCTAACGCTCAGACGAGCACTATTTTAATAAATGATTAAACCATCGTTTAATCATCCTTTCACAAACTGGCCGACAAAGGACTTTGGTGCATGATCACTCGAGCACCTGGGATCTACATGGTCGATCATCATCCCATGTAACCGGTCCATCCTTCACTCAGTGATTGATTTTCCGTAAATCATCAATTGATCAGCAGTCGATCAAAATTAGGGTTTCGAACTGAATGCTCTGCAAATCATAATTCTGAGCAAGTTTAAACACTAATAATTTTATGTTGATCCAGCAATCAACATCTTAATTAATTATATAATATGCGGTCCAGCTACCAATATTTTAATTAATATTTTATTTGGTCATGCTACCAATAATTCATCAAACGAGCAATATTTGCTCAGACAAGGATTAATGATTCAACTAATATTCAATAATTTATCAAACGAGCAATATTTTTTCAGACGGGCAATATTTGCCCAGACGAGGAATTTTGATTCAACTATCAATATTCAGTAATTTTACTCAGATGAGCAATATTTTCCCAGAGTATTAATATTGATTCAACTATCAATATTCAGCAATTCATCATACGAGCAATATTTGCTCAGCCTGTCAATATTCATCATGTTGAATCAATTATCAACATTCATTCGAGAATCATATTGATCCAGCAATCAATATTCTAACTTATATTTAATGTCTGGTCCTGCTGCCAACATTTTGCTCGACTGAGCAACATGGTTCAAACGGACGACCATCCAATATTTCTGATTCCTACCTTATCATTTGATTACTCATGATATATTAGAGCATTCTATACAATATCTTTGATTTCCTGTCGAATGTTCGACATATCAAAATGAGTCCTCGATCGAGCAACTTCATCGGACGGTCGATCCAAATTATCAAAATATCATTATTATCTCAACTGGTAAAATGATATCAAGACTCAACGTCTGAACACCATTACTGTCCCAGCAGGCATGTTCAATCCATGAATCATAGAGCATTCGGCAATCATGCTCGACTTAGTAAATACTTAGACTCACCGTCTAATCAAGTCAACAACTGACTAATTAATACACATCTGCCTTGCAGACTCCACGTTCGTGAGACATCAATCACGTCACATGGGGGGATATTAATTAGGGTTTTGGTCTGGCGGCCTACGGCACGTGTATTCATCCATGATGAGAAATGTGAGTAAGTCGTGCAAGCAGTTGAGGGAGTTAGTAAAGTAGTGGGTGGACAATCAACCAAGTCTCCGCACGACCTGAAACTGGTTTAACCATGATTTCCTACTTTCCCACTCTTTCACTCGAGCAACCGTCACACTTACTGGAGAATAATATGTCTACATTTTAGCAATATAAATAAGTTTCTGAGTCCACGATTGACAATAACTGGTCTAATAGACAAGAGACAGACAACGCTCGTCTAACCAAGAATTCTCATCAACTCTCAACAGAGCAAAATTCGATCAATCAGTCAGAACTTATTCTAACCCAGCAGTTCATTTGCAGAAACCTACAACACATTCACAATCCTTGATCACCATTGATCTCACACAATTCTCAGCTTCCCTCCTACAGATCGACCCTCTTCCCTCTTTGTGACCGAATTGACTCTGGAATGGCCATTATCTTGGCTTAGGATGGAGTCCTACAGATTGATCTCTCGAACTCAAAGCACTCCCGTGCAGTGCATCTGTTTGAGGTTAAGCAATTTGCTCGGTTGATGAGTCTTGTCCGCACGGTAGTCTCTTCACTTTCCTAAAAAAACCAGTAAATCGTTTTCCCCCATCGACAGATGGACTTAGCTAGTCACACACAAATGAAAATACTTCATTTAGATATGGGCAACAGTACCTAAACGTGTACATTCGTTGGTTCAACAAAAGTTAACCAAAGTTAGTCATATGAACACTTTTGTCTAATCCACATTCATCTAACACATCTAGATCAACTTATGATGATCATAGATAATCAAAGGATCTGATTGTGTTCTTCATAGAGTTGTTCAATTATTCATTATCTTATAGTAAAAAATACATGAACGAATCGAAGAAAAATCGGATTGATTCGAAAGAATCAAATCATGAACATTTAAACCCATGGTTTGCAAAGATTGCATTCCTTATTATATAAATATATTTTGTTCATGAGTATGAAAACATACTTTGCCGATTTTAGAACTTGAATGACTCAAGTATGCGAACGGGTATGCATACTCAAGTTCCGGAAAGTTGGTCTTGACCAACAGTATGCGAACAGGTATGCATACTGTAGTTACAGACCCAACTTCAGGTAAAACCGTTTGCGAACGGGTACGCATACTTGGTTCCAGGACTTCCACAGTTGAAACCGCATGCAAACGGGTACGCATACCTGGTTTTCGGACCTGAACCTTATCAACACAGTTTGTACCTAAGTACACATACTGTGATGGTTTTCCAGACAAAGGTTTTAGCTCTAAACTCCCAGTTCAATCATTGAAACATTCTTAGAAGACGACAATGGATGTCTCACACATACCATTAGCTAATAAGCAATTCTCAAGTGATTGAATGATCAATACGAAACTTTCCAAGTCGACATCAAATGATTGTCTCACACAAATCATATAAGATGTTTCAAGGAAATTTCCACATGATCATCTTTTGACATAAAGTCAAGAATGATGATGAATGTAGCTAAGACAGAAAGCTACCAATATATTTCGAGAAATTGATAAGAGAGTTATACTCAGCTCGAAATATCAAATGTGTATGATATGAAAGACTATATCATATACGACTTGTCTCAATAGGAGATATGTAAGAATAAATAGACTTTCTGAGTGATAGAAAAGTTTTAGTCTCCACATACCTTTTGTTGATGAAGTTCCTCTGAGTTCTTCAGTAGATCTCCGTCTTCAGTTGTAAGCTCCGTGAAGTCTAAAGCTCAACTACACAATCTATCCTAGTCCGAAACACCTATTGGTAGACTAGAAATCAAGACTATAGTTTTGATCAACTAAACTTGACAAACAAGCTTGAGATAGCAACGCTTGTGAGTTCGACTGATCAATGCTCTAACAAACCTCATTCACACTCCTTGGGGACTGGACATCATCGATAAAATCAACCTACAATCGTCGAAGCAACACGAGTATATTATGACAACAACTGAATACTTCACCAAGTGGTTGAGGCCACTCCCCTTTGAAGAACCACTGGAATCACTATTACAGCCTTCATCAAGGAATATATCATATGCCGATTCGGTGTTCCAAAGCATATCATCACAGATATTGGAACTCGTTTTACCAATACACCCTACTATCCCCAAGGAAACAGACGAGCAAAGGGCCTAGTTAGTAATACGCTGAACGATTCGCGAATAATTCGTAACCGCACTGAAACACGAACGTTTCGTGAATTACTCAAATACTGAACATGGTACGCGTTCTAATATGGACTTTCCGAATAATCCGCGTATTATTCGCCTTCGAATTGTTCGCTGGTGCGAAACGGACACGTGGTGTTGAGAAATGTTAAGGATTTTTAATTTTACAATTTTTAGATGGGAGTGAGTATTGAACGCATGACCTCCAACTCTAAATAGAACACCCATACCATTGGGCTATTCCTTAGTTGCTGATCTTATATTTACAAAATATAAGATTTTATCATACTTTCCATGTACTTCTATGTCTAAAACCTATTTTAACATAACCGAATTTTGAGAACCGAATTAGTATCTCAAAATCGAATTATACACGTACGTATGCCGTTCGGAATTACTTCCGTATCACGAACCGTTGACCGGATTTTGACCGAATTTGATTTTCATGAATCCGTATAATACTCGTACATTTGTCGTTCCGTACGTCTCACGAATTCCGAATTGCTAACTATGGCAAAGAGTACCTATAAAACTTTGATCCGGATTCTCAGTCGGACGGTGCATGAAAATCCACGAACGTGGCGCGAACAATTTCCCATGGCTTTGTTGACCTATCGAACAGCACCAAGAAACTCAACTGGAACTTCACCATATTTCCTCGTTTATGGTGCTCATGCCATTCTCCCAGTCGAAATCAAGATTCCTTCTACAAGGATTGCAACGACACGTGGAGTACAATAGGATGAAGCCGAAGTGTCCAACTTAAGGATTGCTGAAGTGGACATGCTCGAATCAAGAAGAGCTAAAGTGGAAAAGTATGTGGAAGCTTATAAACAAAGGATCTCCAGAGCCTACAATAAAACGATAAGACCTCGAACATTTCAAGTAGGGGATCTGGTGTTGAAAATAGCAAAGTATATTCAACAAGAAATGTTCACTCCAAAATTCTCTCTGAAATGGGAAGGACCATATGTAGTCATCAAAGCAGTTCCAAGTGGATATTACAAATTCATAGTTGTTGATGGAGGAGTGCAAGGGAATATAATCAACGACAAAGGGAATATAATCAACGACAAATGGCTCAAAGAATATTACTCCTGAACAACAGTAAACAATTGTTTTAATTTCAAAATGAAATTTCTATTCCTTCAAAGAGCTTGCATAATGCTCATTCGTTCATTCAAAATAGATTTCATTAACCTAACAGAGAAAATTCCTTCATCAACACCATGATAAATTATTTTACTTTATTCAAAACAAAACCTAAACCTACATAGGAAACAACCTCAAACTCTTATCTAGAGTAAACCATCTAGCAATAAATATTTTCTGCTGAATCCAATTTGGAGCCTCTTCTAGAAGTTTTCAGTTTTCACCCTTAAGTCTTGGATCGCTTCGTCAACTCTTATCGACTCCAATGCGAGCACTTTATCCTACTCCATGATGACAGTTGAAGAGAAATCATGTTAACGGCAATAACCGCCCTATCAATCTTGACAATCTCAAGACGACGATGGAGCCAACCCATGTTGAACCTCAAGGTCTCATAATTCGATATCACGTCGTCCCATCTACACAACTCTTTTTTCTTGACATCTCGCAGATTTTTCTTGTTCATTTCATCAATGATGGGCAATAGTATGCCGATTTTGGTCAAAAGGGTCGACAAGAAGTTCTTCCACACTTAAGTAGTGGCAATATTCTCGTACTTCTTCCAAATTTTGGTCTAAAGAGATGCATAGCACTTGGGCACGATGAAGCCTCCGACGAGTTGGTGATCCTGACAAGAGTTCTCCATGGGGATGTCTAAGGGAAGTCCGGTTGTTTGGTACTCATGATCAACATCTGCAAATTTGATTGAGAGATTATCAGTACCATGATCATCATCATCATTAGCTATCATCATAAACTTTCCATTCATTTTCTTCCCAGCATCAATGTGGACATCAACCTGCAACGACAAAACATTCAAGTTCAACAGAGATTTGGAGAAGCACTCAAGTAAATCTCTAATCAAAAACTCAAAGTTGTTCCACTGGCCATGTGAGCATATTTAAAACGAGCAGGGACCTTAATGGTTCGCTCGAGTCTCAAGTTTTAGGGAGAAGAAAAATAAAGTTGATCACCTTGATTCATCTGCAACAAATACTTTAATCATTCATTGATTACAAAAGGAAAAAGAAGAAAAGAGTACTTCATACCAATTTAGGTGCATCAGTTCCCCGCCTCAATGGAGATCCTCTTTGAGAAGATGCACTACCGTCAGACATGATGATGTGAGATATGATTTTGATAAAATATTCTTCTACACGAGAAAATTCAAGACTGGAAAAATATATACTTATATAAGTGAGAAACCCTAAATCTTGAAGATCAACACACAAAACACGGTGGACACTTATCTCTGCAGATAGTCAAATCAGTTACGATTTCTACTGAAGACATAAGTTTCAAATGGGATTGATATTGGTGACGCGGAGAAAAGGAGTAATACTGGGGACTGATAGCCTATGACTATGACTAGACACGGTCGAGGGTTATCACCCTAATTTGGGTTGATCGTTCATCACATATTGCACGTTTCTCCAGCTCATAGCAATGTTTGCACAGTCTATCACCATTATAATTTTTAGAGCATGGATAGACGGACTGAAAAAGTAGGGGTACAACAACCTCACCCAATAATTCGCTTAGCAATCTATATGGACTAACTCCAATATACTTTTAAGAGAATCAACTAGACAGTCAGACTCAATCTTAATAAAAAGTATATAAAAGAGTTATATCTCAATTTCTCGATTCAATACTTACTCAAGAAAATAGAAATCTGCGAGTCTAATTGAATACAAGAGAAATTAACTTGAACGGTACCAAAGACCAATGTTCAAGTATCAATCAATTTCAATCAACAACCAAAGTTTGGATTTACCAATTGATCGATTCAACGCACAACTTGTGATATTTCAATTATATAACAAAATATAATGCGGAAAAGAAATAACACAGACACCATAAGTTTTGTTAACGAGGAAACCGCAAATGCAGAAAACCCCCGAGACCTAATCCAGATTGAACACACTGTATTAAGCCTCTACAGACACTGGCCTACTACAAACTAACTTCGGTCTGGACTGTAGTTGAACCCCAATCAATCTCACACTGATCCACGGTATAGTTGTGCTCCTTATGTCTCTGATCCCAACAGGATACTACGCACTTGATTCCCTTAGCTGATCTCACCCACAACTAAGAGTTGCTACGACCCAAAGTCGAAGACTTTAATAAACAAATATGTATCACACAGAAAAGTCTACAGGAATAGATAAATCTGTCTCACACAGAAATACCTACGAGTTTTGTTCCGTCTTTTGATAAATCAAGGTGAATAGGAACCAATCGATAACCCAGACTTATATTCCCGAAGAGCAACCTAGAATTATCAATCACCTCACAATAATCTTAATCGATGATACAAAGATGTTTGTGACTACTTTTCTATCTTGCCTATCAGAGAAATTAATCTCAAGACAATCTTACGATTGCACTCAATTACGATAGAAACAACAAGATCAGATCACGCAACTACAGAGAAAATAGTTGGGTCTGGCTTCACAATCCCAATGAAGTCTTCAAGTCGTTAACCTATAGGGTCTCGGTAGACACCTAAGGTTAAAGGATAATCGACACTAGCTTATACAACTAGTATCACACAATAGGTGTGGGGATTAGGTTTCCCAGTTGCTAGAGTTTTCCTTTATATAGTCTCCAAATCAGGGTTTGCAATCTAAGTTACCTTGGTAACAAAGCATTCAATATTCACCGTTAGATGAAAACCTGATTAGATTCAAGCTAATATCTTTCAACCGTTAGATCGAACTTAGCTTGTTATACACAAATGAAATGCACGTTCATTTAGGTTTGTGTAACCGTACCTAAACGTGTACACCTAGTTGGTTCAATAGCAGTTAACCAAATGGTTAGCCATATGAGCACTTTCATATCAACCATATTCATCTTCACCATAACTAGTTCAAATGACTCAAAAGAACTAGTTAGAGAGTTGTTCAATTGCTTAGATATCATAGAAGTATACAAGACACAATCGAAGCAAAAACGATTTTGATTCACTCGAATCGATTTATGAACTTTATAGACACGGTTTGCAAATATGCATTTCTTAGTTTATATAAGTTTAAGTTCACGAATAAACCGTTTTTAGAAAACAACCCACTCAAGTACGCATACTTAAGTACCCGGATTGAGTTTGTTTTCAGTTCACAAACTTCAGCAGAAATTCACGGGAAGTGAACTTCCGGCAGTACGCGGACTTTAGTTCCGGTTATCCTGAGCAGCAAAGTACGCATACTTTGGTTCAAGGATTTTGTACTTACACATGTATGAGTTCACATACAATGTTTATATCCATTCAAGGTTATATATTCAAACTCTCATTTCAATCATTGAAACATTCTTAGAGGATGTTAAATAGAGGTTATTCACACACTATTTTTCATCAAAGCGATTTTCAAGATATTGAAATAATCAACATGACTTTCATCACTTGTAAAGATGAACTTGGCTAAACCGAAAGCTTACCAACACATATTTTGAGAAATATATATGCGAGATAAACTCGGCTCCAAATAGCAAATGTGTATAATCGAAGTCTATATAGCAATACGAATTTTGTCTCAAGATAGAAGATAGAGTAGATATAATTTTGAGTGATAGATAAGTTCAAGTCTCCATATACCTTTTAGTCGATGAAGTTCCACCAGCTCCTTAAGTAGTTCTTCGTCTTTGTATGATGAACGCCGTGGAGTCTAGAGCTCAACTAAACTTTCTATCCTAGTACGAGACTTAGCTATAATTAGACCAGAAATCAAGACTTATAGTTTTGGAAACTAAACTTGACAAACAAGCTTGAGATAGCAACGCTTGCGAGTTCGACCGAGCAGTGCTCTAACAATCTCCCCCTTTGTCAATTTTAGTGACAAAACTATCAATACATATAGAATACAAAATAAATAAACTTTGCAGCTTGTCTTCCACATGCATGATCTCCTTGGTTCTTCAACATTACTCGAAATCTTCGTCACTTCCAAGTACTCCAATGATTCCAAAGATATTTAATGTAGCATCATCATTTTTGAAGATCCGTAGCCATAACAATGAGAAAACAAAAGCTCTGAATCATTGTTGCACAGTGTTATAGTATTATTGCACAACATCAAAGTTCAATTGTATCACAACTTCGACAACAATACTGTGGTGATATGTATCACTCTCCCTTAGTCAATACTCCATCTCACATGGAAACCACTCCCCCTTACATAATGATCCGAAAACCATATGTATTTGTAGTGTGAACTACACATTAATTCTCCCCCTTTTTGTCAATAAAATTGGCAAAGGTACGAAAATAGTGGGATCCTAATGAAATTCCATAGAGACATTTCATGACCTAAAGAAAGCACATATCAACTTTTTAGATGCAATCATATAGCCGAAACTAAATGCATTCATCAATGAGTTTACAAAGATACAATATAACCCCTACAATATTCCACCGCCGCACTCCCCACAAAGATTTGGCAATTAAGCACAAGTTCAAGTAAAGAACTCTCCCCCATAAAATGTCATTCCCGAAAGAACAACAAGAGCGACCTTACTTTCACAAGAAAAGAAGGATTTCTTTGGACAACAACAAATCATATAAGAATATGAATTTGTATCCAAAATACTCAATTAAATTAACCACAAGAGAACCCATGATTAATTTAATCGGAAATGCTCAACATAAGAGAACTTACGGAGCCACACAGTATATACATAAAAATATGGATCAGGGAAGATCAATACTGCGGAATAAACAAAGATTCATTCTATCTTTCATCACTATTTGCACAATGACAATAGACTTAATCTTTGTAAACAAAAGCTCATCCTTTCTTCCATCAATATTTGCATAATGACATAGAAAGCTTAACTTTTGTTTGTCAAAAGTTCATTCAAAATTTTATCAATACTTGCATATTGACATATGAAAGATTTAACTTTTGACAATGTATGGGACAATCATAGTTCACGGACGCAAACACACATATCCCATAACAAATTGCAATATATAAAACCATAAAGATTAATACTGCAAAATCATCTTCCAAACAAACTTTAGAATTTAAATAAATAAATCTAAAATCATTGAAAATGAAAATCGTTGGACATAGCTATGTGTAATCACAAAACGGCTATTCCAAACTCTAGTTATTCTTCTTAAAAACATAAGAATTAAATTCTCATCAGAAGTTTTCTAGACATTATAGAGCTTTCTCAGAGCATTTACTGAGAATTCCTTCTCATTATTGAAAAACCCATTATGGAGTCGTTCAATTCCTCTAAATCTTCAGAAATATCAGTCAACTCACTAAGTTCTCTTTTTAGCTCACGCAGGGTGTTCTTTGTTAGAGACAACTTTTGCTCATAGTGAGTTATCTTTTCTAAAGACGAAATAATTTGAGATTTTAAATCATTTCTTTTGCTGATGACGTGTTTCATCATACCTCTTAGGTCCTTATCAAAATGACAAACCGACAAGAGGAAGTTAGAGGAAGAACCTTCTCTATCATTTGTAGATCTCTCTTTATTCTTCCCTGAGGAAGTGATTCCTTCACACAGATACACATTAACTGCTTCAACTGCATCCATTTTAGTGGTACCTCTAGTTACAGAAGCCATGAAATTGTATCTTTCAAGGAAAAATGAGATGAAGGACTCGATCAAAAATGATTATAAATAGACTTATGGCCACAAAAACCCTAGAAGGACTTTGAAAAAGTCTTTCATGGTTTATTATGAAGGGTTAATTGGGGGATAAGTGCCGTCATGGTTTTCCAATGATGCCTGCATGGTCGATGGATTGCCGGCATTGAAAAACCTTGCCGGCAGCTATAGTAAAATATCCCCCAATTAAAAACAGTATCCCCCAATTAATTGTTCTTTATCCATTATCTAAATTATTAGGAGAATATTTTATTAACAAAAAAAGAAAAGAATACACAAATACAAGGTCTTGAGCCATTTTTTATGCAAGCCTCATTTTATCAAGCTAAAGATGAGGATGCGTACGTCACTTGTATTAGACAGTGACAGAGTGAGCCGAATGCTCACATCTTTTACAAAAAAGTGGCATATCAAGGTTTGTTGAATAAACAGATTTCTTACCTCGTCTGAGTCTGGAATTTATGGATTTTTTATGAACACCTTGTTGATCATCCAACGCCAGATTCATCCTCTGCATGTTCTCCTGAAGTTTGGCAATTCTTTTGTTGTTCCTTTTGAATCTCCAACACATACTTTGAACAAGATTTGCATTTCCACAAAACGAACAAATCAATAAAGATTTTTTGTTTTGTTGAATTGCTTTCTGTTTATCACAACACTCAACGTACACTGTTCCAGCATTAGTCGGAATAGAAGAGTTGTTTGTGTTTATAGTTTTGCTTTTAAACCCCGAACCATTTGTGTTTCCAAAGGATTTCTAACCGAATAACATTGCTGAGATTTTGTCAGAACTTCCGGATAACCTTTGTAGGTCATTCTTAAGAGTATTAATCTTTTTTTCCTTTAAAGACATGGTTCTGGTGAATTCATTATTAAGACAATCAATCTCAAGAATTTTCACTTGGAGTAATGATTCAAGTTTTTTCAACGAAGCCTTTAGTTGAAGATTTTCTTGGTGAATCTCTCTACTTTTATTCATGAATTCACAAATCTCTGTGTCAGACTCAAGTTCTGAATCAGAAATTGAGTAAGTGGAGGTTTCTGCTGCAAGAGATGAAAGTTCATTGCATATATCAGACGCATCCAAAATGTTGACACCCAGGAAAGAATTTTCTTGTGTTGAATCATATAAAGCAATAACTGGAGAGAGACGTTTATCACATCTTTTACTTCTTTTTACAAAATCCTTGATCTTTTCTGTTATCAGTGATTTATCAAAATCAACATGATTGGAAAACATTCATCAGCCCAAGACAAGTTAGAGGATTCACTTGCGTTGGTCACAGCATTGAACGCAGATGTCCTGGATGTGTTTTGATTAAGATCAATAATTTTTAACTTTCCAATTAGAGTATTTCTTGAAAGCTCATCAAGGTTATTTCCTTCAACGATGGCATGCTTCTTAGAATCGTATCTAGATGGCAGGGATCTGGGAATCTTCATCACAATGTCCTTTTCAGGAATAGTCTTACCCAATGCAAAAGATGCATTAACAATTTCAGACACTTTGTGATTAAATTCATCAAATGAATCTTCATCTGCCATACGAAGGTTTTCCCAATCAAAATTTAGGTTTTGAAGCCTAGCTTCATTTTCACAGGTATTCCCTTCAAATACGGTTTCTAAGATATCCCAGGCATCTTTAGAATATTTGCACGTAGTCACATGATGCTGAAGATCTGGGGTAATGGCATGTATGATAGCATTTAAGCCGTCAGAATTTTGCTTTGCAGCAAGGATTTCTTCTGGACTATATCTACCAATATCCTTCGGTATAGATACATCGCCTTTTGTATTAATCATAGGATGATAGCCATTAACAACACGTACCCATGTTTGAAAATCACAAGCCTGAAGAAAAGCACGCATAGCAATTTTCCACCACAAGTAGTTTGAGCCACCAAAGACTGGTGGTACGTTTATGGAGATAGAATTTCTGTCCATAGAGTCAGATCGCTACAAACACAGACTTATGAGGTCTTTAAACGTGTTTGCCGGCTCTGATACCAATTGAAAAATTGAGGTGTTGATGGTGGTTTTCAATTCAGGGCTAAAATCGTGAAACCCTGTATTTAATGCGTTGTCATCCTGCAAAGGAATACAAGTCATTTGAAAGTAATGAGTACATAAACCTCTTCGCTCACAAATGTATTTAGCAATTCATTATATTTGTATATATAACAACAATCCCAAATATTGTGCATATAACAACAATCCCAAATATTCTATGAATTTTATTTTCCACCAGCATTATTCACTAATGCATTACCTGTCTAGTATTTTCCTATGCTATGTTCCCCAGCAGAACTCTCAATATTGGCATGACATGACGATTAATGTTCTCTCGCAGCGGAGTAGCACGAATCTCCCGAAGTGTCAGTATTGAGACCCGCATGAAAACACTTGCACAGGCTACACCACTCTCTGATAAAGAGATTTTCGTGTCAACGTGCTTTTTAATTAAAGCTTAGCACGATCGATGCGCCTAAATTCCTTAAGGAAAATCTAGACTGTCCATGTCAGTCTTAAAGAGCAATCGTGGCCATACGATTTGGACACACAATTCAACAAACTTAGCCTCTTCCTAGAAGAACTAGGCAACCTCCATAATGTCCACAGGCGGGCCCACTAGCATCCCAGTCGATAAGAATTCCTTTAGTTCACGCGTAACACCCCTGAACGTTATCCAGAATCAAGGTGACCGCGCTGTTGAAAAAAGAGCTCAAACGAGCTAAGACCGACCATAACGGTCTCAAAACTACCGTGTCCGTCTAACTTAGCCAGCCAAGTTGGACGGCTTAGATCGTGTTTTGGACGATCAAAGAACTGCCAGTGTGTTCACCGACAACTCACCTTCATCCCTAGCTAGTCGAACTTCACACGGCAATCCATAGGCGCATCGAAACGATTGCCCAAAGTAGAGTGATCGCGCATGTTTTAAAAAAAACTAAATTGAATAAACGGCGTTATGCAACTGCCACAAATCAATCGCGTCCGTCCATCTTCGCCAGCTTAGTCGAACGACTTAGATCGGATTCTAGATGGCCAACAGGGTGACGCTATGATCACCGGCCATCCCTCTTCCAAGAGGAGCGATCAGCCAAGCCACGGCTTACCCATGTGGCCTCCGAACGATCACCCAAAAGAAGATGGTCGTTCTGTTTGCATAATCCAACGGCAGTACGCAACTGCCGCAAATCATCTCATCCATCCAAATTCGCTAGCCTGGTCGGATGCTCTAGATTTATTTTCAGGAGGCCAATCACCCGCCATCCCTCCTTCATAGGGAATGATTGTCCAAGTTGTGGCTTGCTTATAGGGTTCCTGAATGATTGCCCAAAGGTGGCCGGTCACACTCTTTTTAAGACATTCAACTCGCGACTAATTTGGACGAACTCTAAAACAACGATGCTTCATGCACATTGATTGTTTTTCAACAGTTTGTTTGGAAGCGATGTTTCATTTGCATCAATTATAAACGGTGCTTTATGAATATTGATCTCACAAATAATTTTATTATTTGACCTAAAAGCACTATATGCTACTTTAAACAGCGAGTCTCATGACTTGACTCAATCAGCAGCCTGCTGTACATATTTTCCTACAAAATACTTGAGACATCAAACATGTCACAAACTGGGGGATGTTCACTGGGGTATTAGTTTGGTGGTTTACGGCGTGCGGCATGCAACGCGCCCATTACGAGAAAGTGTCAGGAAAGGGCGGACGGTTAACAGCAATGAGGGAGTAGTGGGTGAAAGGGTGGCTGGTCTTCCCACATAATGGAAACGTGATGGTCAATACATTTTGCACAACCCCACTTCTCCACTACTTAATTGCTTCCACTTCCTACTAGATCAGGGGTGTGCTCAATGACTTGTATAAATAGGTTTTTAAACCTATTTTCAAAGGACAAGGTTATCAACACAAGTAGCCAGAAACCATATTCTTATACAAGTCATAAAACAGCCACACCTTCATAGTTCAACATTCTGATCTCAAACACTTTCTTCGCTTCCCTCCCTAAGATCAACCCTTCTCCTTCACTTTGTGACCGAATTGAATATGGAATGACCATTTTTTGGTTTAGGCCAGAGTCTTAAAGATTGATCTCTCGAATCTAAAAGTACTCATGTGCAGTACATTTGTTTAGGGTTTGAATTCGTTTCTCATCAACACACCCAAATTTACAAAAAAATAGCAGAATCAGTTTTTACCCCAAAACAATTAGCGACCACAGTGGGAGATTAATCTCTCGGTTGCAAGATCAATTTTCAATTTCATTTTAATTTACACAAGATGGTGGATCTTAGGTCTGGGTCAGTTACCAACCCTGATGCTACGGGTGCTGATAACACTTCTGGTGCCAATATCCCTGTCGTTAACACCAATGTACCGCCTGCCAGCACAGTCAACACATCGCAGGGTGTTACATCCTCTAACATCAACAACAGTAACGCTGGAAGCATCCCCTCTGGCGTGACACCTCCTATTACCAGAGCCAGAGCCGCTGCTACTCCTAATGTTTCTTCAAGCATCACACCTCCAACCGTCACCAGGGTTGCCACCATTTCTTCATCGGGACGAGAGACTGGAGGAGTCAGAGGAAGCCAACCCCCTATCACCATTGTTGATTTGATGAAAAGACAAGAAGTTCTCGCTAAGGCTCAGACGGACATGGCTACAACTCAGAAAGAGGTACTCACTTTCCTCAAGACGCTAACAGAGCGACTACCACAAGAGCCGCGTCAACCCATGGAGCCAATAAGGAGTACTTTTTACACTCCTGGCGTGAGTGCTTCAACAGGGTGGGCCTTCATAGGTGAGGAAGTTCGTGTGGCCCCTGAACGCTCACGAGAAAGGAATCAGCCATCCAACTTCATCACACGTGAAGATATGGAGCGTTTCCTCCAAAATCGAGGCAAAGAAAACCCGGTGGACATGCACCAGCACCAACCTCCGTATCCTCCTGATGTGCAAAGAGTTCCTCTCCCAAGGGGATACTCCTCTCCTCAGTTTTCCATCTATGATGGTACGGGTAACGCTCGCGAACACATTTCTCGTTTTTTGGAATAATCCTTGGGAAAACACGAATACAATCATGTCTTTCGCCATAAAAAAATTTCAAAGTCGCTTACCGGTGTTTTGGGGTAAAAACTGATTCTGCTGTTTTTGGTAAATTTGGGTGTGTTGATGAGAAACGAATTCAAACCCTAAACAAATGTACTGCACATGAGTACTTTTAGATTCGAGAGATCAATCTGTAAGACTCTGGCCTAAACCAAGAAATGGTCGTTCCAGATTCAATTCGGTCACAAAGTGAAGGAGAAGGGTTGATCTTAGGGAGGGAAGCGAAGAAGGTTTTTGATATTAGAATGTTGAATTATGAAGGTGTGGATGTTTTATGACTTGTATCAGAATGTGGAACTGGCTTGCAGAATGTAAGCGTATCAGTTCTTGGTGTTTTCTGGATACTTGTGTTGATAACACTTGTCCTCTGTTGAATTAGATTGAAAACCTATTTATACAAGTCATCGAGCGCACCCTGATCTCATAAGAAGTGGAGACAGTTAAGGAGTGGAGAAGTGGGGTTGTGCGAAAGGTGGTGATCATCACATTTCCATTATGAGGGAAGTCTGGTCACCCTTTCACCCACTACTCTCTCTGTTAACCGTCCGTACTTTCCTGACACTTTCTCGTAATGGACGCATTGCACGCTGCACGCCGTAAACCACCAGAACAGTACCCCAGTGATCATCCCCCAGTTTGTGACACGTTTGATGTCTTGAGTATTTTTTAGGAAAATACATACAGCAAGCTGCTGAATGAGTCAAGTCATGAGACTCGCTATTTAAAGTAGCATATAGTGCTTTTAGGTCAAATAATAAAATTATTTGTGAGATCAATATTCATAAAGCATCGTTTATAATTGATGCAAATGAAGCATCGCTTTTAAACAAACTCCTGAAAATAATCGATGTGCAGGAAGTATCGTTGTTTTTAGAGTTCGTCTAAATTAGTCGCGAATTGAACGGTCGTAAAAAGTAGCGTGACCGGACACCTTTGGGCAATCGTTTGAGAATCCTATGGGTGAGCTACCACTTGGTCGATCGTTCCCTGTGGAGGAGGGGTGGCCGGTGATCACAGCTTTACCCTGTTGGCCTCCTGAAAATAAATCTAGACCATCCGACTAGGCTAGCGAAGTTGGATGGACGAGATGACTTGCGGCGGTTGCATACTGCCGTTGATGCAATTTAGGGTTTTAGAAGCCGTGCGGCTAACCTTATTTTGGGCTATCGATTCAAGGCACTGGGCATTGGTTTGAATAGGCCGATCGGTCAGATGCAAAGGCAGGCTGCCGGTGAGCATGTTGACATCTTCTTGGCCGCCTAAAATTGGATCTAAGCCATTCAATTTGGCTGGCGAAGATGGACGGATGTGATCGATTTGCGACTGTAGTGTGTTGCCGCAATGCAAACCAGGGTTTCAAAAACAGCGCGTTCACCCTAGTTTGATCAAGCGATTTGATGCGCTCTTGGCTTTCCATGAGCAAGTCGATCGACCAGGGATAGAGTTGGGTCGCCGGTGAACACGCCAGCACCCTTTTGATCATTCGAAGGAAGATCTAGACCGTCCAACTAGGATGGCTAAGTTGGGCGGATGTGATGAATTTGAGACCGTTTTAGTCGGTCTTTGCTCGTTTGAGCTCCCTTTTCAACAGCGCGATCACCCACGTTCTGGCTAACGTTCAGGGGAGTTGCGGATGAACTAAAGGGAATCCGATCGGCTGGGATGCTAGTGTGCCCGCCGGTGGCCATCATGATGATTGCCTAGTTCCGCTGGGAAGAGGCTAAGCTTGTCAAATTGTGTGGCCAAATCATGTGGCCGTGATTGCTCCTTAAGACTGTCATGTGCAGTCTAGGTTTTTCTTAAGGAATTTAAGCGCGTCGATCGTGCTAATTTTTAATTAAAAGCGCGTTGACACGAAAATCTCTTTATCAGAGAGTGGTGCAGCCCGTGTGAGTGTTTTCATGCAGATCTCAATACTGACACTTCGGGAGATTCGTGCTACTCCGCTGCGAGTGAACATTAATCGTCATGTCATGCCAATATTGAGAGTTCAGCTGGGGAACATAGCATAGGAAAATACTAGGCGGGCAATGCATTAGTGAATAATGCTGGTAGAAAATAAAATTCATAGAATATTTGGGATTGCACCATTCTGAGTGAATTTTAATATATATATATATATATATATACAAATATATTGAATTGTTCAATACATCTATGAGCGAAGAGGTTTATGCACTCATCACTTTTAAATGGCCTTTATTCCTTTGCAGGATGACAGCGCATTAAATACAGGCTTCGGCATTAGTGAGTAATGCAACTAGGAGCTTAAATACTCATTAGGCTCTATACTAGTGAACAATTCATCTAGGAGCTTGAGTTTCAATATAATATGAAGAGAGACATAGGCACTCATCAGATTCTGATATATTTTTCAAATTCCTTGCGGAATATAGACATATCAAGGTCTACTACTTCTGATGCTGGGTCAGGTAGGCAGATTTTTACAGTTTTCACCCTATACTAAAAACCACCATCAACAACCAGAAGAGCGTATACCTGGTACAACAACATCGCACCAAACATCATATCCAACTGGTGCTAGATGGTCACCGCTTTCTATAAGAAGTATTTCTTCGTGTCTGAGCAAATCACTTTCTCAGACTTGGGAAGAATGTTTCAACGAAACAACGAGCATCCAAACGATTACGTCAAGAGATTCAGAATTCAATCTTTGGATTGTCACGACCCAAATGTGACCGAACAGCAGTTGGTGGAGTCATGCATTAACGGTATGGTTCCCATCTATCGTGCTTTACTGGAAAACCTGCGTTTCCAGACATTCTCTGAACTCCATGAAGCTGCTAAGCGGTCGGGTACGACCGCACCAGCGCTGTTAGAAAGAAACAAACCGGCCAGGGGTGAAGATGCACACGGAACTCGAGGAAAAAGACGTCTCATCAATAAGCAATATAACACCGGTCCTTCTGTAAGCGTAGTAGGTGAAGGAGGGAAAAGGAAAGCTCCAGCAGTGGAACAACAACTTAAGCGCGCATCACCAGCGTAGATAACTCCATCCCAGAAAGTTGCGGCTAAGACCCCTGTGCAAGAAACTGGAGATGCTTCTCCATACTTCCCATTTCCAATGGATGAAATAATTGAACTCCTGGAAGCATGGATTCAAGATGGCGCCATCAAGCTACCTCCTCTCCGAAGTCCGCCAACCGAATAAGAGATGACAAATCCTAAATATTGTCGTTATCATAGGTTTGTCAACCACCCAACCAGTCACTGCAACAAATTGAAGAGCATTTTCAAAGAGAAGGTGGATGCAGGAGAACTTCAATTAGGAAATGAAGGAGTTCACAGGGACCCTCTTCCTGTCAGGATCTGCGTGATTTCTGGGGACTCTGTCCACAAAACTGTGCAGTCTATGATGGAGCATTTATGTGAAATTTTGTATTTCTCCAAGGTGCAGCGTCAAGACATGTTTAGAGCTCTCAACTGTGTCGTATCAGGCAAGCGTCTTTTTCCAGTCAGGGAAGTCGCTCCCAAACCCCAATCTTTCCTGGGAAGCGCGACTAATAGATGCAACTGGGGACTCCTAACCACCGCTCACTTGAAGGATGTCGAGTTTGACAGCACACTGATTGATGCAACATATGATTTCAATATAGTCACTGTTAGGACTCTGAGAGCTGCAAAGATTTCAAAGCAGGATGTTGTTCACTACCCAACCATAATCAAAAATTCAGAAGGAGAAGCCAGAGATGCTTACGGGTATATTAATCTTGAAATCAAGGTGGGAGATGCTCTAACACACGCTAAATTTCATATAGTTAAAGAGTACCTGGATTATGATATGGTCCTTGGGGGCTCATGGATACACGAAAACAAGGCGAAGATAGGAGTATGTCCTTTGCCAGTGTCTATACCTGAAAGGATCTCCAACAAGCCATCCAATCCTGAGGACTACTTGTTGTAGTATCAATAACTCGCAAATGTGACGCAACTTCCTGGAGAGAGAGCCCGCCAGCATTCATTCGCAGATTCCGGGCACAAGTAAGTCTCATCGAACAACCCTTTTTACAACCAGTCACTTCTCCTCCCATCAAAACTTGGGGACTCGATCCGATTATCAACCCAGCCGTTAGTAGGAGATGTGAATGGGATGCTGGTCCTTTCAAGTATTTTATCAAGAGTTTAGAAGATGTCTCAGTCAAAGACGACGGGTCTAAGGATCAAGTAGCTGTACAACACCCAAACCCATTTCAAGTTAGAGATACGGTGGTGAAAGTTGCCGCTCAGCCTGCTCCACCTGTGAAAGGGAAAGACGAGCCATAACTAGTGGCATAAGTTATCTTAGGAGGTTACTGCAAGCTCATCAACGCCGACAAACTAGAAGGCGTGGTAATACACTCACGATGGCTCAAACCTTTCAACACCTAAAACGCCGTGCTACCTCTTTCCTCCAGCGTTCTCTTTAATATTTCCTCTAGTAATTTCCCTTTTCATGCAATATTTGTAATTCCTCCAAAATGGTTGCACTACTTGCATTCATAATTAGGTTTTCGATTTGTTAGTTAATCAAAATATCATTTCCTTTTAAGAAATCTCTTTACTCCTGAATCATGAGGAAAAGTCTCAAGCAAACCCAAACCTTCATCATTACCCATCGATTCAAACCAAAAAAAACAAAACCATGAAAGAAACATCTCATATCTTTCAAAAAGAACTGAAGAAGGGAATGCATAAAGGAAGAGAAAGGGCAAGGAAATGGTTAAGCGACCAGTATGTGATTTTTGGGGCAAGCGTCTTTGTTACCCTGAAGTGCAGCCGACTTCAATGATGAAACGACCTATCAATCACCATGCGGATGACTCTTGAGTTTCTTGTTCAGGGAAACACAATACATGTGATGTACGAGGATAATGTTAAAGGTAAGTTACAGGTTCGTGGCCAATCCTTAATTTTCATCGTTGCATCCCCTACTTCAAGCTATTATTATTAGGGTTACATACGATTATCATCGAGGCGGTATCCGGTCACATAAAAGGAAAACACATCACCGCTTATGTGTGTCGCATTCCCATCGGCCACACCTCAGTGGAATGGGGAGATTCTATCGAAACCTTACTGGAGAGCGCTGCAACTAGAGTATCAAGATAAAATGAATAGAATAACTATTATTTGATAAGGTTCAGGATCCAGTCACATAAACAGAAGACCACTGAATACCAAAAATGTCTACAAGCTACGAAAAGATGCTGAAAAGAAATAGCAAAGTGGGAAATCTAGTTATCGGTGTTAAAACAGGGATCAATGACGCCTTCACTGAAGTCCTCATTAGAAGCTTCTTCAACATATTTTTCACAAGGCACCCCCACATCCACTCCAGAAGCCTCCTCGACTTCCATTTCGAATGCAGCTTCAACACCTCTCTCAATTTCAATATTCTACCCAGGAGACGCTCCAACAACTTCCTTGGAAGCTGCGCCAACATCCACTTCGGAGTCCGCTTCAACATCTTCTACAGATGCCGCTTCCATGTTCTCCTCAGCAGCCACTTCAGCGTTCCCTCCAGCAGTCACTTCAATATTCTCTATAGAAACTACTTCGACCTCTTCCTGGGAAGCCGCACCAATGTCCTTTTCAGAAACTGCCCCAACAGCCTTTTGAGGATGCTCCGGTTCGTCCATATCAGAATCGACAATTATGATCCCATTATGAATAGGGCAATCATACTTATTCCCACCTGGAGATTGATTATGCTCAATCCTACGCCGTTTCAATCGAGCCACGAATCTTTCAGCCCTGGCACTCGGTGGCTGAGACGCTTCATCACGTATCTACTTATCCTCCAAACTAACTAAAGCCAAAAAAGCTTGAACACGCTCTCGGACGATGCGTAAGTGCACAAGGGACATACCCTGTATAGCACGACCAGCTTCGCGGAATAGAGAATCTATTTTGGCCATCACCTCCTCGAATGCGTTAACCCTGGGTTTGTCGACTTCAAAGCTTTTCTCTGAAGAAGTTGAAGAATAATCATCACCAGCAGTTCCCATCATATACTGCAAAGAGACATCATGATTATATCAACAATCGACGTAAAAAATAAATAAATCAAAAATCAGATTACATGAGAAATAGGGAGTAGTACCTGGAACGAAGAAGAATGTAATTTTGTGATGATCGGTGTGGGGAGGAAGGCTCAAACGTTTCTCTTTATATTCCACAAATCAGCAAGGTCTCAGGAAGAAAATGAGTCTCTACTTACCGTGTATAAAGGTTTCAGATGCGGGATAACAATCGAATAGATACTTATCTACCTGAGGACAACTAACGTGCGCTAAAAGAAAACGTATATTGCTCAGGGGCCGAGACAGCCCCTATCCTGGTAATGTACGCCAAACTTCTCTCGTAAATTTATTTCACTGTCACCATCCGGTGCTTACCCCGCAATAGCGTCACTATTACGTGCTAAGCAGGGGACTTAATGTTGATGGTAGTTTTCAGTTCAGGGCTAAAATCGTGAAACCCTGTATTTAATGCGTTGTCATCCTGCAAAGGAATAAAATCCATTTGAAAGTAATGAGTGCATAAACCTCTTCGCTCACAGATGTATTGAGCAACAATATATTTGTATATATATATATATATAATTCACTCAGAATGGTGCATATAGCAACAATCCCAAATATTCTATGAAATTTTTTCCACCAGCATTATTCACTAATGCATTACCTGTCTAGTATTTTCCTATGCTATGTTCCCTAGCCGAACTCTCAATATTGGCATGATATGACGATTAATATTCACTCGCTGCGGAGTAGCACGAATCTCCCGAAGTGTCAGTATTGAGACCCGCATGAAAACACTTGCACAAGCTACACCACTCTCTGATAAAGAGATTTTCGTGTCAACGTGCTTTTTAATTAAAGCTTAGCACGATCGACGCACCTAGATTCCTTTAGGAAAATCTAGACTGTCCATGTCAGTTTTAAAGAGCAATCGTGGCCACACGATTGGGCCACACAATTCAACAAACTTAGCCTCTTCCTAGCGGAGCTAGGAAACCTCCATAATGTCCACCGGCGGGTCCACTAGCACCCCAGTCGATTGGAATTCCTTTAGTTCACACGCAACACCCCTGAACGTTATCCAGAATCAGGGTGATCGCGCTGTTGAAAAAAGAGCTCAAACGAGCTAAGACCGACCATAACAGTCTCAAAACTACCGCGTCCGTCCAACTTAGCAAGCCAAGTTGGATGGCTTAGATCGTTTTTTGGATGATCAAAGAGGTGCCATTGTGTTCACTGGAAACTCACCTTCATCCCTAGCTGATCGAACTTCACACGGCAATCCATAGGTGCATCGAAACGATTGCCCAAAGTAGAGTGATCGCGCATGTTTTAAAAATAAAAACCTAAATTGAATAAACGGCGTTATGCAACTATCGAAAATCAATCGCGTCCATCCATCTTCTCCATCTTAATCGAACGACTTAGATCGGATTCTAGATGGCCAACAGGGTGACGCTATGATCACCGGCCATCCCTCTTCCACGAGGAGCGATCGGCCAAGCCACGGCTTGCCCATGTGGCCTCCGAACGATCACCCAAAACAAGCTGGTCACGCTGTTTGCAAAATCCAATAGCAGTACGCAATTGCCGCAAATCATCTCATCCATCCAACTTCGCTAGCCTGGTCGGATGCTCTAGATTTATTTTCAGGAGGCCAACAGGGTATCGCTGTAATCACCGGCCATCCCTCCTTCACAGGGAATGATTGGCCAAGTTGTGGCTTGCTCATAGGGTTCCCGAACGATCGCCCAAAGGTGGCCGGTCACGCTCTTTTTAAGACATTCAACTCGCGACTAATTTGGACGAACTCTAAAACCACGATGCTTCCTGCACATCGATTGTTTTTCAGCAGTTTGTTTGGAATCGATGTTTCATTTGCATCAATTATAAACGGTGCTTTATGAATATTGATCTCACAAATAATTTTATTATTTGACCTAAAAGCACAATATGCTACTTTAAACAGCGAGTCTCATGACTTGACTCATTCAGCATCCTGTTGTACATATTTTCCTACAAAATACTCAAGACATCAAATGTGTCACAAACTGAGGGATGTTCACTGGGGTATAGGTCTGGTGGTTTACGGCGTGCGGCGTGCAACGCGCCCATTACGAGAAAGTGTCAGGAAATGACAGACGGTTAATAGCAATGAGGGAGTAGTGGGTGAAAGGGTGACCGGTCTTCCCACATAATGGAAACGTGATGGTAACTACCTTTTGCACAACCCCACTTCTCCACTACTTAATTTCCTCAATTTCCTAAGAGATCAGGGATGTGCTTAATGACTTGTATAAATAGGTTTTTAAACCTATTTTCAAAGGACAAAGTTATCAACACAAGTAGACAGAAACCATATTCTGATACAAGTCATAAAACAGCCACACCTTCATAGTTCAACATTCTTATCTCAAACACCTTCTTCGCTTCCCTCCCTAAGATCAACCCTTCTCCTTCACTTTGCGACCAAATTGAATCTGGAATGGCCATTTCTTGATTTAGGCCAGAGTCTTACAGATTGATCTCTCGAATCTAAAAGTACTCCTGTGCAGTACATTTGTTTAGGGTTTGAATTCGTTTCTCATCAACACACCCAAATTTACCAAAAAACAGCAGAATCAGTTTTTACCTTAAAACATGGGGGTATAACAACCTCACCCAATAATTCTCTTAGCAATCTGTATGGACTAACTCCAATATACTTTTAAGAGAATCAACTAGACAGTCAGACTCAATCTTAATAAAAAGTATATCAAATAGTTATATCTCAATTTCTCGATTCAATACTTACTCAAGCAAATAGAAATCTGCGAGCCTAATTGAATACAAGAGAAATTAACTTGAATGGTACCAAAGACCAATGTTCAAGTATCAATCAATTTCAATCAACAACCAAAGTTTGGATTTACCAATTGATCGATTCAACACACAACCTGTGATATTTCAATTATATAACAAAATATAATGCGGAAAAGAAATAACACAGACACCAGAAGTTTTGTTAACGAGGAAACCGCAAATGCTGAAAATCCCCGGGACCTAGTCCAAATTGAACACACACTTTATTAAACCGCTACAGACACTAGCATACTACAAACTAACTTCGGTCTGGACTGTAGTTGAACCCCAATCAATCTCACAATGATCCAAGGTACAGTTGTGCTCCTTACGTCTCGGATCCCAGCAGGATACTACACACTTGATTCCCTTAGATGATCTCACCCACAACTAAGAGTTGATACGACCCAAAGTCGAAGACTTTAATAAACAAATCTGTATCACATAGAAAAGTCTACAGGAATGGATAAATCTGTCTCCCACAGAAATACCTACGAGTTTTGTTCCGTATTTTGATAAATCAAGGTGAACAGGAACCAATCGATAACCCGGACTTATATTCCCGAAGAACAACCTAGAATTATAAATCACCTCACAATAATCTTTATCGACTAGCAAAACAAGATATTACGGAATCACAAATGATGAGACGAAGATGTTTGTGACTACTTTTCTATCTTGCCTATCGGATAAATTAATCTCAATCCAATCTTACGATTGCACTCAATCACGATAGAAACAACAAGATCAGATCACTCAACTACATAGAAAATAGTTTGGTCTGGCTTCACAATCCCAATGAAGTCTTCAAGTCGTTAACCTACAGGGTCTCGGTAGAAACCTAAGGTTAAAGGAGAATTGACTATAGCTTATACAACTAGTATCACATAGGAGGTGTGGGGATTAGGTTTGCCGGTTGCTATAGTTCTCCTTTATATAGTCTCCAAATCAGGGTTTGCACGTTCATTTAGGTTTGTGTAACCGTACCTAAATGTGTACACCTTGTTGGTTCAACAGTAGTTAACCAAATGGTTAGCCATATGAGCACTTTCATATCAACCATATTCATCTTCACCATAACTAGTTCAAATGACTCAAAAGAACTAGTTAGAGAGTTGTTCTATTGCTTAGATCTCGTAGAAGTATACAAGACACAATCGAAGCAAAAACGATTTTGATTCACTCGAATCGATTCATGAACTTTATAGCCACGGTTTGCAAATATGCATTCCTTAGTTTATATAAGTTTAAGTTCACGAATAAACCGTTTTTAGAAAATAACCCACTCAAGTACGCATACTGGGACTTATACTTAAGTACCCGGATTGAGTTTGTTTTCAGTTCACAAACTCAAGCAGAAATTCACGGGACGTGAAATTCCGACAGTACGCGTACAGATACGCGGACTTTAGTTCCGGTTATCCTGAGCAGCAAAGTACGCATACTTTGGTTCAAGGATTTTGGACTTACACACGTATGAGTTCACATACAATGTTTATATCCATTCAAGGTTATATATTCTAAACTCTCGTTTCAATCATTGAAACATTCTTAGAGGATTTTAAATAGAGGTTATTCATACACTATTTTTCATCAAAGCGATTTTCAAGATATTGAAATAATCAACCTGACTTTCTTCACTTGTAAAGATGAACTTGGCCAAAGCGAAAGCTTACCAACACATATTTCGAGAAATAGATAAGCGAGATAAACTCGGCTCGAAATAGCAAATGTGTATAATTGAAGTCTATATAGCAATACGACTTTTGTCTCAAGATAGGAGATAGAATAGATAGACTTTTGAGTGATAGATAAGTTCAAGTCTCCACATACCTTTTAGTCGATGAAGTTCCACCAGTTCCTTGAGTAGTTCTTCGTCTTTGTATGATGAACGTCGTGGAGTCTAGAGCTCAACTACACTTTCTATCCTAGTCCGAGACTTAGCTATAAGTAGACTAGAAATCAAGACTTATAGTTTTGGCAACTAAACTTGACAAACAAGCTTGAGATAGAAACGCTTGCGAGTTCGACCGAGCAGTGCTCTAACACGGACATCACCAAACAAGGATGGAATCAATCTTTAGTGCACATGGACGTTCTTCCATTTCATTCAATGAGAAAGGCAATGAAAACATATAATAAAAGGATATCATTCAAAAAATCCTAGTTCGAGGCTTATGGAACAAAGTTGATAAAAAAATCAAGGTGACATCTACGAAAACCAAAAGATATTCAAATACCAAGAAGATTAAAATGATTAGTAAGCCTAATCATCAGATTCATAACCGTCTTCACGATCATCATTTTCTGCGGAATATTCTTCAAACTCTTTTTTCAGGGTCATCTTCAGAGTTTTCTTCAAGAACTTATTCTAGATGGTCTTCTGGGTCATCATATGTTGCCTCCAAATAGTCATCTTCTTCACATTCATCTTGGAAATCGACTTCGGCCAATTGTCCAGCCCTCATACCAGGTGGATATGGCTCAACTCTGCGCCCAATGGGTTCCCATACGGGTTCAACTTCATCCGTATCTGAATCAAAAGCTACACCATCGTCGTGGGTTCGAACTTCATCTTCAGCTGCTAGTCTCACTTGATGAAGCCAACGCCGTTTTTGTTGATAAACTGCGAGCTTTTCATCTTCAACCTTTTTCTTCTGTGATATTTCATCACGTCTCTTCTTTTCTTCCGCATCTACTAAAGCCAAAAAAGCATTGACCTTAACATGAACTACTCTTAGATGATCGAGGGACATATCGCGTATCAATTCTCCGGATTCTATAAAAGGCCGATCCACCTTGGCGTGAACATCTACAAAAGTTTTCATTGATTCAATGCTTCTGGAGTGTTTCTTAGAGGAGTCAGAAATGTAGTTATAGCCAGGAATCACCATTATCTGTAGAGAAAAATATGGAGTCAAGATACATAGATAACACACACAACAATTCACGGTAACAATCTAACTCTTACCTGTTAACAATTTCACTAACATTTAGTGATACAAGAGTTAACGCTTCAAGGACTTGCTCGTTTCTTCGAAACACCTGCAAAAACGAGTAAAGTTCATCATTCAAAATCAAATTTTGATTTCAAAAAAAATATGTGAAAGCTCACGTATTAAATTTTTTACTATGATTGGACGTACGTCCATTCAAAATCCTTTACTATGGACAATCGTCCACCTTTTCGAAAACGGACAGACGTTTATTCTTAAAGCAATTTTTTTGGTGAAAGCTCACGCATATAAAATTTTTTTATTGAACGAAAATTAGAAGAAAAAAAAACTTACCTAATCGGTGCCGGAGTCGGCCGGAATTAGGTCGGCCGATGACAGCGACGACTGGTTTCGACGGATTTTTTTTCTTTTTCCTCCTTCTGCTCGGAAGAGGGAAATGAAATAAGATGAAGGTGGTCGGTCGTGGGAAGAAATTATTTTCCCACGACCGTCCGGGATTTTCACAATAAATATTAAAATATCATTATTTTAATATTATTAAATTTTGGACGTGCGAGCAAAAACCCTAATTGCTCATTCAAGAAAAATTAAGAATTTCTAGTTAAGATCAAACTCTTCTGAAAATCCAAAATATTGCACAAACGTCCAACAAAATACCTCAAACTTTCAAAGATGGACGCGAGGGGACATGGTGGCCTGTGCACCACCATGACCGGACCGGACCGGTCCCTTGGCCATCAGGGACGGCCAGTTCCATGTCTTTTATTATTGTTATTTAAATAATAATCCATATCTTTCATAAGTCTCCAATAATGAATCCTCGTTCATGGACATTTCTCTGCACACTTGGACGTCCATCAACCACCAATGGTCGGCTGTCATGCCCATTGGTTGGTCGATATACCTTGACACATTGGATAACTCTCCATCTTCAGGATTTAGGGTTCTCCAAAATTAGGGTTTCGAATTTATGATATTCGATAAACGTCGATAACTTTTATTTTAATCCAGCAATCAATATTTTTAATTAATTCCAATGTCCGGTCCTGCTACCAACATTTTGATTGCTCGACCGTATGAGAGCACCATCTTTTGGATGGCCATCCACTTGGCCAATCATCCAACGTTTCATTGGACGTTTATCGATCATCCAATTGGACGTCCGATCGTCTAATACGCACTAGTACTCTAATCCCTACTTTGTCATTCGATAGTTCATGACATAGTTAGATCAGGAATGAGCACTCTACATAACTCAGTAACATCTGATTTCCTGTCAAATGCTCGACATATTAGAATAAGTCCATGATTGAGCAATTACATCGGACGCTCGTCGTTCCAAACTATCAGAACATCATTATCGCCTCAACTGGTAAAATGATACATCACAATTCATCAGACGCGACGTATGTGCATTATCATGTCCCTGCAGACACTTTATGCTCAATTCATGAGTCTCAGGGCATACCACATTCGTCCATTATGCTCGACGCATCAAGACTAATTAAGACTCATTGTCTAGCCAAGTAAACAATTGACTAATTATATACAGGTTTTCCTTGCAGACTCCATATTCACGAGACATCAATCATGTCATATGGGAGATATTCACTACGGTATAGGTCTGGCGGCCTACAACACGTGTGTACATCCATGATGAGAAATGTGAGTAAGTCGTGCAAGCAGTTTAAGGAGTTAGCAAAGTAGTGGATGGACAATCAACTAATTCACCCACGCACGTGGAACAGGTTTAACCATGATTTCCCACTTCCCATTCTTTCACTCCTTTGCAACCGTCACACCTACTGCGGATCAATGTGTTTTCCTACAATATAAATAAGTTCATCAATCCATGATTGAAGGACAGAAGAAACAGAACAGAAGTCAATCGATCAGAACTTATTGAAAAAGCGGGGGTCTAACAACCACACCCAATATTTCGTTTAGGCAATATGTATGGACAAACTCCAATATAATTCTGAGAGCACCAACTAATAAAGCGATCTCAATCAAGAAATATATCCAAGAGTTATATCTATGTTTCTTAATGTAATGAACAAATCAAACAGATAGAAATCCGTGAGCTTGATTATTATAAGAAACAACTTGAACGGTATCAAAGATCAATGTTCAGGTGTCAATCAATTTATATCAACAACCAAAGGTTGGATTATCTAATTGATTGAACTTACGCACAACCTGTGATATTTCAATTATATAGAAAATATAATGCCGAAAAGAAATAACACAGACAAAAAAAAAATTGTTAACGAGGAAACCGCAAATGCAGAAAAACCCCGGGACCTAGTCCAGATTTGAACAACACACTGTATTAAGCCGCTACAGACACTAGCCTACTCCAAGTTAACTTCGGACTGGAATTTAGTTGAGCCCTAACCAATCTCACACTGATAAAGGTACATTCGCGTTCCTTATGCCTCTGAATCCCATCAAGACTCTGCGCACTTGATTCCCTTAGCTGATCTCACCCACAACTAAGAGTTGCTACGAACCAAAGTCGAAGACTTGATAAACCAATCTGTCTCACACATAAAAGTCTATTGAATAGATAAATCTGTCTCCCACAGAAATACCTAAAAGTTTTGTTCTAGTTTTTTGATAAATCAAGGTGAACAGGAACCAATTGATACACCAGACTTATATTCCCGAAGAACAGCCTAGTAATATCAATCACCTCACAATAATCTTAATCGTATGGTAGCGAAACAAGATATTATGGAATCAAAAACGATGAGACGAAGATGTTTGTGACTACTTTTTATCTTACCTATCGGCGATTAAATCTCGAGAAAATCTTAGAGAAGATAGTACTCAATCACGATAGAAAACAACAAGATCAGAACATGTAACTACAGAGAAAATAGTTGGGTCTGGCTTCACAATCCCAATGAAGTCTTCAAGTCGTTAACCTACAGGGTTTTGGATAAAACCTAGGGTTAAAGGAGAATCGACTCTAGTCGCAACTAGCATCACACAAGAGGTGTGGGGATTAGGTTTCCCAGTTGCTAGCGTTCTCCCTTATATAGTCTTCAAATCAGGGTTTGCAATCAATGTTACCTTGGTAACAAAGCATTCAATATTCACCGTTAGATGATTAGACTCAAGCTAATATCTTTCAACCGTTAGATCGAACTTAGCTTGTTACACACAAATGAAAAGTGACTTCATTTAGATATGGGTAACCATACCTAAACGTGTACACCTTGTTGGCTCAACAATAGTTAATCAAAGTTAGCCATATGAACACTTTCATATCAACCTTATTCATCTTAACCATAACTAGTTCAAATGACTCAAATGAAGCTAGTTCTAGAGTTGTTCAATTGTTTATATTCTTATAGAAGTATACAAGACACAATTGAAGCAAAATCAATTTTGATTCACTCGAATCAATTCATGAACATTATAGCCACGGTTTTTAAAAGATTGCATTCCTTATTATATAAATGTATTAGTTCATGAACAAACCGATTTTTAAACATAACCTACTCAAGTATGCAAACGGTTACGTATACCTAAGTGGCCGGACAAAGTTTGGGTTTGCCAGTATGCGAATGGGTACGCATACCTTCCAAACTCAGTTGAAATTTCAGGACATGAACTTTACGCCAGTACGCATACGGGTATGCATACTAAGTTCTCGGACTTTCATTAAACCAACCAGTACGCATACGGGTATGCATACTATGGTTCCCGAACTTGGAATATCTTGCAACAGTTAGCATACAAGTACGCATACTGTGTTATATCCAATCATGGTTAATTGTTCTAAACTCCCATTTCAATCATTGAAACATTCTTAGAAGACGACAATAGCCGTCTCACATAAACTATTAACTTCAAAAAAATATTCAAGTGATCGAATGATCAATAAAAAACATTCCGAGTCTACATCAAATGACTGTCTCACACAAATCATGTAAGATGTTACCATGCGATTTTCACATGATCATCTTTTGACTTTCGTCAAGAATATAAGATGAACTTGGTTAAAGCGAAAGCTTACCAACACATATTTCAAGAAATATGTAAGCGAGTTAAACTCAGCTCGAAATATCAAATGTGTATAATCGAAGTCTATATAGCTATACAACTTTTGTCTCAAATAGGAGATAGAGTAGATAGACTTTTAAGTGATAGATGAGTTCAAGTCTTCACATACCTTTTATTGATGAAGTTCCACAAGCTCCCCTTAGTAGTTATTCGTCTTCAATCGATGAACATCGTGAAGTCTAATGCTCAACTACACCTACTATCCTAATCCGAGACTTAGCTATAAGTAGACTAGAAATCAAGACTTATAGTTTTGGAAACTAAACTTGACAACAAGCTTGAGATAGCAACACTTGCGAGTTCGACTGAGCAGTGCTCTGACACTTATCTTATATGAACTAAACAGTTCACAAAACTTGCAGAAGTCTCCAACACATCCACAATCCTTCGATCACAATTGATCTCACACACTTCTCAGCTTCCCTCCTACAGATTGACCCTCATCTCTCTTTGTGACCGAATTGACTCTGGAACGACCATTATCTTGGTTTAGGCCGGAGTCTTACAGATTGATATCTCGAACTCAAAGCACTCGCGTGCAGTGCATCTGTTTGCTAAAGGTTTAAGCAATTTGCTCGATTGAGGAACCGCTCGTCTTTCGACTTTTCCTCAAAAACCAGCAAATCGTTTTACCCATCAAAAAATGTCTATCAAAATATAAACAAAGCTAAGTCGGATCCCATTCGATCAACTGTGTGCACAAAGTAAATCACAAAGATCAGAAACCAATATAAATCTTTTTTTCTTTGAATCTTTAATGTCTTCAATATACATGCACAAACAAACTAGATTCCTTTGGGTCGATCACGCACAGAACGAAGTCTGTTAACAATGGATGATTACAAGTCTATCGTTAGATCTAAAGACAGATTTGAACTACCGTCAATCCTTGATCTTGTATGAGTGAACTTATGTCAGGAGAGAAGGATCTCAAAAATAATCAAATTAGACCTTTGCTAGTCAATCAAATCAATAATCCAAAACTAAAATAACAATACGGCTCTAGTTTCCCACCAATTGTACTATCTAGAAGCTTCTGGATCCCACAGAAGCCTTTAAACTAGCAAATGTAAGAGATTTCGCCTAATTAGGTTGCTCTCCTCTCCAAGATAGTATACAAATAATACGATTAGTCGGCTACCACAATGACTACAAAATGAAATGCCCGTGTCAGGATAAGTTTGTAAGTAGAAAAAACTTCAACATTGATAGAACAAAATAGTTTAGTGATAAGCACGTAAGTGTGACGCATTTTCACCCATAACTACATTATCTAGGACTCATTTTATTTCTAATAAATTTGTTTTAAGTCTTTTCTAGGGAATAAGCTCTTGCGGCAAAATTGGCTCGAAAAGTGGTGTTTTACACCTCAAGATAGAGTACTAAAGTCACCCCAGAAATGCACCGGAAGCACCCCAAAAATGTGTTGGAGGAACCCCGGAAAAATTACTATCTACGCCCAAAAATTACTATTTGCACCCCATAAGATAAGTGCTAAAGGGACACCCGTGCAGGATTAGGGGGAGGACATCTTCTTCTCAAATTCAAAAAATGAATTTTGGCGGGAAAATATTTTCATTAACAATAGAATTTCGATCGGATGTTTGGACGTGATTTAGTGAGATTCAATCCCTGAAACTTAGTGGGTAGACGTGATATGACTATAGAAAGCTAGTATGGGTGATTTTATCGATCAAATTTGGCTGGATAACTTGGTTTAATCCAAACAGGGAGTTGGAGGAAAAACATGAACTTACACGAGTTGTGAGAAATTTAAACGTGTACTGCACGTGCTTGGAAGACTTAATCGATATTCTGGAGCGTGAAGAAGGTATAGAAGGAAAGAAATACAGCTGCATGCGCGTGAAAGATCAAAAAATGGAAATTTTGGCCGTGGAGAATAATATTGATAAATGAAGATTATTTGGGAGATATGGCCTGATTAAATGAGGATTAGGAGTATAAATAGATTGCTCCAGGTACAAGGACGGGGTGTCGAGAGTTTGGGGAGCTGAGAAGAGCCAGAGAAGAAGAAATCCGAGTTTTACAAAACTCGGTTTCTGCTGATGATGATGATGATGAACATCAAGAACACGAAGAACAAAAGCCCGTAAAGGAAAGTCGTTGAAAACTGTCGCTTAAATGCGGCAGTTCCCAACTCCTTTCCAGCGACTGTGCAACAGTGTTTACAACACTTGTCTTTTATCGTTCATTTTGTGACGATTTTTATGCGTCGCAAAATCCTGTTCTACACCATTTTCTCTTTATTTCATCTTTGTAAACCATTTTTGAGCCTAAATAAATATTTTGAGAGCACGTTTACTATGATGAGCTAAATCCCAAAATTGGGGCGATGGAGGAAGCCTTATTTCACACTTGGGTAATTATATTTAATTCTTTTCATAACTTTTGCACTAATTTTAATTGAAATTATGATTTGATTAGATGGGTCATGCTTAGCTTAGGTGATTTGATGTCCCATGCTTAACATTTACATCTAATATTTTGATAATCTATCTTGGCAAAAATAAGAGTCACTTTATTTTATATTTTTATTGAGCTATAATTGTTAAAAGAATTATTATTTGAACCTTAAGAAATGAATTTGGTGGAATCCTAAGCCCTAGTACCTCTCGCCCACTTTGTTAATATTTTTGTATATAATTTTTATTAAATTTAAAAAGTCGAATCTTCACAAGTCTCAACGAACCTTTTACTACAACAAAGTTGAAAACACATCATTTAGCCACCAAAGAATTTCCGTAACCGAAAATATCAAAAGATATGCAATAAACACCAATTTTTGGTTTTCTCTAATTCCAGCTAATACTCAACTAATAAACCGAAATCCCTCATGGATAACAACTCAATATTATCTAGCATACAAGTATCCTTTACTAATATATCTTCCAGAGATATGTTTTACTTGCTGGAAAATAAAACATATAAGTCCGAAAACCCTAATTAAAACATTATCAAAAAATATTTCGGTTTTGCGATCTCACCTTGAGTACCAAGGATTATCTTTGAGAAATAAAAGATAAGATTTTAGTATGTGTTCAAATTACCCTATATGCCGACATCTTGAACTTTCCTTAATAACAATCATATTTCGATATTCACAAAACCCTAAAGTATATGTAAAACCGGAAATACAAGAATGCTACTAGGAGCGATCATGCAAGAGATCCCCAATAGGGATCATTCCTGCTATAGATCCCCAAAGGAAAGGATTGGTCCTGCTATAGATTCTCAATAGGGTTTGATCTTGCTATATATCCCCAATAAGAATCAGATCACCAATCTCATTGATTCATTTCAACTGTGAAACAAATTTCGCAAGTATACTTCCTTAACTCATGTTGTTACATATAGTTTTTTTGGCATGGAATCACTCCTAAGTTCATTACACGATCTAGTAACAAGTTACAAACATAGTGTCTATGTCACAATTACGAAGTTCAAAAGATAGACGTTATACTTAATAATTCAATATACTAAGTTGTGATACAACTTGTATATTATTCCTTGTCACTTTGATCATAATAGAATGATCAAGTCTCCAATACTAGAGATTATTCATATATATAAGTATGCATGTTATGTTTTCTATCTAAACGACTTGAAAATGACGTACATAGAAAAGAAAACAAGTCATGTCTTGTATTGTTAACCTCGAACAGAAGGATGATGTTTTCGTTGATGTCCATACGTCTTCAAGTTCTTCAGTAACACGAGTTTGTCTCAACATTTCTAGACTTCCCAGTCTAACCTAACGGAGTTGGCTCTAGTAATCTAATCAAGTGACCTTGAGTTTTGGAACTAAAATATGACAACCAAACTTGACATACCGACGCTGGGCGGGTTCAAATGAGCAATTCTCTAATATATTATAGTACGACAACGGTTAAAATTAGGGTTTCAGAAAAGACACCTAATGATCTGATTCAACTCAGGGTTTTAGAGATAATATGGTACAATTGAGAATTAGGTTAACATATAATCGAATGTAAATTGAACAAATTACAGAAACTATAAAAAAAATTCCATAAGTTCAGATATTTAGGGTTTATGAAAAAAAAATCCCAAATCTGAAAACCAGGGTTTTTGAATCGAAGTTTGGTTCACATATAATCGAATGAAAACTCAACAAATTAAGGGTAAAAATAATCCCCAATTCATAAATTTAGGGTTTGTGAAAAAAATAAAAAAAAAATCACAAAACTAGGGTTTCTGAATCGAGATTCAAATGTACAAAAGTTTAGAGAACAAGAACCATTATGAAAAATCGGGGGTATAACAACCACACCCAATAATTCGTTTAGCAATCTGTATGAACAAACTCCAATATACTTTCAAGAGAATCAACTAGACAGTCAGACTCAATATAAAGAAAAGTATATCCAAGAGTTGTATCTTAATTTCTCAATTCAATCCACAATCAAACAAATATGAATTTACGAGCCCGATTGAATATTGAGAAATAACTTGAACGGTACCAAAGACCAATGTTCAAGTGTCAATCAATTTATTTCAACAACCAAAGTTTGGATTATCTAATTGATTGAACTTACGCACAACCTGTGATATTTCAATTATATAAACAAATATAATGCGGAAAAAAAATAACACAGACACCAGAAATTTTGTTAACGAGGAAACCGCAAATGCAGAAAAACCCCGGGACCTAGTCCAGATTTGAACACCACACTGTATTAAGCCGCTACAGACACTAGCCTACTCCAAGTTAACTTCGGACTGGAATGTAGTTGAGCCCTTATCAATGTCACACTGATCAAGGTACAGTTGCGCTCCTTACGCCTCTGAATCCCAGCGGGACTCTGCGCACTTGATTCCCTTAGATGATCTCACTCACAACTAAGAGTTGCTACGACCCAAAGTCGAAGACTTTAATAAAAAAATCTTTCTCACACAGAAAAGTCTATTGGATAGATAAATCTGTCTCCCACAGAAATACCTATGAGTTTTGTTCCGTCTTTTGATAAATCAAGGTGAACAGGAACCAATTGATATACCGGAGTTATATTCCCGAAGAACAGCCTAGTAATATCAATCACCTCACAATAATATTAATCGTATGGTAGCGAAACAATTTATTGTGGAATCACAAACGATGAGACGGAGATATTTGTGACTACTTTTTATCTTGCCTATCGGAGAATAAATCTCGAGAAAATCTTAGAGAAGATAGTACTCGATCACGATAGAATAAAGCAAGATCAGGGCACGTAACTACAAATAAAATAGTTGGGTCTGGCTTCACAATCCCAATGAAGTCTTCAAGTCGTTAACCTACAGGGATTTGGAAAAAACCTAAGGTTAAAGGAGAATCGACTCTAGTCGCAACTAGTATCACACAAGAGGTGTGGGGATTAGGTTTCCCAGTTGCTAGAGTTCTCCTTTATATAGTTTTCAAATCAGGGTTTGCAATCTATATTACTTTGGTAATAAAGCATTAAATATTCACCGTTAGATGAAAACCTGATTAGATTCAAGCTAATATCTTTCAACTGTTAGATCGAACTTAGCTTGTTATACACAAATGTAATGATCTTTCATTTAGATAAGGGTAACCGTATCTAAACATGTGCACACGGTTGGTTCAACAATAGTTAACCGAATTTAGCCATATGAATACTTTCTTATCAACCTTGTTCATCTCAATCACAACTAGTTCAAATGACTTAAATGAAACTAGTTATGGAGTTGTTCAATTGTTTATATTCTCGTAGAAGTATACAAGACTCAATTGAAGCAAAATCGATTTTGATTCACTTGAATCAATTCATGAACATTATAGCCACGATTTGCAAAAGATTGCATTCCTTAATATATAAATGTATTAGTTCATGAATAAACCGATTTTAGAACTTAACCTACTCAGGTACGCATACCGTTACGGATACCTAAGTAGCCGGACTGAGTTTGGGTTCGCCAGTATGCATACCGGTACGCATACCACCAACCCCAGTTGAAATTACGGAACTTGAAGCTTACGACAGTACGCATACCGGTACGCATACTTAAGTTCCCGGACTTTCACTAAACCAATGAGTACGCATACGGGTATGCATAACATGGTTCTCAGACTTTCACCAAACCAAGCAGTACACATACGGGTATGCATACCATGGTTTTCGGATATGGATAACATATATGCAAGTACGCGCACTATGTTATATCCAATCATGGTTAATCGTTCTAAACTCCATTTTCAATCATTGAAATATTCCCGGAAGACGTGAATAGCTGTCTCACACAAACTATTAGCTTCAAAGCAATTTTCAAGTGATTGAATGATCAATACGAAACATTCCAAGTCTACATCAAATGACTGTCTCACATAAATCATGTAAGATATTACAAGGCGATTTCCACATGATCATCTTTTTACTTGCGTCAAGAACATAAGATGAACTTGGTTAAAGAAAAAGCTTACCAAAACAAATTTCGAGAAATATGTAAGCGAGTTAAACTCAGCTCGAAATATCAAAAGTGTATAAACTGAAAACTATATCGTTGTACGACTTTTGTCTCAAGAAGGAGATAGAGTAGAAATAGACTTTCTGAGTGATAGATGAGTTCAAGTCTTCACATACCTTTTGTTGATGAAGTTCCACAAGCTCGCCTTAGTAGTTCTTCGTATTCAATCGATGAACGCCGTGAAGTCTAAAGCTCAACTACATAATCTATCCTAATCCGAGACTTAACCGTAGATAGACTAGAAATCAATACTTATAGTTTTGGCAACTAAACTTGACAAACAAGCTTGAGATAGCAACGCCTACGAGTTCGACCGAGCAATGCTCTAACACATTACCTTGTAATGCTTGTGAATATCTAGATGATGATAAACTAATAATGATTATGAGAACTTGGTTAACTGGTGATGGGAAGAACTTTAATAACTCGTGATGAAGACGAACTTTAGTAAATCGCGATGAAGAATAACTGATAGTGAAAAAATCTCAGATCGATAAGGTATGTGCCATAACTACGCTCCTTCTTTTCCTCACCATTTCTCTATTGTTGCAGAGAAGAAAATATCGAACAGAAGCGGCGGGTAATGAGGTAGGAATCGGATACAGAGACATTTTGTTAGGTTTTCAGCCATTTTGATCCAACAATGCAAATTTCTTAGAAATGAGTAAACCCGATGGCATAACTGTAATTGGCTTTGTTGAGGAATAGATAGGTAATTCCTACTTGAATTAACTCTGACGAGTGACATAACGCTCCTGTTAGTTGTCTAATGACTAGTTTGCAAAAACTTTATAACAGTGTGACCTATTTGTGAAACTGGGATTAATAAGTTTGGCCACTTTTGGTGATCCCATTTCTAAATTAAATCCATTCAACTTTTTGGGCTTTGATAGTTGAGCCCTAGTGTTGAACTAGAGATCTCGTAGACCGTGTTTTAGGACATACAACTATACAAGAAATTTTAGGGCATATAAAAATATTAAACTAACTAGGGTGGGGTGATAAGGGGTATACTTGGATACATAAATTACTTAATTACCCTCAATTAATTTATTAATTTACTTACTTATTTATCCTGACCAAATTGGGGTATACCCGATTTTAAGAGGACTCTTTTTAATGGCTAAGGAGGGTGTCCTAATGGGTAAAGTGATAAAACTAGCCTTTCTCATTATAATTCTTATTACCCTAATTAGTTTTTTCAACTCATTTTCATTTCATCTTCTCCTCTTCCCTCTTCTCCTCTACCGTAACGGCTTCTCCATCACACCTCCATCGAAAACTCGTCGATTAATTCATCGTAATCGTTGATTCGAAAATTCCATTGTCGATTAATCTTCAAACATGGAGCGGCCGAAGGCTACTCGTATGAAACAAACACATGGAAAACCTAATCGAGATAACCCTGGAATTACAAACTCAGTTCAATACAAATGGAATAAAAAAACCGTTGAAGAAGAAGAAATCAACTCTGCTGAAACTGAAGAAATAGCGCGATTGAGAAAGTAAGGGCCTACTTAAACTCACTCCAGTACTTCAATTTTATGTTTGCATGTCAAATTAGGTCAGAAAAATCGAATTTGTGAATCTGCAGTTATTTAGTCGGCAAGGTGTTTTTTCCACGACCTTGCCAACTTTTCAAGACTAGAGATAGTCGGTGTCTTTCTAGGTTGAATACCATGCCGGCTTTTCATATCTGGAAATGCCATTTACAGGGTCGGCACGATATTCAACCTTAATACCATGCCTACTAAATGTGTTTTTAACAGTCGTTGGTTTTTGAAATTCCTATCTTGCCGATTAATACTTTTAAAATGTTTGTGCTTCCTGAGTCCCGTATAGTTATTAGTCAGCATGATATTTGAATATCACCCTGCCGACTTAGTATTAGTCGACACTCTATAGATTTTCGACCCTGCCGACTAATTGTGTGGAAATCCTTATGTTCCTGTGTTCCATTTTGTTAATAGCCGGCATGTTATTTGAATACTTACCTGCCGACTATTGTTTAGTCGGCATTGTTTTCGTCCCTGCCGACTATTGTTTAGTCAACATTGGTTATTGTTGTCGACCCTGACGACTATTTGATATATTTTTTTTCATTGTTCTTGTTTAGGTTGCAAAAGCTTAAGAAAGGAAAAAAGAAAATTGTTTCTCCTCCTTCAATACCTCCTCGCGTAGGCGAAAAACTCTTGACTGCAACACATCGAGGGGCTTTCGTTGAGCCGGGAACGGTCAAGATCCGTGAACGGAATGATTCTCAACACACCTTCTCTTGTGTTACAAAATTCTATTAGTCGGCAGGGTAAGAAAATTACGACCCTGCTGACTATGTGTTAGTCGACATTGTATTAGACAAATGTCGTGCCTACGATATACAACAGAATACGACCTTCTCCTTTTTTGAAAATTCTATTAGCCGGAAGGGTAAGAAAATTACGATCTTTACGACTAAAAACTATTGGCATAGTGGGGAAACAAAAACTTAGCCGGCGAGTTCAAAATTCAAATTTTTACAAGTACAACTGCATTGATTGACTACCCTAACGGCCAGATTTGGGCACCATCCTATAAATACACTAGTTCTCTCTACAAAAAAAACACACACACACCTATTTGCATATACTCTCCAAAGCTCATATCACCATCTACTCTTTCTAACTCTCCCAGTACCTCTACATACAACAATGACATCATTTGATTCAAATGAAGATCTATCCATCACCAAAGCATGGTACGCCGAAACTCGAATTAAAAATCAATCCCCCGTAAGAGTAGATGCCGAAACTTTTTGGACAAAGGTATATAAAAAATATAGGCAAGAGTTTGGGAATCCGAATGGAAGAAGTGTTCAACAAGTCCATGATAGGCACCAAGTCATAGAAAATGCGATACTTGCTTATTTAGCTATCCAACATCGGATTTTAAACGCTAGCCACTTTAACTTGTCCATTGAACAATTTGTAAGTATTTTTGTGGTTTATTTTACGTAATCCATGTTGTTTGATCTTCCTATTAAACACCACTAACAAAGTAAGTTTGTGTTTTGTTTTTGTAGCATGAAGTCGTGAAAGCGCGCTATTTGGAGGAAAAGGGAGAAGCATTCGCATTTGATGCAAGCTATCACTTCATGGTATCCAAAATCCCGGAGTATTCCCCGGAGATGATGGTGGGTGAATCGGACTCGGATTCTTCCGACGAAGATTGATGGTTTTAGAAGTTTTTGTGTAGGTTTTGTGGGTAGATCTCTATGTAAACCCTCACGAGACTATAACTCCTCTACTAAGGTCGCCTAGGGGTTCAAAGGCTTGATGCATGTGCTAAGTGCATCCGTTATTCCTACGACAAGGAGTTAGATTTTATGTTTCAATCAATGCAGTAACGAAAATTGCATGAATAAAGTGAATTACATCTTTCTAGATTTTGTTTTCTGTTGGGTATAACCAAAAGTCGGCAAGGTTGTAAACTGCAAACCGTGCCGGCGAGTTCAGGGTCGTTTTGTTCCAAGATTACTTCAATGACGACTATACGTTAGCCGGCAAGGTGAGAAATTAATTAGATTCCGACTATAAGTTAGTCGGCAAGGTAAGAAATCAATAAGATGCCGACTAGTGAAGCATTTACAACAATCTCCTGTGTGTCAAAAATAATAAAGTCGGGATCGTTATTTAGAAAGAAGCATGCCGGCCACAGTTAGTCGTTATCTTCTTAATTTGTCGACATTGCCGACTTTTCATACTTTCATAACTGAAAGTATTGATTTCTTCTTTAATTTTGAGTATGATTTCATACAACAGCTTTGCAATCCCCTTTTTAGAAGTGTTTGGGTAGTGTGCTTTCATTTCCGTTGCAAAAAATATTCTCAAAACAAATTTTTTTCATCAAAAATCTTCCCACATAAGTTGAATCAAAAACAAAATTTCATAACTTAAATTCTAAATTTCAGAAGTTTTAATCTACTCAATTAATTAATCTAAACTCAATTAGTTAACCTAATCAGATTTTTTTAGTGTTAATCAAACAAGGTTATATTAGCCATTTTGAAAATAAAAGGTTAAGGGGTGTTGTGTTTTACTTCATAATGACCCGGGTTTTGTCTCATTAGGTATACCCTAATTAATCTGGGTATACCCCAATTTGGCGAGGTTATTTATTTATTTATTCATTACAGATCATCTTACGGCTTAGTAATACATGTTCAGCTTAATTTATCAGGTAACACAATGATTTTTATAAGGATTTGTATATTAAATTACGAATTCTGAAAAGCATATGCGAAGTCTTTGATTTTAAATGTTCGTAGAAATGCTTAATTGAATCCACAATAGGAAATTTTTCTTCAACATTACTTAGTTTTTTTTTATTTATTTTTTTAATTTTTAGTGTTTTATTTTTTTTTTATTTCTTCCATTCTCTCTTCCCTTATGCCAACCGAAATGTGCAATATAAAGTATTTCCCACAACCCGTCTCCTGTTTTGTTTTTTTGTGTTTGATTGATAGGTTAGGTAAATTAAAAAAAAAATGGAACTTTTCAATAGTTACAAAATTAAATTCGAATTATCAGCCGAACTGTTCATTTTTTTTTTCGTTCTGAAGGTGCTGATGAACAATTTGGTTGATAATTAAACATGAAAATGATATTTCGCTTTATCGAGACAACACTAAATTCGTCTGTCCTATTTTTTGCTCGAATTATTGAACCTAAGTTCGACAATTACAGAATGATGTTCGGCTGGTAACTTGTCAGCCGAACCTAGTTATATTTTCAGAACACCTAAGTTCGGCTGACAAGTTATCAGCCGAACTGCTCATTATTCTTCATATATGAAGAATACCCGGAAGTTCGGCTGATATCAGCCGAACCGGTGTATAGAATATGAAATTAAAAAATTGATAAATTTTTATTTTAAAGAAATTAAATTAAAATATACAATATGAATAAAGATAATTTTATCATTAAGCAAATTATATGGATGATGGGCTTTTAAAATTTAACCCGTTTTTGACCTGATAAAAAAGTTTTCACTATGCCCTAAAACATAGTGAAAGAGAAACATTTCTAAATTCATAGCCGCTTCGCAACCAAAGGTAACTGAATATCTTGATCCTTGGATGAGCTGGACAACAAGGGCCTAATCCATTTGAAGAGAACGACGTGGCAAGCTACCAATCGACTACTTCTGAGCCTTCCAAAATCCAATCAAAACTTCAGAACTCTGTACTTTCCAAATCCCATAACAAAATTTTCAGCAAAGAACAAACAAAAAATAGAAAGAAAAAAAAGTAGAGCAGTGGAAGTGTAAACTGACAGACAATGGCTTCGTCAAGGTGCACAGCTATTCCTACCCAGCTCACCACTCCCCGTCGCCATCTCAGAAAACCTTCTTCTTCAGTGTCCCTGTCTTGGAGACGCAATTTAGCACAAGACAACTTCGTTCAAGTTTCTTCATCATCATCCGTAACTTCATCCTCTTCTTTCTCTTCTCAAGGCAAGTACTCATCTGTATCTCTGAATTTGATCGTTTCTTGTCGACAACAAAATAGTTCCATGTCGAACACGCTTATAATTTATCTGTCACCGTTTGTAGAAATTAGGATGTTTGACGAATTTCAAACTCACATTATTGATACCAATTGACACGCATAAGAAGAGGAAGTAAATCCAATTTGTAGTGTCCTGAAACAGTGGTCATTTTTGTTTTGAGTTGGATAACCAGAATCATTAAAATGAACTCGATCAATTACAATAAACTGATTTTACAATCTCTTTAATCTTTGTCAGGAAACGGAAGTATAAAATGCACAACCGAAAGAACAGTAGTAACAAATTTAGCACCAGGTACACCTGTTAGACCAACAAGTATACTAGTTGTTGGAGCTACTGGAACTTTGGGTCGTCAGGTTGTTAGACGGGCACTTGATGAAGGTTATGATGTTAGATGTCTTGTGAGACCAAGACCCGCTCCTGCTGATTTCCTTCGTGATTGGGGTGCAACTGTTGTCAATGTAAGTATTTATTTCAATTGTTTGGTTTTATTCGTAAGTAAATACCTTTCTAGTAATTGTGCATTTGAACTAGTTCAAATCTAGGATAATTTTCATCGTTGTGACTTGCGAGAGTAGGATTCAATCCCATATGCTGCTGCTTTTATGTGAAGGACCGTAGTTGCTTGCTCAATCCATGTTGGCTTTGCTTAACCATCCAACGAAATGTATTTTTTTCTAGAGCTCAATGAGAAGGCCTCAGTGCAATATTAGAAAGGTCACTGATCTCTTTTTGACAATGTGAGACTATCTCAACCATGCAAATTCACCACCATTATGGATTAGTATTTCTGTTAAGCAAACCCACTAGGAGAATTAATGAAGCAAAACAAAAGAGAAGAGAAACGGAAACTGGTGGGGGGCAAAATGTGAAGACCTTTAGGCAAATCAAGAAAGCAAAAACAAAACTTAATCGAAATCTGTAGGTGGAATAAATTGGTTCTCCCACCACCCATTGCAGCATGTATACAATCATAGTATCTGCACACCTACTTCCTTCTCTATAAATGTGAGAGAACAAAAAAATGAAGGTATCTCTGGTAGAACAAAAGAAGTCACCCAAGTTAAACAACGATGCAACTGACCCAACATTTTAATACTGTAGTGTTGTACTGGGTTAGTCATTTCCAAAGATATTTTCTTTTAGCTTCTTTACTGTGCGAGGCAGCAGATGCTGAAACATCAGAATGTATAATGATGTTTGAGCAGGCAGATCTCAGCAAGCCAGAGACTATACCTGCAACATTAGTAGGCATTCATACAGTAATTGACTGTGCTACAGGACGTCCCGAAGAACCCATAAAAACGGTAAGAAATTTCTTGTCAATTTTAGTATCTCTGTTGAATTAACTGCATTTGTGTATTCATCATCATGCCAAGGTGAAGTAGGAATTGATTGCAGTTTGGGCTTTAGTAGGTGACTGCTCACACTGCTTAAAGTGTGAAGTTAAGTACTTCCATAAATTGCATTAATTGCTTCTAGAGGAAACTCTTTGAAATAGCATTATCAACTTGTTCTGTTTAGGTAGATTGGGAAGGGAAAGTTGCTTTAATACAATGTGCAAAAGCAATGGGAATCCAGAAGTATGTTTTCTTTTCCATTCACAACTGCGACAAACATCCAGAAGTCCCTCTAATGGAGATCAAATATTGCACTGAGAAGTTTATACAGGATGCAGGTCTACCCTACATAACTATTCGGTTATGTGGTTTCATGCAGGTATTCACCAGCATCAAAAAAATTCAGATAGATACGAAGTTACCTATCAGAAATTGCAGAAAATGCCAACTATATTGATGCATGTCACTACTTTCTGCAGGGACTAATTGGGCAGTATGCAGTGCCTATACTGGAAGATAAGGCTGTTTGGGGAACTGATGCTCCAACTCGAATCGCTTACATGGATACCCAGGTTAAGATTTACTATCACTTGAGGCGAGCTTCAGTTAGGATTATAGTTCACGTGAACTTATAATTCAATGCATTGTATTTACAGGATATAGCTCGACTAACATTTATAGCTCTGCGCAATGAGAAAATTAACAACAAGCTTCTCACATTTGCTGGGCCACGCGCGTGGACAACCCAAGAGGTAAATTTATGATTTTCTCAATATTTCAGAGGGCCTTGATAATTCTATGAAATGCTGTTAATCATTGAATGTTTGTTTGGTTGCAGGTGATAACATTGTGCGAGAGGCTAGCTGGGCAAGATGCAAATGTAACAACAGTTCCTGTTTCAGTCTTGAAATTTACAAGGCAATTGACACGGTTGTTTGAGTGGACAAGTGATGTTGCTGATAGACTGGGATTTTCAGAGGTAAATTACTAATTCTCTGCCTCAGTATTCTGCTCAGTAGAAGTATAAGTAACGAATGTCTTTTGATGGTCTTGTCTAGGTTCTCACAAGCGATACAGTTTTCTCAGCTCCTATGAATGAGACATATAGCCTACTTGGGGTGGACCAAAAGGATATCATAACACTCGAGAAGTATTTGCAGGATTATTTCACTAACATATTGAAGAAATTGAAAGACCTGAAAGCATCGTCAAGACAATCCGATTACTACATCTGAGAAAGGCCTTCTTTCTTTCTGTGTGAGTGTGTTAATGTGCATTCGGGTGTTGTATCTATGAATGAGGTATAAGTGGCATCATGTAAGAGTAAAAAAAAAAAAAGCGAGATAAAGAAACGAGGCGCGCTCTTTATTTCTTTTTCCATTTATTGATTGACATCTGTAAAGAGATTGAAAGTGGAAAAAGAAACAAAGAAGGAAAAAGGATTTAAAGCACAAACGCGCCACTATAATACAATATTACTCTAGGTGAATATGCATATTTCTGGGACTCGCTGGGATGATCAAACTGTTGGTCCCCGAATACAGCACAACTGTATCAGCTCAAGCTAAACACTAGCTATGCAGCAAGCCAGCATCCTAACATGTGAAAATTCGAGTTTAGGTTGACCATTCTTAAGTCTAATTAGGAATTGATGTCTCTCCTACTTAAGCATACGATGTAGTTCTGGTGCACGTTCAGTGGCAACTCCCAACTGATTATTAGTAAGAAAATAAGATTAGATATCTGTTAAGAATAATTAAGATAGCTAACTACGTTTGGTATGAATTAATTCTCGATATAAATTAGCAATCAATTAACGATTAAAGATGCAGATCGTATGATTGATAGTATAAGCAAAACATTAAAGCGCATATACACGTGAGATGATTTTCCACGGTTGTATCAGAAGATACGAGATTCCCTACGTATCTCGTTCTTAGTAGTTGATTAGCACTAAACTGCACGATTCATATATGTTATTTATTTAAATACCAATCGTATCTCGACCGAAGATTTTATTCGGTGCTCTATTCGGAAATACTCCGTAGTACAGTTTGATGTAAAAGTTGACTCTGAGAATTGATATTTGCAAGAGGTCTATGGACATTGGACAGGTTGTGCCATCGATAGATTTGTCACTTTTTTTTCTTTTGATAATGGCGGAAGAGTGAAGATGAATTTATAAATACGTGGGAATTCTAGGTTAACTCAGTCGATTGTCATTAGACTCATTATTATAGGCCCGTAAAATGGAAGAGGCCAATCTACCTGACAATTTAATTTGCGAAAAGGCCAAGTTCCTACGGTTATTTTATACCAAAGTTTTCCTTTGGTTACCTGCCTCGCCATTAGGGGTTCGTGGAAACCTTTGGTCGCAAGATAAAATGGAAACTTGTGGTGACATGCAAGACAAATTTCATGAAAGACTAGCTAGTTGGAAGGGTACGAATTTGAACCTACAAGAGCGGTAATGGTTCAATCTGTTTTAGGTTCTCTTGCTTCTCACTGTATTGTTGTATGCCTAAAAAATTGACTGACAAGTTGGATGGTATTTAAAGGAATTCTGGTAGAACAACAAGCAAGGAGAAAGAGATATGTACTTCAAAAGGTAGGATTCGCTAAACCAAAAAAAATTGGTGGTTTGAATATTAAGAAAACTGTTATCTTGAACAACGCACTCCTTGCTAAGTTAGCATGAAGGAAGCTCAGTGAGCCTGATTTCTTGTGTTCACAATTAACAAACATTTTCCCGATCACAATCCACTGCATCATATTAGTAAACATGACTCAGAGGTGTGGATGGGTGTTTGTAAGTGACTTGATATAGTTTGAGAAAACTAATGTGGGAGGTGGGTGATAGGAAGAATATATCAATTTTGAATGATAAGTGGGTACCAACAATATAGTTAATCTCGTGTCTCAGGATGTCTCGGCTAGGTCCGAGATACTGGTATTCCAACGAGATACCCGGCCAAATATTGGATTTCTTAGTTTTGAAAATTTTCTTAAATATACTAAAACATTGATGGCTTATCTTTAATGAGACACGTATTCATTTACGTGTTGGAAGTCAAAATCAGTCCCATGTGCTTCCTTTCTTTCCTCTTCCTTCTTTTCTTCTCATTTTCTTTTCTTCCAGTTCCGTTACGAAAACCATTTCATACCGCACTCTCTCCTTCACCGTAACGAAGAAGAAGAATATTATAAGTCTATAATTCAGTATTTTGGTGGTGAAGTCAAAGTCCAAATTCAGTGCAACTTATATAGCTAGTGTTTTGGTGATTAATTCAGTATTTGATCTCTCATTTTGTGTTTGGAATAAACCCTAATTTATAACCAGTTTCGTTTTGTTAAAGGTAATTTGGGGTTGCTTATATGTTTTTCTTAATAATCGAGAAATTGGATTTCTCAATTTTGAATATTTTTGGTTAAATTGTTTGGATTTGGTAGTTGGTAATTGTAATCGGGGGAGAAGTTGTTTCAATTTAAAATTTCAGGGTTGGACAAATTAAGTTTACTGTAAATTGATCGAAGTGGGTGATTTGAAACATCTTAAAGTTTCTATAACATACTGTAAATTAAGTTTGGCTAGGTCAGAGATTCTGAGATTCCCGGATATTCCCGGCCGAGCTGACCGAGATTCCCAGCCGATTTCCGTCTCGGCGAAATTAAAATTTTGCTACCTTAAGTGCGAAATCAAAATTTCTGGCGAGATCTCGGCCATCTCGGCCGAGATTGACTACATTGGGTACCACCTAGATCTCAGCCACTTCCTTCTATATTTAGCTCAGAAGCATCGCAAACGGTAGACCAACTTATGCACTCAAATAGTAATACCTGGAATCTACGTACTTAAAATGCTTTGTTTGATAGTGGCACTTTTAGTGAGATGTGTAAAATTAGAATACCTATAAGAGTGGAGGATAGATTTATATGAAAACCATCTCACAATAGAATCTTTTATGTCAAAAGTGCTGATGTTGCAGGTAGTACTTATAATGCTTCTGATGGTCCTGTGAACTTTCCATGCAGCCGATTTTGGAAGGATGAACTACCTCCAGAAATAGAAATTCTGTTTTTACTTTGGAAGTGTGTGCAAGGTTGTTTACCTGCTAAATATAGAATTTCTAGGCACATTTCTGATATAAATCCTCAATGCTCCTTATGTCATAATACTATTAAGTCTTTGGACCATATGGTTCTTGAATACTAGGGCTGTCAATAATAGTCCGAAATCCGTTTCCGAGAATTCATGATCCTATAGGATTTTATCCGTTATATCGGATGTCGGATCGGAATTCTTATCGGATTTTCCCCCCTTAACGTAACGGAATCGGATTAGACCCCATCCGATTGTTAAGTTCCGACATCCGATAACACATAGGAATGTATTAGTAATTTCCTACCTCTAGGATAAAGATGTTGACTATCGGAAATTGTATTCTTAGAAATTATCATACATTATTGAAAATTATCGGAATTTATCGGAAATTCTAACCGGATTAGTAATTTTTAATCCCTTTTACCCAATTTTTTCATATTTTTAGGAATTATCGGAAGTTATCGGAATTTATCGGATTTCCGATAAGTTAACCTATCGGAATCGGATTCGAATTTTAAAATTCCGTCGGATGTTACCGGATTTCAGAATTCCGATAACACTTAGCCTATCGTAATCGGATTGGTGAAAATCCGACGGAATTTCATCCGGTGACAGCCCTATTGAATACCATGTGACTAAATAAATCAAAAGAAACAAGAAGAAAGTTTACATGGAATTTATACTACATGCTTATTAGTTGTATCTTCCATATAAACTCCAGTTGTGCTATTAAGTTGTGGTATGGTTCTTGACATTCATTCAAACCTCCAAATCTGCAATATTTAAAAGAAACAAGAAGAAAGATACAACTAATAAGTATGTAGTATAAATATATTGTACATGAAAGATACTCCCTCCGTCCCACTATTAAGTGACCTAATTTAAGTTTGCACAATTTTTAAGGCAAGCAAGGAAAAGAGTACTTTTAAACATTTTTTACAATTATACCCTTATGGATAATAACTAGTAAAATTTAGAAATGATTTATCTCTCAAACTACTCCACGGATGTTCGCAAACTTCATACCATTGAAAAGCATTTTAAAACACCTACGTAACGAATATAAACATGCCTATCAAATTATGCATATTTCTTATATTTTTTATAATTAACTAAAAGGATAATTTTAGAAATATCTCCTTTTTAGTGATATAGGTCACTTATTAGTGGGACAAAATCTAAAATCAAATAGGTCACTTAATAGTGGGACGGGGGGAGTACGAAATACTGAATATAAAAAAATCATTGAATACAAGTACAGATCCATTTCATTCGTATATAGGATGGCGTTTAGAATAAAATCTTATCTTTTGATAATTTTTCTTCTTGAGAAAGAGAATTCTGAAGAAAAAAAAAGGCCAATAATCTTAATAGTTTCGAAAAGCATAAGTTTCCTTAAATCTCCCTTGTTGAGGATGTGTTTTAAATATTGCTGAAGCAAATCAAAATAGCTCCTTCACCACAAAGTACTCAAGAAACAAAGAGGACATGAATACCAAATAACACTCTAAGATCGTAGATATAATCGATTTGCACTGAAAGAGTAAGACATAAAAGTCATAAATTTCATAAAATCCTTAAAATGTTAAACACTAAAAACTACTCAAATTATTAAAGCGAAAAACCAGTTGATAACCTCTTTGAGACGGTAAAGCATTTTCATGCAGTTCAAGAATGTGCTCTGGGTTGGGGTGATTATTTGTTTACGGCCATTATGGTGGGTTCACAAATCAACTACAACCATTAAAAGGTCTACTTCAGAGTCTGGAAACTATCATAAAGGATTTTTGTGTAATGAACTTAGAGAATTATGCATTTTTATGTTTTGTGGGATCATGGGGAAGCAAAAAAGGATCCAAAAATAATCAATATTAAATGGTGACTCCTTTATATGATGAATCAAATTCAATGCTGATGATTGTTATTTGGGATGATCTGGGTTTGGCATGATTTGGGTTGTTTTTCACAATACTTGTAGGCTAGTTAGAGGTTTTATGCACTTCCTTATTGGCATTGCTAATTCTAATTAGAACATTGCTTGGTTGAACCCACCAAGCGTTGGTTTGTCAAGTTTGGTTGTCATATCTTAATTCCAAAAATTGAAGCTACTTGATTTGATTGCTTGAGTTAAATCATTTGGTTAGGTTAGGTTAGGAACATAAAAATGTTGAGGTTTGCTCTTGTTACTTATGAATAACCTGAAGATGTGTCAGCATCAATGAACATATCATCCATCAGTTCGAGGTTAATAATAACAGACTTGACTTGTTCCAATTCTATTTGTGTTCTTTCAATTCAGTATTTTTGAAAAAAATAACATAACATAACATATAAAGTAAAGTTTGTTTACTTGCTTTTAGTATTTATGACTTGGTCATTATAGTATGATCAAAGTATCAAGGAGTGTTATACTTGTTGTTTCATACATCTTGAGTATATGGAGTTACAAAGTATAATATATCTATGGACCTCGTGAATAAAAATTACACTATTTGGTAACTTGTTATATTGAACTTCCAGATGAATTCAACCCTTGGGATCATGATTGTAAGTAGTATCATAAACATAACTTAAGAAAGTAGACTTGTGAATTTTTATTTCGTAAATGAAAAAAATCCAGGATCGGTCCGAGTACCGATCCGTGGTGAGGACCGATCCCAGGGATGATCCTTAGAAGTAAGTGTTAGAGCACTGCTCAGTCGAACTCGCAAGTTTTGAAATCTCAAGCTTGTTTTCAATATTAGATGTACAAAACTATATCTTGATTTTTAGCCTACCAAAGTCAAATCTAGAACTAGTGAAAAAGCGGGGGGTATAACAACCACACCCAATAATTCGTTCGACAATCTGTATAGACTAAACTTCAATATAATTCCGAGAGCACCAACTTAAAGTGAGACTCAATCAAGAAATATATCAAGGAGCATTATCTCTTTTCTCAATACAATCAGCAAATCGAACAGATAGAAATCTGTGAGCCTGATTGATATGATAAATAACTTGGACGGTACCAAAGATCGATGCCCAAGTTTAAATCAAGTTATATCCAACAAACAAGGTCGAATTTATCAACTATGATTGATCTATGCACAACCTGTGATATTTCAATTATATAAACAAATATAATGCGGAAAAAAAATAACACAAACACCAAAAAAATTGTTAACGAGAAAACCGCAAATGCAGAAAAACCCCAGGACCTAGTCCAGATTTGAACACCACACTGTATTAAGCCGCTACAGACACTAGCCTATTACAAGTTAACTTCGGACTGGAATGTAGTTGATCCCTAACCAAGTCTCACACCGATTAAGGTACATTTGCGTTCCTTACGCCTCTAGAACCACGCCGGATTCTGCGCACTTGATTCCCTTAGCTGATCTCACCCACAATTAAGAGTTGCTACGACCCAAAGTTGAAGACTTATAAACAAATTTGTCTCCCACATAAATGTCTATCCTTTATTCTTTTTGTTCCATCTTTTGATACAAAGATCAAGGTGAACAAGAACCAACTAATAATCCGGTCTTATATTCCCAAAGAGCAAACTATAAATATTAGTCACCTCACAATAGCCTAACTGATTAATATAAGAAGTTATTGCGGAATCACAAGAGTCTGAGACGAAGAACTGTTGTGATTACTTTTTATATCTTACCTATTGGAGATAAATCTCGAGTAAATCTTAGAGAAGATAAAACTCAATATGATAGAACAAGTAAGATCGGAATACATAACTACATAAAAAATAGTTGGATCTAGCTTCACGAATCCCAAATGAAGTCTTCAAGTTGTTAACGTAATAATGGTTTTGGAAAACCTAGGTTAAAGGAGAATCGACTCTAGTTTGCAACTAGGACAAAGGAAAGTGTCGGGATTACGTTTCCAGTTGCTAGAGTTCTCCCTTATATAGCCTTTCAAATCAGGGTTGCTTACAATCAAAGATAAGATAGCTTAGTAACAAAGCATTCAATATTCACCGTTAGATGAACTCCTAATTTAAGATTCAATCTAAGTCTGCTTAGAAATTAAGCAATCAATCTCCACCGTTAGATGGTCTTAGCTTGTTACACACAAATGAAATATACTTATATTTAGATATGGGTAACCGTACCTAAACGTGTATATTGGGTTGGCTCAATAACAGTTAACCGAAGTTAGCCATATGAAAACTTCTGTCTTAGCCGTATTCATCTAACACTTCTAGATCAAATATGACAATCAATCAATCATGATAGATAATCAAATGAATCTAATTGTGTTTCAAATAGAGTTGTTCAATTGTTCACTATCTCATAGAAATATTCATGAACAAATTGAAACTAAATCGGATTGATTCATAATCGTACAAAGTACTTATACAAGAATCAATTCATGAACATTAAGCCACAATTTGCAAAGTTAATTTGCATTCCTTTAATCATAAATGTTTTAGTTCATGAGTATAAGAATCATACATAACCGATTTTAAAACTTAACTAATGTGTTTGCAAACTGGGTACGCGAATAACAGCTCTAGACCTGGGCCTAGATAAGCCGTTCGCAAACCCAGTTCGCGAACAACCATTCCGGACCCAACTCAGGTAAACCCGTTCGCATACTAGGTACGCAAACAAGAGTTTCAGACCTGAATCATCACAATATAGTTCGCATACTGGATATGCATACCGTGTTATATCCATACATGGGTAATCGTTCTAAATTCTCATTTCAATCATTGAAACATCCTTAGAAGACGAGAATGGTAATCTCAAACATATCATTAGCTTTAAGTAATTTTCAAGTGATCGAATGATCAATTCGAAACTTCCCAAGCTAACATCAAATGACCGTCTCACATAAATCATATAAGATATTCAAGGTAATTTTCACATGATTATCTTTTGACTTAATATTTAGTTTCCAACAAATAAATTGTCTCCAACTAAACTCGTCAAGAATACGATGAACATAGCTAAATCAAAAAGCTTCCAACACATATTTCGAGAAATAGATAAGCGAGATAAACTCAGCTCGAAATATCAAATGTGTATAATGTAAAAGTATATATAACTATACGACTTAGTCTCATTAGAAGATAGAATAAAATAGACTTCTGATGAGTGATAGATAAGTTTTAGTCTCCACATACCTTTTGTTGATGAAGTTCCTCCAAGATCCTCAGTAGATCTTCTTCTTCAATTGGTGAACACCGTGAAGTCTAAATCTCAACCACATATTCTATCCTAATCCGAGATATAGCTACAAGTAGACTAGAAATCAAGTATATAGTTTTGATCAACTAAACTTGACAAACAAGCTTGAGATAGCAACGCTTGCGAGTTCGACCGAGCAGTGCTCTAACTACTAGGATTAAAGTATGGTAGTTGAGTATCATACATTACTGAATAAACCTCGAAGATTGAATACGGAAGAACAAACGAGGAGAACTTCATCGACAAAGAGATATGTGAATACTGTACCATCCTATTTACTCACGGCATTACCAATCTATCTTTATGAGACTACTAGGAATAACCCGTGCCGTAAAGGAATGGCATGAGACTGATAACTTGTATTTAGAAATTATGATTAGTTTACATTGTTGTTGAATATTCGACTCTATTTGAATTAACATACGTGCACACTATTATTCGAAATTTTTGTTGATGACACCTTATCATATTTAATCGGTTCTCAAATAGAAAATGAATTATTATTATTTTTAGGTTGACTAAAAAAGATAGCTAATTTGTTGAAAATAATAATATCTATACATGTTTGTAACTAATAATTAAGTAATAGTCTTGATCTTTTTTTCACATTAAATTTTATTTTATGATCCTAATTAAGAATGAATTCAATCAATATAGATATCTATAACGAAAAGAGATTACAACACTTACATGATGTCTTTGTCTAGGATGAGATTTGGATGGTCAGATCATCTGTTTGTTTCTCAAAATATTATCCAACCGTCTAAGACTCAAAACCCCTTCTGTTTTGTACTATAGCTGTCTTATGATTTTTAGTGAATTTCATATTGCAAAGAAAAGGTTTTGAGTCAAGTTTGTCTTGTTGAATATCTCGAAATATGATTCAAGCAATGATTTTCATATATCCTTAGCGATCTTGGCTAAGAAAAATTTGTTCAAGAACTATTTTTGTTTCAAGTTGATTATTTGGAAATTGCTCAAGCAATGATGTTTCATAACCATAGTGATTGGGAATATTTCAAATCATTAAAAGAGAGTTATCGGAACTACTAAGATTATGGACACATGGTATGTACGCATAGCTAGTGAGTGTACCCTAGACAACTGAAGTTAGTTCTTCAAGTGGGCATCATGGTTTTCCTTTAACTTTAAATTTATTATCATGACTTGTGAGAATTTGGTTGTAAACAGTAGCTATGACACTGTTTGTAATACCCCGATTTCGGCAGTGGTTCGCCGATGGAATGGAATATAGGTAATGGTTTGTCCTTTCCTAACACCGAGGCCTTTTCAGAACAATTGGCTTCAAAGTCGGCTGAAAACTCTGCAGTTAAGCGTGCTCGGGCGGGAGAAATCTAGGGATGGGTGACCTCCCGAGAAGTTGATGCTGGATGACCGCAGCGATGCCCGTTGAAAACCCCACACTGCTGGATAACCGCAGTGTCTAAGTGGGGACAATATCGGTGGAGGGGGTCATTACAAATGGTATCAGAGCCGATGACGGGTCGCCTGCCGAAGGTGGGAAGGTACGCTGGACGGGGTTGGTCCAGATGCTTCTCTCATGAGGGGCAGGAAACGTTGGAGATCTGGAATTGAAAATATATTCCGGAGCCGAGGACGGCTCCAATTTAAAGTAGAGGTATTGTAATACCTCGATTTCAGTAGTGGTTCGTCGATGGAATGGAATATAGGTAATGGTTTGTCCTTTCCTAACACCGAGGCATTTGCATCACAATTGGCTCCAGAGTTGGCAGAAAACTCTGCAGTTAAGCATGCTCGGGCGGGAGTAATCCAGGGATGGGTGACCTCCCGGGAAGTTTCAGCTGGATTACCGCAGCGTTGCCCGTTGAAAACCTCACACTTCTGGATAACCGCAGTGTTTAAGTGGGGACAATATTGGTGGAGGGGCGGGTCATTACATTGTTGTCCTGAAGCAAAAGGCTCACAATACCCACGACCAACTCTGTCGTCAGGTGAGGACATTTGGAAGATTTTTATAATTTATAAAGCTAAAAGTGTGGCAACTTTTCGTCAACTATAGTAAATGAGTAACTTATTTGGTAGTTTGGCGAGGCAACATGTGATTTACAACCACAAATATTGATATTGAAATTCGTGGCAGTTGGGTCGTGGCTAGAAGTCATCATTTTTGTAGTGTTTTTGATGGTAGGCTTGCATGAGTCAGCGCCAAACATATTTATTCCAAATGGACATACACAGACTACAAGATACTCTGTTCGGATTATATAATATTATTGGTACTCCTTTGTTGTTGGTATATGAAGCTACGAGTAAGACAATATTTGGACATTCTTCAAGGTTTTGATTGAGATTGATCTTTCAGAATTTTGTTCAAGAAAAGGTAATTGTTAGAGCATAGCTCGGTTGAACCCACCAAGCGTTGGTATGTCAAGTTTGGTTGTCATATTTTAGTGAACCAAAAATTATTTAAATAGTCGCTTGATTATTTACTAGAGTCAACTTCGTATAGGTTAGATAGAAAGTTATTAGGATATGAGACATACAAGTATTACTCGAAGACTTAAAGAATATGAAGAAGTAAAGAACTACAACGACGACATCATCCTTCCTCTTGAGGTTAGTAATATTTTGACTTGAACTGTTTCATTCCTAACGTATCATTCAAGTCGTGCTATATTGAAAACATACCTGCGAAGCTGTGAATGATTATACTCTAGTTAGACGTAGTATTAAGGAATTATAATACGAAGTATAACGCATATCTTTTGAACTTCGTATATAAGACATCGACATAATCGTATGAATGCTATTGTGATTATGTATGGGTATGGCTGAAGATTTCGTCATAGGAAACAATGTTTTACATTCGTTTAAAGGAAGTACAATTCATAAACTTGTTTTGTGAATCGAAAGGGAAATCGCTAGGCTTATTGGTATTGTTATTCATTGCAAATCTTTGGATTACCAATATGTGTGTTTAGTATAACCGCTCATAACTTGTTTATGTATCTTGGTAAAACTATTCACAATGCCTGACTTTTGTATTGGTATGACTTTTATTAGTGAAACCGATCTTAAGTAATCACCTAAGATGGTATGATCGATATATTGTAATTGGTGTGACCAACTCTAAACATTGGGGAACTGAGCCTAGAACTTGGTGGGACTAATCACAAGATGTGTAATCGATCCTTGTAGTAGGTTAACAAGTTTTAGTAATTGGTGTAACCGATGCTATAACTTGTGCAACCGATCACAAGTAAGTACCATAAATAGTGGTAACCGATCCTGGTACTTAGTTAGCAAAGTTTTGGAAACTATTGTGACCGATCCTAATAGCCACTTGGAGGTAGAACCGAACTTTGTGTTTGGTAGAACCGTTAAACCCATGAATGGTGATTGAATATTTTTGATCAATCACATAGTTCTTGGAAATCAGATGAACCAATTCTAAACTCGTTTGGAAGTGTGGAAAATCGGTTCCAAGATTGTAAATATGAAAAAGGATTTACAAAGTAAAGATGTCAACATACTTTGAACATGTGCAGTAATTCTTATCTATTATTGTTCAAAGATATTCCTTAATAACTAAAGGAGAATCCCGGATCGAAATAAATTGAGAATCTTTTAATTAAGGTTTTTAATTTTATGTGCTTTTAATTTCCAGCAATTAAATGCATATCTTTAGAAAATAAAAATCGGTAATGTGCATTTACTAATTGGAGATTTTCTACTGAGATTTCGGTCAGTATTTGGGCAGAGCATTTCCAGGAATTATGAAAACCGATTTTGGCTTTATTGCATATCTTTGAGAATATTCGATTTTGGAAGTTCCTTGGTGTCCAAACTTCCTTGGTCTATAAATATTGAAGTTTGCATTTCGAGCAAACTAATATTCAGAGCCAGCAAAACTACCTAGTTGTGTTGTTACTGGTGGAGCCATCTATTCGGAGAGGAAAGTAACCTAATTGGGAAAAATCTCTTACGACCGCTCGTTTTGAAGAATTCTTTGGGATTGAGAAGCTCTACGAGTACCGTTGGTGGAAAACTAGATGATTGCAGTTTATTATTAGTTTTCAATTGATTTGATTGACTAACGGTTGTTGAACTTTGATTGCACCTAGTTTGTTTATGCTTGAGAATCTTCTCTTCTGATATAAGATTCACTCAAACTAGATCAAATTATCGACGGGGATCTTTAGACTGTTTGTAGATCTAAAGACGTCTTGTGATAATCCATCGTTAACAAACTCCGTTCTGTGTGTGATTGATCACAAGAGATTCAAGTTGTTTGTGTGCAGGTGTTTATTGAAGATCTAAGAAGATTTGAAGACAAATAAGATTTCTTATTTGAGTTCATAATCTTTGGTGTGCACAAAACTTGATCGGATGGGGATCCAACTATAATCGGTTTATCTTTTGATAGATTGGATTTATTAGTTGTGTAGATCGGCATCAATACATTTCTTTGTGATTAATAGTATTGATTGCATAGTCTAGACAATTACTTTGGTAGTTGTTGAATAGATTGATCTAAGAACCCGACAAAAAGGAGTTTATTGGGATAAACGGAAGAGCCTTTTGTCAAACTCATATCACGTTGTTTGAAAAGAGTTGTTACCGAACAGATTTGTTGTTCCTTTACTGTTTGGAATACGAACCAAAGGAATTGTTCCAAGTGCGTGACTTATTACAAGTTGGAGGCGCAGGGATACTGAGGGAACTAGGTGAACTATAGGTTTAGTTGCTTGGTCTTAACTATACGAAGTTGGTTTAGATTTTGTATAGCGGATTAATTCTGAGAGTATTCAATTCTGGACAAGGTCCCGAGGTTTTTCTGCATTTGCGGTTTCCTCGTTAACAAAATCTTGCTGTGTCTTTTACTTTTCTATTTCCGAAATTATAATTGTTTTTATTATAATTAGAAGTAAAATACACAAACGTTAATTCCTAATTACTTGATAGCAATCCTATAGTGTTTGGTTAAGTCCAAACCTATTATCAAGTAATCATACTTTGTTATTGTATTGTCTTGATCTTGTATCCATAGTCAATCACACAAGTTATCTTGTTGTCGTATTGTCTCGATCTCGTATCCATAGACGATCACACAAAGTGTGAACCGATTCGTTGTATTGTCTCGAATCAGTCCATAGACAATCACTTTCATAGAAAGGACTTATAGGTGGAAAAGTTTTAGATTGAGGTATATTTGGGTACCCTCGTCTTTTCAGTAATGGTGGAGGTTGATAGGAATCCTACTATCACTAAGGAGATGTACGAGAAATTACCTTCATTCTAATCTCACTGTAAAATATTTAGTGACGATCTTGGATAGTGTAAAAATAATAATATCCGAGAAGGATCCAGCTACAAAATACAAAGAAAGTGGCACAATATTATATATGTTTTCAAAATTCGCTAAGAACTTATTGAGGTCATTACGGCTAATGAAAATCATACGGTGAAAAATAAATTAGTTAACTGAAAAAGAGATTAATTAATGATATCAAACAGGCTAATGGAATAATTGTAGCGGAAAAGAAAGTAAACAATATGATTGCAACTAAAAATTCACTTGTATGATTTGTGATTAATTCTCATAATACAAGCCAATCGAGGAGACAAATGTAATCTAAATCGAAGGAAGTTGGTGTAAATTTTGAGCAACAAGAAGCAATTAGACATTTTTCTAGATGACATCTGGATGATGTGAATATACATTCATGTTCAAGTGCTAAGAATGCACTTACAGAGTTGGAAATCAAGATAAAAACATCGTGATTCCTAGTATTTTAAAAGGGACTCGTTAGTATGAAATATCTAAGGAGGAAGATGAGGTTTATAAGCGAAGATCCATAAGTAGATAACCAGCTTCCTCTCAAAAATTAATTATGAATGATAGCGTAGATACTAATATATCGATAAAGAATATAATGATTATCCAACTTTTCTATTATGACAGAAATGACATAATATTATGGCAGAGAATACTCCAAAAAGAACATCATCAAGTTCTTTGTCCTGAATGGTTTTCAACATTTTTGTATGGTATTATGAAAAATAAACGCTAACCCAAAAACAAAGGAGTTATTTAAACTTTCTTTGCTCTGATTATTCAAATTAAACACTTAGTCTAAGCTTGGAGTTAATTAGCTCTTTATCCTTTAAAAAATGAGGGGCTTGGTCTCAAATCTTTTAAGAGTATGAATAGAGTCTTAGTTTCCAAATGGTGGTAGTGTTTCAACAAAGAGAAAGGTGCAACGTGGAAAAATGCAATTGTTTTAAAACACAATTCAGCGAACTTTGACTGGAAAACAAAGAAGCCTAACCCACCAAACAACTGCGGAATATGGAAAGGTATATAATCTCTTTTGAACTCTTTCAATCTCCGTGCAAAGTTGAAACTGGGGAATACAAGTACTATTAGGTTTTGGGAATATATGTGGGTGGATGATCAAGATACCCCTTAATATACGCCATTACTTCGGCAAAAAACTGGACTGTGACGAAATGCGCAACAACTATTTCAAATGGGTATGCTTGGAATCTCGGTATGGATAGAATACTATCTCAGAATTAGATTACAAAAGTCTCGTCCTTGCTTTCAGTTATTGAATAAACTACGATACAAGTGAAGACTTGATTTATTGGTCGATAGACAACTCAGGCATATTCACTGTAAAACCAACATATTCTTGGTTTAATAAAGACCATGATCATTAGAAACTAAAAGCCTAAGCGTGTGGTCGAGGAAATGGCCGCAAAGATTGGGTTCTTTTTTTGGCAGGTATACCATAAGAAGATAGCCACTATGGATACTCTTCATAAAAAAAGGTACGTTAATCGCCAATAGTTATCTTCTTTGTCGCAATTTGCTTTTTCACTGTCCTACCTAATCTAGCATTTAGAATTAGTTTCTGTCATATGTAAAGATAGAATGGGTTATGCCCAACTGCGTGGATCTAATTATAAATAGTTGGAGACGTAAAATCCTTTGAGCAACTGAACAAGCTTTATGACAACTACTACTGGCAGACATCACTTAGACAATCTGGACGTAAAGAAATAAACTCGTATTCGAAAACATCAGTTTCGATCCTGGCCAGGTGATTAAACGAGTAAAATATCGAGCTTATTTATGGTGTAGAAACTCTGAATCCATAAAAGGAATCTGTCTTGACAATATTATGTTCGAATTGGGGTCAATTTTCTGCAACCTAATGGGGATTGTTAGTTTTCTTTGTCTTGACTCTGCCAAACTTATCTGGGGGGAGTTTGTAAGTTTTTTATTTTGTTGTTGGGGTTATGGTTGTTTGTCACACACCCCTTCTGTTCTTGGACTGTATTGTACTTACGTCCTGTAAACTTCACCCATTTATTACTTTCGTTTGCCGAGGAAATAAAAAAATCTCATCTTGGAGTTGTACTATTAGAGTTTTATCTTCCTCTAAGGCCTATTCATATGCACAAGGTTAAAAAAACCTATTTGACATACCAGGTGGCATGACAAATGAGTTATGCCACTATGGGAAAAGCACTGAGCAACAGAGTTTCTAGCGAACAAAATAGATAATATCGCTAGTGATAAAGTCTTCATCTCCAGCGGTACCATGAATATCGCTCGATATAAAGTCTAACGCCAACGACTAGTTCTTTGTCGCCTACAAATAGGTAATTTTCAAACTAAAAAGTTTACACAATTTTTTTCAATATTTCTCTATTTTTCAATCTAATTCATTTTTTCAATTTTTCCCAAATGGCACAATTTAATTAAAACCCAACTTGATTTGGCAACGCAACTTGATTTTTCTGGAGTAGTGTTTGAAGGTGCCGTTAAGAAGATATGTGATAGTTATAAAGAAATAGGTAAAAGCAAAGATGTCTCAAGTTTTGGATATTAACCAAGTCAAAAGTACAACTAAGAAAAGGCAAAAAAAAGTTCGAGGCTAGGAAAATCAAGGCAAAACAAATTTGAAGACAAAAAGAAGATAAACAAAGGAAACACCATTCATGAGCGCATTGATTGGAAGTTTTGTGAAATGAAAAAGATAAACAAGATGAAGAACATTGTCCCAAAATTTTATTTTTAGGCCGACCGAGCGAAGCGAGGGAGGACTCTATATGGTGACTTTGTGTCAATGTGAAATATGACTTTTTTTTTCCAATTTGACATAAAAAGATGGGTATATTAATTAAATACCCTTAGTTTTGACACCCAACAAATATACCCTAATACAACAATAAATATACCCCTATCATTTAAAAACCTTATCCATTAAAAAATAGATTACCTTAATACCCTCACTTATAATATTATTTTTCATTTAAACACATTATCCCTTAATTAACAAATTTATTTCTCTATTACTTAACAACCACCACCACCACCACCATTCCACCACCAACAACACTGCCGCCACTACCACCATTCCACCACCAACAGCACTGCCGCCACTACCACCATTCCACCACCACCACCATTCCACCACCACAACTTACTAACTACTACCACCACTAATATTCCACCACCGCCACTAATATTGCACCACCACCACCACCATTGTCGATGATGTCACCGTTGGTGCCACTACCACCACCGCCGCCATAAAAATTCGGTGTCAACAACCGATGTTGATCCAAAAACTAAAAGTTCAAAAATAACTTTACTAATACATATACCGGTTTTTTTTGTTTGTCAACAATCGAAGTTGATCCAGTGAATGGAATCAACAACCAAAGTTGATACAAATAACTAGAAAATATTCCAGTTCAGTAGTGTCAACAATAGAAGTTCATCCCAGTGAATGGGGTCAACAACCAAAGTTGACACGATAACTGAAAAAATATTCCAGTCCAGTTGTATCAACAATGGAAGTTGATCCCAGTAAATGGAATCAACAACCAAAGTTTGACACAATTAAACACAAAATGACACGCATATGAATACGAATGAGTGAATTTGGCGTGAGTCGAACACGCATCATCTGCCATTGAGTCAGTCATGCTACCATTGCACCACAAATTCAACATTTGAAGAACTTTACAACTATAAAATCCAACACCACCACACCACTATCATTAGTCGAACAAAAATACACAAACACAAACCAACAAGAAATTAAGCTAATTTTTTTAACAAACATGATTTAAACTACAAGCATGAGTATACTAATCCAAGAAAATGCTGTCAACAATAGGAGTCAGTAGTTGATCCCATAAAAAATGCTGTCAACAACAGGAGTTGATCCCATAAAAACTGAAGTCCAAAGATTTTTCGACCATAAAACAAAACATCAAAAAAAAAACATCAAAATGATCCACCAACAACCTAAAAATCTAACTGCATACAGAAAAAAAAGATCAACAAAAATGTGGTTAAGATCTAGAATATACAAGAAACTAAAGTTATAACCTAATAAACTAAACAAACAAGATTGATTTCTGTTTTAGATATGAATCCATAATCAAAAGACGAAAAACAAATCGAACTAAACACATAAATATGGTTGAATCAAATCTCAAATTCAGTGATATTGGAATTAGATCTCCCGATCTCCATAGTTTTTTTGAATCCATAAAAAACTAAAATCAAATCTCCCCGATCTCCTGAATCCGAATATGATATTGGAAATCAGTGATGAAACGAGAACAAGAAGAAGAATTCAATGATACTTATCAATCTCGATTTGTGAATCTGAAAGTGAATTCCGACGGAGATCTCTTTATATTTATCCTTCCGGCGACGAAAATGCCTCTTTCTGGATTATCAAAGTACAAACTGACTTGGGTGATACAATTTATTCACGCCGGCAGAAACTGATTTGGTGAAAATCGACCTAATCGATTGATTAGGAGGTGGAGAAACGATGGTAATGGTTGTGACGATGGAGATGGTGGTGCTAACAATGTTGGTCGCGGTGGTGGCGTAAGAGATGATGGTGGTACTGGTAGCAGCGATGGAGAAGTGAAGCGGTTGGTAATGGCGGAGGAGGTGGAAGATGGAGAGATATATTAGATCTGAAAAGAAAAGAATAAAAATGATTTATTGTATGGGGAGGATATTTATGGGGGAAAAAATGTTAATGGATCCCTGATGGGCTTATAGATGAAGAGGGGCATATTTATTGTGTGATAAGGGTATTTGTGAAGTCAATCAAAATAAGGGACATTTATATAATTACCACTAAAAAGATTGGATTTGGGTGGTTTGGTGTCATACCCTGGAAATTTCCAAATTGTCCCTCCCTTTTAGTCCAATTACTATAACTCCTTATGTATCCTACTTTTTCAGGGGTATAATTGGTAACCAAACTTTAATATAACATATCTAAAAATCCGTGCCTTGGAATTTTACAAATTTTATCTCGTTGGAAAGGTTATAAAAAAATCTACGCAATGAGTATAAACAACAATATCAAATTTAGAGTTTTTACGAAAAAATCAGAGGAGTTTGTCATTTTAAGCACAATTTTCTAAAATTAAATGTATATCCATTATGCAAACCACCACAAAGGATACATGATACTTTATGCAGCCATATTTTAGTTTATGCATCAACTTATTTTCCATTGCACCTAATAAAATGATGTACTCCCTCCGTTTTAAGAAAAATGATACTTTCACTTTAGGCACAATTTTCGAAAATTGATGCATAATCATTATGCAAACCACCACAAAGGATGCATTACACATTATGCAGCCATATTTTGGTTTATGCATCGGGTAATTTTCTATGTCAGGAAAAGTAATATTTTCCCGTCGTGTCAAGAAAAATGATATTTTCGCGTTGATTTCTTCGGTCGGCCGTTCCACCGTGGCAGTGGTCATCTAGTTAAAGTCTATATTTCAAATCATTATTATCTAGTTTTATGTCTTGTAAAATGATTAATGATTAATTCAAAGTTTAATGAATTTACACATTTAACTCGTATTGTTGAATATTAAGCTTATATTCTATTCTTAGTTCAGTCTTAAATTTTAATTAGAGTTACATTACATTTTAATTTAAACTAATAAAATAAGATGAATATTAAAACTTCATACTTAGACTTAAGTTGACAATTAAGAAATTAAAACATAAACATTGGATTATATTTGGGCAACCCTCTAAAAATCTCAAAACAACTTCCAAATTGGAAGTCTTTTCAATGGATACGACGATATTCCGCACGACACCTTTGTTCAAGTTCCATCATGGTTTCACCATCCCTCATGTTTGGACCCTCTTGCTGAAGTAAAACAAGATACATATAATTTCCTTATTCATTACAGTGAAACGATGAGACACCCGTTCTTGAAATTTTCCAAATATCCTTTCCCAAAATGTTTGGGGAATGCATCTGCGAATAAAGTCTCAGTAAAATAAAAATAATTACTGCAAATACATTCATCTTCCTCAGTAGTAAATTTTGATAATTGCCTCCTAATTCGACATCGCACATTAGCACGATTAGCAACTCTTTGATTTTCAGCAGCATGTTGGTTTGCTATGAACTCAGCCATGTTCATATTATCAGCCATGCTCTTTGAAGAATTGGAAGACTGATTAAAAGAATTGCAGATTAAGAAATTCTAGAGAGATTTAGAAATTCTGGTGTGAGTTGAAATGAGTTTGAAATTTGGTATCTATTTATTTTTTTTGAAGAAAGAAGGATATATTAAAAAGAGGAAAAATTATTTACAGGGTATGTACATGATCAAAAGATCATCAGCATGAAAGGAACTAAAGCAACAATTACATATTCACTACCTCTTCCCAGTGATAAATAACTTGATTCATTGAATAGTTATTGAAAATATATGAACTTGAGCTCCATAGATGGATATCCAACTTGATAGTTGTATCAGTTCATCTTGAGACTTAGCCCTCCCACCGTGAACTCTTATATTTCGTTCCAGCCAAATCTCCCAACATATCTCAAAAGGAATTAAGTGCCATACAATCTGTTTCCTCTTGGAAGTACCCTGTAATCTTCAACTCAACATCATATCCTTGAATTTAACCGGCATGACCCACCTTAACTGAAGAGAATAAATAAACGAATCCCACAGAAATTGTGCCCAACTACAATGAATGAACAAGTGTTCCATAGTTTCCACATTAGAACTACAGAACAAACAATGATTCGACTGCACCTCAATGTCGCGCTCTTGTAGCATACTTCTAGTTGGAATTGAAGAGTGTAAAGACGCCCAAAATAAGAACAAAACCTTAGGTGGAACAAACTTACTCGAGCAGAGATGTCTACAATCCCAATCTGGAGCAGAATCTGTTAGTACCTTATAAAGAGATTTAGAAGTACCTTCCCCAATAATATCATCTTCCTCATTTGGCACCAGAAGCACATTCCTTATATCATATTTTATCTCCAAGAAATTAACACGTTCAGATGGATTTAACTTTCTTGAGAAAACCAAGTTCCAATCACCATCATTCAACTCAGCCACATAAGCAAATTCTGTTTACTAATTATGTATAGTCTTGGATATAATTATGTATAGTCTTGGATATTTGTCCTTGAGGGAATTTCTTTCTAGCCACCAATCGTGTCAAAATCTTACAAACTTTCCATTCCTCGTCTGCATAGAGATAGCATCAAAGAAATTTGTCTTAGCTTTCAATATGTTAAACCATAAACTTCTGCCAACTGCTTCATTCACTTAAATAGGAACCAAATCACTCTCAGCTGCCCTAGTTTTTTCACACATTAATTTTCTCCATCATGTTGTTTTTTCTTTGTTAAATCTTACATGCCACTTAGCCAACAAAAATCTATTGACTAATCTTAAATTTCTAATGCCCAGGCCCCCTTTTTTCTTTGGCATACAAATTCTCTTCCAAGAAATCCAACTCATTTTCTTAATGTTTTCATCTTCACCCTACAGTACTCTCCAAAGTACTCCTAATTAGAACTACTCTACCTGCCTTATTCAAATATATTCTTTTCCACAAAGCAAGTTTTTTCTGCATCTTCTGAATAACAATCTCCCGAATTATCACACTCCTTTTGTTTGCACCAATTGGCATGCCTAAATAAAATATAGGAAGATGTTGTATCCTACACCCCAATTCTATAGCCTACTCCTGAACCACATCATCTGCTCCTATACTAGTTATTGCGCTTTTCTCGAAATTCAGCTTGAGACCAGTGAGCACTTCAAACAAAAGAAAAATAATGAGCAATTGTCTATCTTCCACCCTATAAGTATTTAAGAAAATGATTGTGTCATCTGCAAATTGCAAATGAGAGACACGGCTGCCACCCTCCACCATTTGAAAACCATCAAGTCTTCCATTAGCTACAACTTCATTTATCAAAATAGAGAGGACTCCAACTAACCGAATAAAGATAAAAGGCGACAAAGGATCTCCTTGTCTAATACCTTTTGAAGGTTGTATTCTGTTAGTTGCTTCATCGTTCACCAAAATTGATATTTGGTATTTATAGAGGGGGGAAATTGTAGCCGTTGAATGAGGAACTGATGAGTGATGATCAACTTAGCGAGCCACAACATGACTACCGTTGATGCTGGAATGACCAACGAGCGATCTTTTAACCATATAACGATAGACACTCTATCACTTGTTAGAAACTATGTCGTGTATGCCTAAGTGATATATTTGGCACTTAGACAGATATATTTTCCACTTTGACATACCCATAATGGGTGCTAAAGTGACAAAATCAGCTGCCTAACATGTGCATGGGAATAGACCTAATAGTAAACTAAACATTATTTCGTTTGGTTAGGACATGCCACCCTCCGTTGTCCGTAATCCATAAAAAAAATATGCAATTCCATTCATTAACGCAGGACCGCCTCCACTTAAGGATTGGATTAATCATCAATGAGTGCAGGACCACCTTATGATGAGGAAAATATTAATCTCTTCGAGAAAATAATGCATATCCTATTCAAGTTTGATAGATCCCAAAGGGCCAAGTAATAAGATTTCCTGACCTCAAGCTAACCGAAAAGTGAAAACTAACACTGATTGACATTTTAGAGGCGTTTTTTTATTTTTGTATTAGTGGTTTAGCTCTTCAAGACATTCTCAAAGGTCGCATACAAATTGATTTTCCACAACCAAGTGTTAGAGTAGCCCACAGAAAGAGCTTGAGATTTCTCCAATGGAGGTGTACCAAATTTTTTTTAAAGATGGAGGTTTCGACTTCCAAATTCCAATATCGTTGGTCCAGCTCAGACCTTTTGGCGATCTAGAAATTACTCGTAGCTAATTAATTTGTGTACTAATTCTTGTTTGGTTCACCTCTTAATTAATCACTTATATTTTGTTCACTACACCTACTTTGGAAATGCAGATTCATCGTATACATGTACAAATTCGATTTCCAAATCAATTTTTTTTTTCAGCAAACCAAATTCCCGCAATTGCATTCCCTTTTTCACATGACATTGTGCATCCATGGAATTTTGTGGTTGTTGGTAGGGTTTGTGTTTCCGGCCCACTAATCATGCATCGATCATGGTCATAATTCAGAAAACACACCCATATGGGATCCATGATTAATGTTCTTAGTTAACTAATCTACTGAATGAAGTTAAAAATAATCAAACGAATTAAACCAAAATTTAGCAAATTTTGTCGTTGTCTCTTGTGTTAAAATATCTATACTGGTAACATGTTACTAGGAACTATTCCATTCTCATCATACACAGTATAAGTGTATGCATAAGCGCAATGCATGTCATATTATTCCATCTCGCGTATATGTTAGCGCTCAGACCGGTCAGTAACTTAATACATTGAACAATCCGCTTAATGTTAATCATCCACAAATTATAAGATGTATAAATACGTGGAAATGCTCTGATCACTGAATTGATTAATAACTCTAAATTTGTCATTTTACTTGATCATCATATCATTCGTCAGTCATTGCTAGATCTTTCACGAGACAATGGAAGAAAAAGGAATCTCTCCTGGTTTTCTAGTGCTTCAAAAGTAAGTTAGTATTTACAGAGTCTTACCTGTCGTGTCTCGATCTCTCCGCTTACCTAATCCTAATGCATGCACTCAAGCTTTTGAGTCTAGTCTTTCGCTCCAGTTAAAATTAGTTGTGCTTAATTTAATCCATCTTGATCACGTGTTGGGAAAACGATTAATAACTATGCAGCCACTAAGAGCAGTTCCTATGGACTCAACATACTTCAAGTTTGTTGATTTTGATCCCACTATGGACTCAACAAACATAAAAAATGGATGTACAAACCAACAAATTTATTAGTTTATTGAGTGAGATGGAACATGTAGCGCGCGCTTGATGGAAGGCCGGGCGATCGTGGAACAAGCGCTGGCGTTTGAGCCAGAAACGCGCGGGCCATCATCAATCGCTGGCGAATTTTCTTCCAACGCCCGCAGCTATTCCTCACACGCCCAGTACAATTCCTGAATTCCCAACAATTACTTTAACACTTTTTTATTCACTTTATCATATTTTATCTCACTTCATCTTATTTTATCTCACCTAAATATTATATTTTATCTTTATCCTACAAAATATTTTATATTAAAAAATAATATTAGTGGGCCCCTGGAAAACCAAATCTGTTCATTTTGATCTAGTTTCCCATAGTGGAAAACACATTTTGTTCATCCATGTGACTCAACTAAAAAAAAAATTGTTCATTGCTATAGGAACCTACCCCTTTTAAATTGATTTCATCAAATAAAACAAAATAAGAGAGACCAAGTGATCTAGTTAATAATTAAGAACATAAGTCAGACCCACCACCACTTTGGATACAAACACCGACGGTTTTAACCACCAGCCTATCTGTCGATCGACCTCCCTTGGGTCCTATGGATATAGTTAAGATGGACTGCATTTTTCTTTTGTTTTCACGAATTTGCTTTGGTGGTATTATGCTGGACTGTTGACAGTTATTTTCAGTTGTCTCCTCAGTGTAGAGCTGTCAACGGGGCAAGCTAGGGTCAATCCGGCCCTAGCTTGCCAAACCATGGACGGGTTAGGGTCAGCCCTAGCCTAGTACTGTTCATGTACCAGCCCAAAACCCCAACCCTAGCCCTAGACGGGTTGCGGGTTGGCTTGTCAAATGGGGTGGCTGAAACGTAAAATCACTTAAACGTATAAAAAATTCAGAGGGCAGAGGAATTCGAACGTATAAAAAAAAACTCAAAGGGCAAAAGGATTCGAACTCATCCCACCTTGGTTCACATATAAAAACTATAACCACTCTTCCATTTCGTGGTTGTTGATTACTTTTGCTTGTTATTTTATATACAATGGTATATTTATGTTGGTCAATGCTTTACAAAATGCTAAGAAAGCACCCCACTACTCCGTTACCCTAAATCCTTATCTATCTAATGTCGGTGGTCGGCCTCTCTAGTCTAAATCTCTCCCTTTCTCTCTCAGACACAAGTACAGAGCATCATATATTTTCATTATTGCCGCTCGGGAATCAATGGCATAAGAAGGATTTCATCTTCTCTTTTCAAAATTAATCATCAAAGACTCATCTTATCTTTCTTTTCTTATATCTCAAATCTCGTTTTCTATATGTATTATTTGAATGAGTAATGAATCAGTGATAAGAAATCAATTGATTCGTCGATATTTAGAATTTTTGGATTGAAGATCAATTGAAATTTGGATTGTATTAAATCAATTAAGGAATATATAAACTTTGATTTCTAGCACAAAACCCTAAAATCATCTTAAAATTCCTAAATTAGTAACTCACAGGAAATTTACGGGTTGGCGGGTAACCCGCGGGTTGACCCTAGCCTGGCTTGTTTTACTAGGGCTAGATATGACAACCCTAACCCGACTTGTTTGGACAACAGGCCAAGCCGAGCCGGGTTGAAACAAGCCAAGCTAGGTCCAACCCGCGGGTCGGGTTAGAAATTGACAGCTCTACCTCAGTGGCTCTTTTTTACACCTTACATTTTATCATGATAGAAAATTGTCGCATAAAAATTATCATATGCAAGCTGCACCATCCATGGCAACCTATCAAAAAACCAAGATCAATGTCTCAAGTACCAGCAACAGCATCACCAGAAGAGGCAAAGGCTTTAGGATTTCTTCAAGCTGGGAAATGGGCAAGAGAGCACAACAAGTCAGATTTCAGTATCGAATGAGACTGCAAGAATCTGTTTGACTATCTAAATGGAATACCATCTCGAATAACTTGGCAGAATCAAAACATCATAGAAGAAGTAAAACATGACTTCAGCTGTTGTTCAAACTTTTTGGGTTTTTTCTTTATTCCTAGATTAGCAAACAATGTAGCTGATATCTTAGCTAAGGAAGCTAAAACTTTTGGATCAGTTATTAATTGGGTCAATGAACCTCCGACATGTATTATTCAAGACTTAGAAGTAGATAAATCTAATGTTCGGGAAATTTCTAATACCCCAATATTCGATGGCTTTACTCGTTTTGATGTAAGGGTTGCTAACTCCCTAAGTTAGTCTTTTTTGAATGCATTTCAACTTACAAAAAAAAAAAACAAAAAAAAACAAGCAAGCCATCATGGTTTAACTGGGGATACATACTGGATTTTGTTTATAAATGCCTTATTCAAAGAGACAAATTTATCGATTGGATATGTCAAGGATATCCTTTATGCATATTGAGGCGGGATATGTCAAGGAGAAGCACATTTTCTATGAGTCGCAAGCACCTAGATAAAAAATAACATTCTTTCGAGTGTCATCATAGAACCAGACTAAACAACTAGTGGATTTTGTCAATAATAGAGACATAACGGTCCATTGGCAAGCAAAAAGTACAATCATTTCGATTTTGGTGAACCTTCGACAAACACATGTAAAATTCATTAATAAGAACCACAACACAGCAACGAACTCCATGGCAAAAACAACAAGGATTCAAAGACTCCAACATATTTCAACAAATCGTAACTGCAAGTTCAAAAGTCTTCTATTTTATGTAATGTTTTTACGGAATAAGAAATTGATAACTTGTTGTACTATTTAATAACAAGTAATCTTATCCTATAAATACTACTCGAAAACCTGTTTAGAAGATATACCAGAAGCGACTCTTCTTTTCATCATCTTCTTGTTTTATTTTCCGCGGCGTGTTTACTTCCAATCCCTGTTGCTAAGTTCAAGAGTGGGTAACTTGCGTTGTGCTAACTCAAGTTATATCGGGCAGTTTTATCCTGGACACATCTTCGCTGTGAGGGGTTTAGCATTACTCATCTTGAGTATACCCGCAAACTAATGTGTTAAGGACAACTTGTTGAACCTGTGATTCTGCCCTCGTCAAGTTGTTTCGGTAGAGTTGTTTTGATTCAGTTCTTTTCATATTATTTTGATACATCTAACGTGCTGTTAATTGTTGCAAGATTCCAACATTTACATGAGTAATTGATATGCTTGCATCCCTTTGTCTGAGTCTCATCAACAAATTAAATAGTCATTCTTTTTTTCTGCTCTGAAATAAGATATCTCTATCTACTTTCCTATGAAAAGTAAATTCAAATAGGATACTACATTAAACACTAATATACTTGCTACTATGTTGTTGAGAAAACATTGGTGATTGGTCAGTGTGGAAGTCGAGGATTTGAACGGTTCAACCTCTATGTCCAAAGTTTGTTAAGGTGTCTTTGCGCTTGACCTAGTGTTTGATCTTTTGTTCCCCAGACCCATTTTGATGGAATGTCTGCTTGAGCAATTTTTCACAACCCAAGGTTTGTTGCAGATTCCCACATTAGTATGTGCTTGGTATTTCACAACTAAGTTCATGTTATCCACTCATAGGTATCTGTACACAATCCAGTCCAATACCGTGCGACCATCTTGTAGTCGTTTATAAACTGAGAAACCGCTGGCATCACCATTGTTTTGTTCATATATTTTTTTTGGAAAATGCTTTGAAATACTGTTTGTTTTCTTTGGGTTATGCATTAGACATTAGTCATGTGCATCGTATATTGTATTCCAACATCAGGTTGGAATTGTCCCTTTGTTTCTGCATTTTCATTTTTATCACATGAAATTAACATCACCTTCTTTTATGTGGGCACATGTTAGTAGAAACCCATAGTTATTCCGTGGCCGATATACACTTTCATCTAGGTTACCATTCATAGGCTGATTTGGCACCTGCATTTGCAGCGTGCGTTGCATGACATGAAGAGAGTGTACCTCTGGTAATAGAAAAGATTGCATAAGTTGAAATTTAGGCATTTTAAATTCATATACATCCCTGAGATTCAATGAATAGAACTCTCATAATACAAAATATGGTTGCAAAAAAATATGTCACCATGTAAGAATCACCATATAAATGTACATTGCCATAACTGGGATAAGGTTTTACGAATATGATCTTTTAATATTTTCTATCTTTGTAATCTTCTTTGGCTTAATTCACCTTCTGTCGTACACATAATGGAGGACATCCACACCATTATATAACGACGTTAGACATACAATCTTGTAAGTTAGCGTAAGAGTAATTGTCACTTGTTGACTTGCAATTTAATTTCGCAATCCCGAATGAAGTCCAACACGTTTGGTACACAGTTGTGTTTGTAGTAGTTTCTACGGATTTTTAGGCCGACCGAACGAAGCGAGGGAGGACTCTATATATGGTGATTTTGTGTCAATGTGGGACATGATTTTTTTTTCCAATTTGACACAAAAAGATTGGATTTGGTGTAACCAAACTTTGGTGTTCGTTTTTTCGTTTCCAAAAATACCCTTCCGTGTTTTCATTTTTTCTGATGGGCCGTCGTAATAATGCTTAAATGAAAAGGATACGTACGTAAAATCAACTCATTACACTCTTATTTTGTGACTAAAATAGCCCTCCGTGTTTTTAAGGTTTTGCAAAGGAATTTGGTAGATTTTACAAAAATGATGGGTAATGATATAATCACCCTTTTCTATTTCCTAAGAGTTATCGCGTCTTTCTCCTCCTCTCGAGTTTCTTCCTTCTCCTCTCAACCACCACTCTCCAGCAACACCGTCGCGACTTCTGGTTCGCTGCACTTCAGATCGATGTAATTTATGGCATGAAAAAATTCCTAGGTACTCCTGTTGTTGTTCGTTCAGTTTGATGTAATTTACACTTCATAATGGTGTTCGTTCATGTTTGAAAGGACCACCGCTGCGGAATTGTAAATTACATCAATCTGATTAGTTATCTCAACAATTTCTCTTCAAGTCCAGCCCTAAAAGCTTTGAGCTCAGGTAATTTGTTGCTCAGATTAGATTGTTGATTTTGATTTTCCAATTTTAGGTTTAGGGTAGTAATTTGGTTGATACAGTTTTTAGGTTTGATTTTGATTTCCCAATTTCAGGTTTGATTTTGTCTATATTGAAATTAGGGTAGTAATTTGGTTGATGTAGTTTTTTCCTGTGCAAGTGAAAAGACGTGCCATTACTGTTTGTGTAAATGTCTAAGAGAATACCATAATTGCATTTTTCTCTTTCTTTTTTTTTCTTTTTGACAAAAATTGCATGTCTCACAGGGTTATAGATAATCAGTCATATGTAGTTGGTGCAGATGTAGTGGGTGTTCTAGCATCTCTACCAAGTCTTCCTAAATGAAGCAATCCAACAGTCACCAGTGCATAAAAACGCAGAACCTCAAGTTTGACTAATTGGATGTTTCTGCTTTTCTGACTCAGTTTGTCCTCACAGGGCAGGATACTAGCCTTAGATGTTATAAAAATGCAGGGATAGGGTAAGGATACATTTGGCAGGACAACCATTAATTTGGATTCAGGTATTTAGTTGCTAAACACCTCCTGAACCAGTCATGTAGTAAAACTGTGCAAAAGGGAGGAGAAATAGCAAGGCAATGCTACCAGTTCCGTATACCGGGTGTCGGAGATTGAAGTGTGGAACTTAAAGTTTCATTGAATCATAGATTGGGTACCAATTATATTTGAAGAATCACAAAGGATGTATGCGTTTCGAGTCACGTTTTCGGTTAAGTTTCCGCCTCTCATGCTTGTTTGGATGATTGTGATTGAATATTTACATTGATGCTGTGTGTATTGGATGTTACTTTTCATTTTCACCCTCCTGTATGCTGCATGGATCGAATCTATTCAGTCGGTTTGTTGGATTTCTATAGATTATATTTTATTTGAAACTGCTTATCTACCTTTTGATTTTTTTTTAAATCAATATTGATTCCCAGTACTGCATGGGTACATTTTGAAAATGTGTTTAGCATTTTTCATGCATTTTGTTAGTAGAATCTGTATGATTGGAGAATCGTTAGTGTCTGTTTAACTAGAAAGTAATTCGGTGTCATGAGATTCATTGGGCTACGAATAAGTGTGTTATCTATTTCACTGGCTGAGTGATACAAAATTCTTCGTTATCTTTCACTTAGCTTTGGGATTTCATCAGTGTCTGTTTTGTTAGAAAATAATTCAATGTCATGATATTCATTGGGTTAGGAATAACTGCATCATCTTTCCGACTGGTTGAATGATGTAATAGCCTTCGTTATGTTTCACGTAGCTTTGGGATTTCATAATTCTCTTTTGCTTTACCTGATAAAGTATTTGGCATGTTAAAGTGATGCTTTGTATGGAAATGAGTTCACTGTTATTTCATAGTTTCAACAAAGCCTTGTATTTTCTGTTTTGCTTTGATCTTGTTTCAATTGATGTTCATATGTACTGTTTTTTTTTGTTAGAATGATGTAGAATATCTCTGAACATTTTTCAACTGAATTCAATTTAACTTCTTAACTGTATACAATTTTAGAAATTACTTTACATCTCTTTACAAAGAAATATTATATCCTTGTTTGAACATCTCTTTGCTTTACAATTTTGCTTTACAAATTTACAAGTCCGACTCCATGCCATTATGGCGGAACTAAATTGTGAGTACAAAATTTAGTTTTGCGTCAATTTTTTCGGTCGGCCGTCCCACCGTGGCAGCGGTCATCTAGTTTTATTTTCTTTTCGTTTTCGTTTTGGACCTGAAATATGGACAATGGGTAGCTCTCATGATTATTTGATTCTCTTTTCGTTTTGGACCTGAAATATGGACAACGGAATGTGAATGATTAGTTCTCATGATTGTTTGATTTTTGTTTCGGAACTGAAATACCTTTTCTTCGCAGATCGATGATTTTTTTTCCTTTTGGTTATCACCTCGACCGCGGCCTCTTATGTCTATGCATCCATTGCAAACAAATCAGACCGAAATTATTTGAGTAATTTGTGAATTCAGTTTTGTTGAACAGTCTTTATACTGAAAATAACCAAAAGAGACGTCTTTTCATAGTAGACGTGAGAATTAGTTAACTATATATAACAAAAACACGTGTCTATCCAAATAAGATGTGAATTTAAAGTTAGTTCACAATATTATGTACAACTGCCCAACAGATAAAATCACCAAAAGTCGCATCATTTACGACCTTTGAAATTGATGCCCCCATTTTATAAGGGCTTATTGGGAAGCAATGTTAGCACATAAACCAAATTACAAAGTCCACGTGTGGTCTAGATTATCAGAAATCGTACGGGTTGGCGAGGGACCGCCACATTAACAGAAAATTTCTCCTATGGATGGTAACGCAGACACCATATAGAGCGGTATGAAAGGGTGTCTCTAAAAAAAGATGATATGAACAAGCATATTAATTAATTGGAAAGGGTCTTGAACTCTTAAGGGATGACATAGTGCTGCAATGGTGATACCAAAAAACACCAACAGGTGTTCACGTATCATGTTTGTTTCTGTCTGATTCAACTTGTGACTCAATCACCCATATTTAATTGTTATGATAAATACTTGTCTTGTAACAATTTTCTTTTAGAAAACGTTTAAAGATGCAACGTTTGGTGTTGAATTTCCAGAAAATTTGTAAAGCTTCAAATGTATAAAGATGCAACGTTTGGTGTGGAGTTTCAAAAAAATTGTATTGTAAAGCTTCAAACAGTTACGGATCTTATGGCTCAAGAGTTGGGATGAGGTGGCTAATAATGGCATGTAAATAGGTGTTGACATGGCTTCACCACAAATCAAAATGATTGTGGCCTGTGATACTTAACTTTCCAATTTTTTCTTTTTTCTTTCTTGGTATGATATTTTTGTACTATGCGCTTTATGCCTCCACAAAATAAATTGTTACTAGCGGCATATCATATTAAAATTGCAAACCTTTTTTTTTGGGTGCATAAACTCCCTAAGAAAGACGATTTGAACCTATTACAGTAAAACATCTATAAAATAATAAGCTTGAGACCACCCTAATCCTATTATTTTAAAAAGATATTATTTAATCGATAATATAATAATTTATTATTTTATAAATATAATAATAATATATTAATTTAAAGAATAATTTTTAGTTTTTTTGAATTTGAATTTAAAGAACCGTGGTTTGATACAAAATACCTATGATGAGCAACCATTGACTAAATTGATAGAAGTTACTAGATGATGAACCATTGGAAATCGTAGAAACATTAATTAATATTATAGTAGATACAATGCATTACAAACCCTAAGAAAATTTCATGTGTATGAAAATTAATTTTTATTTTTTTAATTGAATTATTATTTTATATAATATTTGGGACCTATTAATATTCAAGGGGAGCTTTTAAAATGTATTATATTATCATATTATCGAATTTATTATTTTAGCACTAAGGGCCCGAGTCGGGACTGAATTTTTTTTTTTATTTTAGCGAGACTATTATATTATCGAGTATTATATTAAAAAGGTTTTACTGTATATCCTTTTTGAGACCCACTTCCATCACATTAGAGATGAACTTGGCAATGGATGGATGCAACAAAGGTAACCTGGGAGAAGAAGGCAATAACCAAATAGAGATGCTTTTGCACCATGACTCACCTCATATTAATATAGTAAAGATCAGGCCCATAGCAGAGACTTCATAAGAGACCATTTCAGCTGCATGGAACGATTCGTTCTTCTCATATGATAAAACTTGATTCAAAGCTAAAAGCCTCAGAAAACTAGGCATTTTAGAGATCCAGTTGAGACAGTGTTTTTCAGACACGATACAAATATCATACTCTTAGACCGGTGCTCAAACCTTTGCTAGAAATCCATTCTCCAGTTGATTCATTGCAACGGATTTTCTCTCGAAAATGGGCCATTCCTCAGTTTGAGAATCCTAATGATCCCTAGAAAACCAGATCCATCATTACATAAATCAATATAGACAAGACACTTCCGGATCCAATGTCCGATCTATCTCTTCAAATCGCAACTTAGAGCATTCATCAGTCGAGAAAGTGGAAAGGGACTCACTTTCTAACCTATAATATAAAAGTTTGATTATCGGTTAAGCTTGAAGCCTCAAAAAACTAGGCACTTTAGATATCAGTTGAACAAGTCATTCATCAATAGCTGAATTAAGGTGAGAGGCCACGTCCAATCTGTTGCTCAATCTTCGTCAGGTTCTTCATAAGAAAATATACTTTTTTTTTCCTTCCAAATTTATATTTTTCAAAAGATTAATTAAAATTTTGCATTTATTGTTATTTAATAAATTACATTCCAAATTGTATTACTTAAAAGTAGATGTATGACCGAGTTACTTGATAACGAATACACCGTCATCCATTTTACTATCAACTGAATGTCAAAAATGATAATTATATTGTGCCTTCCACTGTTACACGTAACATATCGTGTTGTGATATGATATGCCTGTGCCAATTTTGTGTTAATGGACCGAAAATCATGGCACAATGGAACACACCACTTGTCGTGTTGTACGACGATATGCTAGGTTGTCAGGTTGTATGTTGCGCTGCATTGTGCCCAAGCTTAGGCGAAATGTGACGTGCCATTAACGTGCCGGCAAAGCACACTTTATACTCATAGCTTTCATGGACTTGATCTTTTTGTTAAATAGAAGATCTATTTGGGAGAAAGCCATGCCCAAAATGTTGGAAGAGCTAACTTAACAAGAATTAAAGAAAGAAAAAGAGAACTACTTTGACTAATTTTGCAATAAATCAAGTACAGTGGACTACTACGGTTACCAAATATCATAGATGATGATCCATTTGCTTAGCTCATAAACTTCTTGCTTAATAAAATAGGAGGAGATTTCAATTTCTGCCATGGTACTGCCACCATCCTGCTAAGAGTTGTCACACAAACCCATGAATCTCATTGGGTACACGTCACACCAGTGGGGTCCTTAAATGCTTTAACCAAGTGGGTTGTGGTGTCTGTTTAACGCGTTGCCGCCGCCTCCGCCGTCACCCAACTGCCCATTCCAAAAGTTTCAGTTTGGCTAAAACCGTGTGATATCATCAAGTTCAAGAAATATAGTTATTTGGCCTCGACTATTTTAAAACTTAGTTTCTTTAGCGCCGCGGGCAGATGCTTATTAGAGAAGGTTGCAGCTATTGGCTATTGCAAGTAGTCAAACACCGTTAGTACTTGGTGTTTCTTTATTCTCCTATTTTCCTATTGGCAATTTGGCACTAATTAATCTATAGGGCGGCAATCACCTCCATGGCTAGTGGCCAGTAAGCCTAGCTATTTAGACTTCAATTCTAGGTTGCTATTTTGCTAGGGCCACGCTAGCAATGTCAAACTGAAACTATGTACACCACCAGGATCATACTTCATAGTAACGCACGTATAACTACTACAATGCAGTGCACTCACGTGCATAATTAAGGTAGATTGTGATCGTGATGGTAACACCAGACTTATACAAAGAGATTAACACTGATCTGATCTCCCAATAATTTGAGATTTGACATTGTTTATTTGTATTCAACCCTAGAAATCCTAACTAAAATCTTCAAAATCAATCAATCTTGATTCACTCCCGATATTATGCTGCTTTTACTTACACAAACACTTTCAAATCTTGAATTACACTCATTAAAACCAACTAGCTAACCAAATCTCTCATTTTTCTCTTAATTAATCAATGCAACTAATCAATCGTACCCACGTATATCTCTGTACACACCCATACATCATCTCTTGATTTCTCCAGCAGTCATCTGCATGGTCCCACGTGAGTAAATCAGGTGGTGGGTAACTGTTAAAAACTCCAGATATGGTCTCACTTCATTCAAAATTCCAGCTACTTACTCCACGTGGTTGTCTCTTTTCCCTACTCCAAATACCCTCCTCGATTTCAATTTTCAACCCCCTAGGAAGTCCAGCTGTACTTCCATCTATCCCTACTCCTATAACGAGCAAAATTTTGCTCACTCACTTCTTTATCGTGAACAAAACCCACGATCTTAACAACTCACGCGTAGAATCGAACGACCTTAAATAGTTACAAAAGCACCACTACCCCACCACCACTGATTGAATACCCCACCAACACCATTTGCTATATAAAAGCACCAACTTCGCTTCTTCCATTCACAACAGCAAAACAAGCCTTACAAGCACATTTGAGTTTTCTAGGTGTAAATAGTTACAAATGGCGGTTTCAAGAATCCGGCGCACACTTTCATTCAATAAACCAAACCTTAATCATCAAACATCCTTTTCCTCGACAAAGGGTGGAAAATCATATCATGTAAGATCAGTTAGTCTTCCATGCAGAACACATCCATTGTTATCTCAGCTCAAAGACGAAATCAATGAGCTCAAAACATGGGCATCCAAAGTTGACGACCGAACATCGTCCTGGCTATGCGATGGATTAATGATGCTTAAAGATGTTCATGATTCCGTTGACGATCTCCTTCAACTTCCACAAACACAGGCATCTCTTCGCCGTAGATCTGATTGGGTTGAGAACCTATTAGAAGATTTCCTACGTTTTGTTGACGTGTTTGGAATTTTCCGTGCCTCGCTTGTTACATTAAAAGAAGAACAGTTATCAACACAAGTTGCCATAAGGCGAAGAAGAGACTACGAGTCTAGATTATCTTCTTACGCGAAAGCGCGCAGGAATATGGAAAAAGAAATGGAAAAACTGGTGTCCACTGTCCGAAGTATCGGTCGTTGCTCTTTGACACCACCGGTGGGTTGTGCGTCGTTGTTAGCGTCATCGACATCGACCCAAAATGAGATTGAGTTGGCTGGGATTTTAAAAGATGTCAATGAAGTGACAGTTTTGGTATCTATGTGTGTTTTCAATGGAATTTCAAAGTCTTCCATGGGAGGGAAATATAAAGCTTGGGCTAGTTTAAGTTTATGGAAGAATAACAACAAGGAGATGATGAACAAAGATTTCCAAGGGATTAGAGAATTTGAAGAAGTGGAGATTGAGAAATTAATGAGGTTGAGAAAACAAAAAGAAGAAGAAGTGAAAAGGGTGTTGATAAAAATGGAGAAGTTGGAGAATTCAATCGAAGGTATTGAGAAAGAGAGCGAGAAAATGTTTAGGAGTTTGTTAAACACAAGAGTTTCACTTCTCAATATTTGTACTCAATAATCTAAAAATTGTAGCTCAAACTAGAGATAAATGAGAAAGATCTTATCTTCTTTGAAAACTATGACATTGAAATGAAGAATGATTAGAGAGAAAAAATGGGGGAAATTATGGAATAAAAATGAAGTTTAATTATGAATTAAATTGCAAGCACTAGAGGAAGAAAAAAAAGAAAAAGAGTGTATAGTAGTAGCCGTAGTTGGGATGATTTGACAGTGTAAAATGGTTTCTTTGAAAAGAATACCCAGGAGGGTTTTTTGCCATTTGAAAGTTGGTCTGGTTTTTTAATTAGTCCTTAAATTTATTTCTTATTTTGTGGTTTTTGTTTTCCTCGATCAGTATCGGGCTCTCGCCCAATCATTCCTTTGCAATTTCTAAATCTTTTTCATGCCCTCTCCAAAGTTTTCCTATCTCTCTTTCTTGAGCATTTTGCCTATGTCTCTTGATCTGTTCCGTCTGTTTGTTTTTGATCAAATATCCTTCATCCTTGTATGCTTTATGAGTTTATTGAGGAGTCTGAAATGTCATTCAATTTCTATTTGTAATCTTATTTTAATTATGGGAAAGAAGTTGCTGTTTGTTTTTTTTTCAGTTACCTGTTGGTAGTTATTGTTCTACGTACCAGTAATAAGACCATCCCTTAACTGTTTAACCATCAAATAAAAGTATCAAACTAATACTTCTTAAAGCAGTGGGTACAAAATCAAGCTGGAATATGACCCACAGATCCCAATGTTATGGCCGCAATCAATGGATTTAAATGTGTAAAACTCCGGCCATTTGGACTAACATAAACTTTGAGTTCTTGGTTAGTATGCAATTAGAAAATAATTAGCACTTATTCTCTTATACCAACGCGCTTTGCACCCACCTAGGACTCGAAGAGTGATCACGGGTGTTTGAGGAGGGTCAAGACACCCTTGATGATTTAACATCATCATCAGACTAAGTTAATCATGACATGTTAAATTTCAAAATAAGCTTAAAGCCATGCATGTAAACAAAACTGCACATTTGGATTAGTTCTTAGGATAAGAAGGTATATTAATTAGTTTATCATCATCAACTGCTTTTACTCCATTGCTTTAATTGATCTCTTAAACTAATGTCATGAAGATAACTTTGTATTAAAATTCTTATCTAGTTGTTGAAAGGGCAGTTTTAAACAGACAAAAATTGATCAGTTGTGACTGTAGACTACGTTGTAGGATGCAAGTGGTGAGGTACTTTGCCATAAATATAGGTTAATTAAGCATTGGCAGCTGATTAAGATGCACAATTCCATGCATGTTATGAAGAATTAGGCTATTAGCTAGATTTTCCAAAAAGAAATTAAATATTTATTGTGATAAAAAGGCTATTTGCTATTATAGAATAATGCAAATGGCGTACGTGGTACTCCCTCCGTACCTATTATATAGGCGGAATTTTTATTTTTCCTTGTACCACTATATAGGCGGAGTCCAATTTTCAAAACGATATTTTACTTCCACTACCCCTATTTATTTGCTTAGGAATCATCAAAATTGAGTGTATGTCTCTAACATTGGAAATATAATTAAGGGTGAAACAGAAAAAAACATAGAAATGTATAAAATCAAGGAAATTACTTAATATAAGAGTTTTTGTCTATTCCGTCTATATATGTGGTGCGGAAGGAGTAGAAAACTAGAAACTAGAGCTAGAGAGAGAAGCAGAGAAACATAGTAAGTTCTAAGGTTGAAATAATTGCTGGCCGTGCTCTACCAAACATATAATTCAATGATCGAAGGAAAATAACATTTTTATAAATGAATCAATCAATGTTGTAATGCCTAGAAGAATGATGCCATGCATGAAAACATGTCGAGTCACAAGAATATGGATAATTAGGGGATCATATAAATCATTGGTAGCTAAGGGCCGAGTGAATAAATGGGAGGGCGTTTCAACATGGCATTGCACCAAATTTCTCCCACAATGACAGCTTCATTTCGCTTAGTTTTGTTTTCTTGTAATAACTTTCTCAATTATTTTTTGCATAACAAAAAACCAATACAACCTATATGATCTGCATGTGTTTTCTCTAATCCACTTGCTTATATCTAATTAACAACTAAAACTCGGGTTTCTATGATTCTATCACTAACTCGATAAACTTCAGCAATTAATTAACTAAAGAATTCTTATCAAGTTTCTTCAGCACTTTAGGGCAGAGATAGGAATTATTCTTAGGATCGGTATTTTGTTGCTCATGCACTTGAATTTTTTTCATTTGTTTGGTGATGTTTTCTTGTTTATATACTTTGTATTGCACATGGGGCATTTTGGTAGCAAAGATGCTCACAAGTGTGGTTTGAGTTGTTTATATATTGTCATTCCTCCTTATTGCTGTTCTTAATCATATTTATTGTATACCTAATGACATGAAACTCTGTAATGAAGGTAGTGACGGAGGTCATCAATGGTGGACAATATGTAAGGAATGATTCCTTGACTAGGGCGGTGAAAGCGCCAACATGTCTGCAGCTGCAGTTTGCTCTATAATGATATTAACTAGGACGACGATGACACTAATTTTCTTTGATTTTTATTTTAAAAAATCATGCTAAAGTTTTGTATTTTTATCTTTAATCCCTTTTATGACGTATATATTTATTTTTACTGAAAATATATCAATTGCCAAGTATCTCTAAAGTATGGTTGTAGTGGACAAGTAAACATTAGGCTATGGGCTAGTTTCAACGGCATTAGCAGTTAAGTGTTGCAATTCAAAAAAAAGTGTGGCATATTTGTTAACACTAGTTCTCTCTCCTAGCATTTGCTCGTACTTGAACTAGCAGCGAGATAGTAGCGCTGAATGGTTCAACGCTAAAAAAATTACCTTTTCGCTGAATGGATCAGCGCTGGGAGATTTATTTTTTGATCTGACGGCTAAGATATAAAGCGCTGAACCAAACAACGCTGGGCGGTGGTCCCAGCTGACGTGGACTGCTAATCTAGCTGCTAGATTAGCACTCCCATAGGACTTAGGAGCTAGTCCTAGCTGACGTGGACTGCTAATCTAGCTGCTAGATTAGCACACCATAGGACTAAGCCTTAAAGGTGGGTGAAAAAGACATGAAAATTCCTGGACAATTATGTCCTTCATCTTTGTGTTTTTCTTTTCTTATCTTGTAACATCCAAAATATGTATTCGAGTTTAATGAATTTTATATTTTTTTGGAAATAGTTCTAAATGATCTACAAAACAAGATCCACTTTTTGATAATAAATTTGAAACTTTTTTTTCCAGAAAAAATAGCTAGAATGAAACTGGTTGCATCCTGGTTTAAACTAAGATAGAAAAAATTATTCGAAAAATAGGTTGGGTGAAGTTGGATGCATCCTAACTTAACTAAAAGAAATTAATTTAAAAAAATAGGTAGGATGAACCTGGTTGCATTATGGCTTAAAGAAAGATAAGAAAAATTATACTACTGGTTCCAAAGGAAGAAAATTTTTTTAGCACAACCACCACCGCTACAAACATTTTTAACCACAACAAACACCCTTTTAGTGCCACTACCACATTCAATGGTAACAAAATACAACAAATACCACCATCGCCTTCAACATAAAGACAAATAAGTACCTAAATATGCAGGATGAAATCAGATACATCCTGAGGAAAACATATTTATTTGGCATAATATGCAGGATGAAATCAGTTTCATCCACATTTGACGCATATGATTTCATCCTGGTTTAAGCTACTAATAATGAACTCTACAATTTAAATTATTATCAGGTTTACTTCCTTCAAAGCTAATCAATTATCTTCTTATTGTACCATGACCACGTACAAAATGTTTTTCATCACCGTCACCACCACTAGCACCGCAATACTGCATAGACTTAAACCAATTAATGGATTTCAAAATGGAATGGTTAAGCACCGGCAATGACCCAATTATCATCAGTTTTTGGATTGGGAATCTCTACAAACAGTTATCCAACAATTCAAAAAAAAAAAGACACAAAGTACTTGATCCGGGTTCAAGCTGGTAATAATGAACTCTGCAATTTAAATTATTATCATCAGAAAAAGGTGGTATCAATTTCTTAGCATTAGAAGAAGAATCAATACCAATTTAATTATTTAAATAATTTAAAAAATAACATTTAGATGGGATTGGTTTAGATTTCTCAAATCGCAATCCTATATTTCCTCTGGATATTATCAGTAACATCAATAAGAATTGGTATTTCTTACACATCAATTCTACAAGGTTTATTGACAGTATGTTATCGACCATTAACGAGATCGGCTACTTCTTCTCCTATCTTCGTTATTATTAAAGATGAAAAGGATAAGTTTAGGGGTATATTGGTTAAGTTCAGTAAAATTAATTGTACTAGTTTAGGGGTATATTGGTCAAGTTCAGTAAAATTTATTGTACTAGCTTGGGTGATATACCCATTTAGGATATTAAAAGATTATCTTCCAAACTCTTGGATATTAAAACAATATCTATTTTTACTCATCTTTTACACCCATAAAAAAGAATTTGAAGTTTTTTTTTTTTTTTTTTTTTTTTTGAAACTGAATGATTTGATTGATTAAACTTGAGTGTTTACATAGGATTTATCCTCTTATAATTACATTACAATATTATCAGGAGGATCTAATAAGCAAATACTACTTAACCCATCAACTCTAGCTAGCTTTGATAAAATGTCTACGACTTTATTTTTCTCTTTTGGCACATAAATACATTGCCAAAGACTAAAACTTGAAAATAAACTTCTAATATCAAGGATCATATTCTTGATTCTCCAATCTGAGTTGATGATGTCTTTGTTCACTGCTTCCGCTACAAGCTTTGAGTCCAGCTCAAATTCCACCCTTTCCAGTTGTAAGTCTCTTGCCTATTGAACTGCTTCCCACAAGGCTGTGCACTCAGGTTTCTCTGGATTCAACGCTTCAGCTAGATAGATGCATTTCGATCCCATATGAGCCTGCAAAATAACGCAATATTAGACCAATGCCACCAACATTATTGAGATAAGAACCATCTGAGTTAATTTTTAAAAAATCTTTAATGGGCGGGATCCAATGAATGCGAGATCTAGGGTGACGAGGAGAAGTTGTTTGTTTTGATTGTATCTTGGTCTCACATTCTCCAAACTGTTTCCTGTACTTCTGAATGATTGTATCCACTGAAGAACTACTGCCTTTGAAAATTCTATCACATCTATCTGTCCAGATGCACCAAGCCACATTGGCTATTTTACAAACATCTATATCTGCTATCTGGTGAGCTAACAACATATCAAACCAATCACAAACCCAGTCAGCTAGTTGACTGTTATCTTGTATATTAATGCCTAAAATCGCAAACCAAACCCTCCTTGAATGAATGCTTTCAAGGATACAGTGAGAAGCAGTTTCAGTGACTTGAGAACATACTAGGCAACTAAAATTTCTGTCTTGTATTACATAACTTGTCCCTAGAGAGAAAGATATCCATGATGCACTTCCATAGAAACTGGTTGATTCTTGGTAGAAGTGGAAGTTTCCACAACCTTCTGAAGATGGACTGCATTCTTACTCCCATTGTGTTGTTCATATTTTTCTCTTCAAACATTTTCCTGTAAGCCGACTTTACTGAAAAAGACCATTCCTTTCAAGGGTCCATACCATTCTATCCTCGTGTTGGTGATGAACAGGAATGCTAAGAATTAATCTTGGTGTTGCATACTCAAAAAGAGAAAATATATGATTTTGATCCAAAAACTTGTGTGCTGATTGAACAATCGGTGGACATAAGTGAAGTCATGATGAATAATGACTCCGTCATTTGGAATAGGTGATGAATCAAGCTCTGCACCATCTATGCTTCCATATTAAGATTTTCTTGTTATTGCCTAAACTCCAACAACTATACTTTTGAATAAAAGCCAGCTCATTATTGATACTTCTCCAGGACCACGTGGAGTTACCATTATTTTCAATATTGAAGACATCCCCATCTTTGAAATATTTAGCTTTTAGAGATTTAGCACAGATAGAAGTATCATCCGTACATAATTTCCAAGCAGACTTGGCCAGCAATGCTCTATTAAATAAACGCAGATCTCTGAACCCAAGTCCACCTTCTTCCTTTAGTTTATTGACATTTCGCCATGAAATAAAGTGCTTCCCTTTATTGGTCTTCTTATTTCTCCAAAACTTTTGCTGAGTAGAATTCAATTTATCTATTGTTCCATCTGGAATTTTGAAACTTGTCATGTGATGAACCAGAATGGCATTGGTAACATTTCTGATCATGACAGATCTGGCTGCTTCAGACATGTTAATACAATTCCATCTTGTTAATCTTGATTCCATTTTATCAATAAGAGTAGCAAAAGGGATCTTCTTATTCCTTCCAACAAAAAACAGTAGACCCAAATATTTTTCATCTTTTATATCAACCTGTCTTACCTGGAGTGTGCCACTAATGACTTGACCGTGAGTTGGCTCTACATTCTTACTAAAAAAATATAGCAGACTTGTTGAAATTTATCAGTTGGCCAGAGCATGTACTGAATTCCTCTATAACTTGTAGAAGTTTATTGACTTGAACAAGATTTGCTTTGCAGAAAAATAGGCAGCCATCTGCAAATAATAAGTGATTATTTTTTGGTGCGGATCTTGAAATCTTCATACCTGTTAGCTGACCTTTTTGTCATAATGATTCAACTATCTAGAAAAGGCTTCCATTGCAAGAATGAATAGGTAGGAGGAGAGAGGATCCCCCTTCCTTATGCCTCTTGTTGGTTTGAATGGTTTAGTAAGTGAACCATTAAGATTAATCTCCGCATGAGTTGTATTGATGCATTGAAGAACCAACTGACATAATTTCTCGCAGAAACAAAATATCCTAAAGACTTGAATAAGAAAAACCCACTCTACTTTGTCAAATTCCTTTGACATATCCATCTTTAGTGCTAGGTGGCCTGATCTTCCTTTCTTGTTTTTCATAGCTTTAACTAGCTCCTGAACCATGCAAACATTCTATGAAATTATTCTCCTAGTAACATATGCCGACTGCATTTGAGAGATTATGGTATTTGTAAAGACCCTCAAGCTCGTCAACGTTATTAGACTAGTCAAGAGACGTCTTAACCGTTAATAACTCGATTAGTTTAAAACGAACGTTAATTAATAGGAATTAATCTAATGACGATCTAGATACGAAATTAGTACTGTTGGATAGATTTCGATAAGTTACGTGGAATGGACTACTCGAACGTGTCTTTCGGATACCGGATGAAGAAGTTATCATCAGATTGGTTTGAAGGGCAAATTAGTCTTTTCTCAGACAGACCGACCTGTGCTGCCCATATCCAAAACGTTGGGTGTTGAAGTATTTTCTGTCGGCCTTATCAAAACTAGATCGAGAGGATAAACTCATTTCTCTTTCTTTTCTTCTTCTTCTTCTCGTTTCTTTTTCTCTTGTTCTTCTTCTTCTGCGAGTCTGAGAGATGAGTTTGAGAATTTGTTCGAGAGAATCATTTGATGAGGGAGATGATGAGGCTTTGAATCATAAAGGAGAACAAGTAGGGATTGTTAGGGTTCCTGTTTGAAGTGTTGAATCAGTGAAGAATTCAAGGAACCAGAGTTTATAGATTCGATTGATGTTCTAAATATCTAGAAGATGATATATAGAGATACTGTTAGATAAATAAACATGGGTAGAAGTTTAATTGAAGTATTGAAGTTGATTCGGTGATGAATTGAAGAAATCAAAGAATTAGGGTTTTGAGATTGATGTTGAGTTCAGGTTGAAATTGATAAGTGATTCGGGTTGTTGATAGATGGAGATCAAGAGGGTTGTTGTCTAATTGATCCGTCAGAGTTGTGTTAGTGAAGAATCAGTGAGTTAGGGTTTCTGGATTTGAAGTTAGATTTGTATAGAACTGATGATGATGATTTCGAGTTGATAACGGATGAAGATCGAATGGGTTGTTGATGTATTGATGATATGAAGCTGTCCTAATGAAGAATCACAATAAAAAGGTAATTTAGGGTTTCTGTTAATTGATAGTTGATTTAAAATGAAATTGGTTATGAAACTAAGAAATTGAGGATGGGTTTCAAGAATAGACTATGGAAAAGAAGATGGTTGTGTTAATTGTGAATTTGATTTGAGGTGGCTAAATTGAGATGGTGAAACACAGGGAGAAAATATTCAGCAAACCAAATTGAGGTAAATGTTTGTTTTAGTATATTTGGTAAAGTTATTACTTCGGTTAGTGAGTGTATGAGACTATAGATCAGTTTAGAGTTGAAATGAAATGAAATATAGATTGTGCAGTTAATTGTGATGATAATTCAGAAGAAGATGGAAGTTGTATAATTGTGTTAAAGAATTGTAACAGGAGTTAAGAATGAAATGTTGTCTGGGTTGAATTATGAGAGACTTGAATGTGTTCATGGAGTTTCTTGTAGTGATGGTGGTAATTGAAGTGATTCAAGACTTAGGTGATGGTGCTGGTGTTACAGGGGATGAGATGTGTAATGTCAGGTTGAATGACATGGGCGGTAACGATAAAGAAGGAAGGAAGGTTACATTGTTAGTGGTTTGAGTATGGAGTTGGAGGTTGAACTGTGGAGTTCTTGTCTAAATGGTGGCAACTCAGTTTAATGAACTATGTTGCTAGAGTTACTAGTGGAACTGGTGCAGGCAGGGTGTGTAGGATAGGAAAGAGTTGGAGTTGCAAGTGATTGTTGCAGGTAGGGTTGAGAATGGTGGTTGTGTATTTGTGTAGAGGAACGGTGTTAGAAGATATATGGGGTTGAACTTCTGGTGATGATGGTGTTGCTGTTCATGGAGAAATGGTGGAAGTCTGGAAATGTATGTTCTGGTGGTGTGAATTGCAACGAAGAAGTTCTACATAATATATGTGTAGCTGTGTGTGTTGGTGGTTGTTTGAATATGTAGCTGAGGTTACTCTGTTTTGCCGAGGAGTTGATAGGTGCTGGAGTTGTAACTGCATAACTAAAGTAGATGTGATGTTCAGTGGGTTATGGTATCTGAGAAGCTATAACTGTGAATGAGTTAGTGGTCATGATAATGGGAGAGGCGGAGTCTATTTGAACTAGTGGGGGTTTAGGTTGGAGTTATGAGCGAGATGTACTGCTAATACAGTGGAGTGTGTTTGAGTTGAGATGATCTGAGTGTTGCGTAAAGCTGCAATGCATGTAGGCATAGTCTTTAATTGTAATTGAAATTTGATGTCTGAATTAGAATGATTGAATTGATGCAATGAATAGATTGAAGTTAAACTGGAGTTAGAGTTGCAGCTATGTGAGAAGTTTTGATCTGTACAATGGCTCAGGCCAGTGTTCTGTCACCCAGTCAGATGTCTGACTGATTTAGTTTAGCTGACTCAGTTTTCTGACTGATTTGAATCGGTTCAACTCAGTGAATCCGTTTCTTGACTCAAGTTGACCTAGACTTGACTAGTTTGACCAGACCGGTTTGACCGTAGACCTGACCAGACGTTGACCTAGACTTGGACGTTGACTGTTAGAGACCCGTTGACTCTTAGATTGACCATTAGAGACTGTCAGTTGACCAGATGGACCAGGCCTTAAATTAATGAGTCGGATTAATGGACTTGGGCTTAGGCATAGTTTCCATATTTTGATTGTTTGGACCCCTTATGCTCCGAATTAGTCTTTGGTTCCTTCTACAAAGGTGTAGATATTCATAAGACATATTTAATTGACTATAAAACCAACCTAATTGAATTAGTAAACCTTAGCTATGCTAAAGATAGAGAATGAAAAGGTGTAAAGTAATAAATGAGCTTAGAACCATTAGATAGACTTGTATAATTCTTGTGTGAGCCATTTTGCCTAGATTCTTAGAGTTCTTGTGTGATTAACAGTTAGTCTATATTAACAACGATCGATTCAAAGGATGAACCAGTGGATCTCGCGGTAGGCGTGGCTTGTCATCAAAAGAGGTGGGAATTTACATTTAACTCTTTTGTGATTATTGTTGTTTTCTTTTACAAAAGTTTATGTTTAACAAATTCATGCATTGTCTGATTGTGTATTCCATGCATTGTTTAGTTTGTATTATGATTGTTCTGTAATTCTTTTAATCTTTCCATGGTTTGGAAATGACCTGTAATGTTTTGTTTGTCATTATGAATTTATATGGGAAATAAGAATTCCACATGTGGTATATAGGATACGCTCCTTCACATTTATACCTACTTACTTTCAGCTTTTATGCAATGGCTAGGGCGATACACCACAATATTACCTAATAGGTGTGGAACTGGTTGACACCAATATATACATTGTTTGAAGAAGGAGTTTGTCCGTATACATGTATGTTTATTTCAGTGACTTGGTCACTTTTTAATGTTTGGGAAAACATGTATTGTTTTCCAAATCTTGCTCATGATTTTACTTAAAAGTTAAATGTTATTTCCACTGGGCACCCCTTTTAGGGATGATGTGCTCACTCATTCCCACTTTCAGTTTCAGAGACAGTTCACAGTTGCGCAGTGGAAGCTTCGAGGAGTTGAGTCCGTTAGTTGGTTAACTTCGGCTATGTTTATTATGTTGTATATTGTATTTGTATACCGAATGGCTACTATATATGTATCTTTTGAGAGGAGTTCTTGTATGTATATATTTCAGAGCGGGGCTAGTTTTTGGGTTAAGATTTATAGCAGATTTCTTAATTGAGTACTTAAGTATATGATATAGATCCTTAGTGCCTCTTTATTTAGTTAATCTTTCGGATTAGTCAGCTGCTAGCTTTGGGGTGTTATAGTATCATGTGCTTTTTCATTATGAGTGCTATTATCTTCGATATTAGTTTATACAATGTGTTGCAGAGGGATATAGGACGAAAATCCTTTGATTTATGAGCTGATGAAGATTTGGGAATTAATGTAACTCTGGTGGTGTTAAGTTTTTTGAGAAGATAGCCAGAATTGAAGGATTTGACCGTGTTACATATATCTTCTTTAACTACATCCCATTGTGACTGATAAAAACTAGGTGGGAATCCGTCCGGTCCTGGTGCAGTCCAAGGTACCATAGTCATTAGTGCTGAGTGTATCTCTTGTTCAGAAGGAATGGTAATCAGCTTCTCATTGTCTTGATTGGTGATGCACACTGGGATATGTTCCATAAAAAGATAACTGTCAGCTGGTGTCGATGTAGATGATATATTTTTGAAATGTGAAACAAGAAGATCTTCAATGGAGCTCCTATCCTGACACCAAGATCTATCCGGTACCTATAAAGAATCTATCATGTTTCGAGCCCTTCTTTGGTTTGCTGTGATGTGGAAGTACTTATAATTCCTATCTATATCGTTGTAAAAATGATATCTAGATTTCTGCCTATTTGAACTGGCTTGAAGCTCCATTAGGTTATCGATCTCTTTTTCAACATGAAGTACTTCAGCTGTGTTGTTTCCATTTAAATCTGAGGCTTGAAGAAGAGTTAGCTGTTGTTGAAGATCAGAAATTCTTGATTGGATATGACCATAAGTACTTTTACTCCACTGTGACAAGAAATATCTTGTATTTGACTGTTTGTCAGATAAAACATAAGCTGCAGATCCAGAGGCATTAGATTTCCAAGCATTTAATATTTCATTTTTACAAGACTCATCTTGAAGCTAATACTCAAAGAATTTCCAGTTTCTACCTGATATAATGGGTTTAGTGTAAAGGGATAACAAAATGGGAGTGTGATCTGAGCCTTTTTGAGGAAGATGAAGAAGGGTAGAATCAAGATAACTAATGGACCATTCACTGTTTATGAGATCTTTATCTAATCTGGATTTTATTTTACCAGTACCATGGCTATTACTAGTCCATGTGAAAGGGTTTCCATTGAAACCCAAATCATGTAGATCATATTCTCTTATCATGTTTAAAACTTCAGGAGAGGTTGGTTCTGAGTTTGTGTTTCTTTTAGAGTTATCCAAAGTGATATTTAGGTCTCCTATAAGGACCCAAGGAACATTCACTGAGGTGCTAAGGTCCTTGATGTAGTTCCAATAGCTAGTTTGTTCATTTTTGTATGGGGTGTCATAAAAACAAGATATGAACCATTCACCCATTGCATGGTCATTGTTCACCATAGCATGGATCATATTACTAGAGTGATGAGGGACATCTAGAGTAAAACCATGATACCACCTTTTTGACCTATATTAGGGACATGACATCTATTAGGAAATTGGAGAAAATTAGTTAACCCTAGCATTCTATCATCGTTAATCTTAGTCTCTGCTAAAAAGATGATATATGGATGATGGATAGTGTTTAAATGGTGCAAATGCTCTTTAGTTTCTTTTCCTAAAAAACCATGACAGTTCCAACTAAGAATTTTCATCTTTGGGACTAAGAATATATGCCAAACGAAAGTATTTTTTCATGCAGTTAAAATATAAATTTAAAGCTAGACTTCAATGCATTGCATACGTACTATAAGAACATGAAAAAACTTAAATTTTTGTTTTGATGAAAATAAAGAAGATTGTATAGTGTTTACCAGATTTGTATTAGCCTCATTCATCCCATGGGAATTATCATTAGCATCATTCGTTCCTTCTTCAATCAAATCATGTTCCATGTCCGCAGTACCAGCTGAGGATTCCAGTTTCTCAGTATTACCATCCATGTTACTCTCATAAGCTAAACCTTGAGAATCTTCTTCAGCTTCAGTTCTGGTTCTCTTATTCCTTCTTAATTCCTCCTCTTGTTCTTGTTCTTGTTCTTGTTCTGTCAAATTATCTTCTTCTTTGCACTGGTTTCTACTTGCCACACAAATTTGTTGTAGCATAAGATCTAGATCATCAATGATTTCTATGCCATACGCAGTAGCCAACTCATGAATGTAAGCAATGTATTATTCATTTGTGAACCTTCTTATCATAAGATCATCTGCAACATTGAGGCATTCATCATCATCGTGATCTATTGTGAAACACTTGGGACATAAATTGTGTGGTTTCCTTCCCCAGTGAAATCAAATCAATATAACACCTCCAGCAGCTGTGTTCCACCAACCTCCTCTATGCAAAGTTAATTTTTAATCCTTGCAGTGATCATACTTCCAAAACTTGGCTTACAGTCTTCTGGATCTGTCGATATTTTTGTACCTAATTCTTCTATAGCATCATTGACGACTGAAAATGAATGATGTTCAAGTAAAAGATTTTTGAATTGAACATTCCATACTTGATGGGAGAAAACCCAATCCTTCACTGGGATAGATGCATCATATTTCAGGACATTAAGGTGACATTTCTTCACGTTCCATGGACCTTTGGTAAGAACTGCCATCATTGCTTTTATAGTGTGAAACTTTAAGAGAAAGATATTTCTATCCATGGCACGTACTTCTTTGGTTCTGTATCTGTTCCATAACAGTCTTGTTTCTTTCCTTACAACATCTGTATCAATGGGGTCATTGGAGAAGAGTTTTCCAATTAGAGTAGTGCTCCAATCATCAGCTGTCTCGACAATAGCCGTTTTTGTTCCAACTGCCCTTCTCATTTTTCTTGCACAAATATCCCTGATCTTAGCATTTTGCATCTTGCTTGTTATAGAAGAAATTTGGTTATTGGATGAGGAAAACATGTTACTATGAAGAACTGGTGAAGTTTTTTGGTTTTTAGCTAGGGTTTGCTTAAGATCGATATGATATTGTTTAATAAGATAACTATGCCATCCAAAATGACTGTTTACAGTTGCATGGGAATAATATTTATCTCTGTAGAAGTGCAAGAATATATTTGGTGAGTTATATTGGAAAATATGGTTATTGAATGAGGGATTAGTCAACGTAGTAATTATCGGCTTAGAATGAGTATACCCAAAATTACGGGGAGTTGAAGAGGGAAATCTTGAAGTTTCAAAATTCCAATTCTCTTTTTTCAGATCTTGAATTGGTCTAACTGAGTTACTTGAAGAAAGTTTGCGAATAACATTTAAATCATACACATGATAAAGATGGTAATACTGGTACATATTGTTTGAATCGATAACAGAAGTGATGGTTTGCAATACTACGGGAAACTAAATCAACAAGATTGATATTGATTGTAACAATATAGTTATCAGAAAGAGTGTTGGAGCTGCATAGGTCTAATACCGAATGCTTCCCATGATTTGATGAATTTAGCGTCCCTGAAAGAAAATCAGAATTCCATTGAATCGAGGACAATGGTATAATCAATTTCAGATTAACTAAAATGTGAAACTAGGAAAATTTGACATTTTCGCTTAATGTAGCATAGTGATACAAGGAAACATCTGTGTATGCAAAAAAAAAGATGAAAAGATGAAACTAAGAGCTAAGATGCTAGATTTGATTTAGAGAACAAAGATGCAGCAAAACTAGATTGAAATCATGATTGAAGGTTATTCAACCAATTTTGTGTTATTTTTATCTTGATAATTGAAAATATAAAAATTATGCGGTTGATTAAATATTCTCAACGAAGGGAGTCTAAGTAAAAAATGTTATCCACAGTAACATTGGTTAAATCACCATTTTTGCTTGGAGAATGAATAAGCTTAAAGGGAACAATATAGATATATGGGAAATTTTACCCTTATCACACTCTGTTACTTGTTGGTCCCTTCGATCGAAGCTTTGGAGGGAGGGGAAAAATAAATTTTGAATTTCATATGTAACCAAGTCCGCCATTATACCGTAGCCCCCGGTGTTCTAACTTCGATACTTCTATCTTAGTTCCAGTGGATTGTATGTTTTTTTACTAAGAAGTTTTGACGTGTGACAGAGAGTCTTATAGTCATTTGAAGTTTTCAATTGATTTATTATTTTAATAAATTAGTTATTAACTTATTCTGAGGCAGGCACTTCTTTTTATAGTTACTGTTGTAGCCAACTAATAATATTACTTGTAATACTATCTTGGAGATGAGAGTAACTTAATTGGGAGAAATCTCTTACATCTGGTAGTTTAAAGTCTCATGTGAGATCAAGAAGCGTCTAGATAGTGTCATTGGTGGGAAACTAGAATTTGCATTATTATTTTAGTTTTCGATTATTGATTTGATTGACTAACGGTTGTTAAACCTTGATTGCACCTAGTTTGATAATTCTTGAGAGCCTTCTCTTCTGACATAAGGTCACTCAAACTAGATCAAGGGGTTAAAGATTGTTCAGATTTGACGTTGACTTGTGATTATCCATTGTTAACAGACTCTGTTTTGTGCGTGATCAATTATAAGTTGGAGTCAAGTTTGGTTGTGCAGGTACAAAAGAAGACATTGAAGATTTGAAGACAAGAAGATTTCTTATTGGTTTCGTATATTTGTGATTTAACTTCGTGCACAAACTTAATCGGCTGAGACCGACTAGATGTTGTTTATCTTTGATAGAAAATTGATCGACTAGTTGTATTATATCGGCAAGCTATCATTTGGTGTTATTTTTCAGTATCTGAATATGATAGTTTATATCCTTAGATATGGTTATCTTGATAATCTAGATCTTGGTAGATCTTACCCAACAAAGAAGTTTATTAGATTAAACAGAAGAGCCTTATTTGAACTCAACTAAAATCTCTTATTTATTTCATGAGATTAGAAGAGTGGTTACCGAACATATTAGTACCCTTTACTGTTTTGGAAGACGATCCAACGGAGTTGAGTGCTTGGAGTCTTCACAGCTGTTAAAGCAACTTAATATAGTGAACTTAACCTTAGGATTCGAGTGTGTTGGCCAGATTGGTTGTAGGCGCGTGGATACTGAGGAAACTAGGTAACTATGGGTAGTTCACTTAGTCTCAATTATACGAAGTGGGTAGTAGTCTTTGTATAGCGTCTTAATTCTGAGAGTATTCAAAATTGGACTAGGTCCCAAGGTTTTTCTGCATTTGCAGTTTCCTCGATAACAAAATATTGTGTGTCTTTAATTTTACTTTCCGCAATGATAATTATTGTTTTAGTTATAATTAAAAGTAAATGCATTGTACGTTAACCCAACAATTGGGTTGATCCCTATAGTTACGTTCGGTTTCGAACTAATACTATATACCAAGTGTATACCTTGTTGTTGTCACCTTCTTGACAGTCTTTGTCTATCTTAGATCACACGAGGTATCAGACTTATAGGTGGATATCGAAAATATTATGGTGTACTTGGTACCCTCGTCATTTCATAGAGTATAATGAAATTTCCTGCTGGCCATTATGAAAAGAATAGGTTTTGATGAAAAGCGGTGCAACAAAATCAACCAATGCATCTCCACTTCAAGCTCTACAATCTTGGTTAGTGGTGTTGTAAGAAAGATAGCTTCTAGAGACCTCAACAAGGGGATCCTCTCTTTCCATACCTTTTCCGCTTGTGTATGGAAGCCTTATCCAGAACTCGAATATATGCTGAAGCTGCGTATTATCAAGGGATAAAGTTTGCACATAATCTCCCTTAATAGTCATCTCATGTTTGCTGATGATTGCCTTGTTTTCTGCAAGGCCAACATGAACGAATACAGGAACTTGGTGGGCCTTTTTAGGATCTTCGGCAAAAAATTCTGACCAACTCATAAATTTCAGTAAATATGGTTTTTTCGTTAGCAAAAACACAGATGAAGAATTGAGAGTCAACATCAGCAATCGCAAGGGAGTCCAAATTATCCATATGGATGACATATACCTGGGATCCCCCCTCTTCACCAACAGAAGAAAAACTGATTCTTTTATACCTTGTGTGGAAAAGCTTAAGCTCAGACTTAGAGGATGAAAAAACAAAAATCTCACTCTAGTAGGAAGAATGACACTAATTTCTTATGTCACATCCACTTCCAGAATATACCAAACAAATTTCTTCAAAATCCCCAAGAAAACCTGTCAGGGCTTCAACAAAATTCAAAAAGACTTCTTCTAGGGAGAAAAACCCTGTAAATCCATCAGGTTACTACCCAAGGCTTGGATTCTATTGCAAACCAAAGGATCTAGGAAGCATGTATTTCATTAATATGAAGATGTTCAAAAGTGCAATGATCACCAAAATTTGTTAGAGGTTGGTTACTTAGGAAGACTCTTTATGGACTACCACCATGACAGATAAGTATCTGAAGGGCAAAAGAAATTTAAACATGGTCATAAATAAAAAGGTGCTGGACTCCTGGATTTGGAAAGGTATTTCTGAATGAATAAAAAAGAAAATTGGAGCACAACAACTGGAAAATTGACAACAAGTACAAGGTCATCATATGAGAAGACAATCATATAGATGATAAATATTATTCATACCAAACCTGATAACCGCCCTGAGGACCTCACCAAGGTCAAACATCTCATTACCACCAATGGTAACTGTGATACTTACTAGCTTAGTTCTCGGTTCAACCATGGGAACATGATGTTATAATAAATACCAAGGTTAACATTAATGAGGAAGACTCAATTTCTTGAAATCTTAAGCAGAATGGAAATTTCTTTGTAAAATCCCTATAAAAGGCAAAAATGGACCAGGATACAAAAATGAAGCACAAATATCTAATAGGGAAAAAAAATTAGAATCTGGATGTACCCTACTATTACATTCTTTATCTGGAAATGTCTGCATGAGATTCTTTCTACAAATGTCAAAAGTGCCAGTATTCTTCATTATATTGATCCCTTGCATAACACTTGCAACAGTAGGGGAGCTATGTCTCATATGTTCATGGAATGCCCCTTTATTAGATCTGTCTGGCATGTCCTACTTGGATAAAACCAAGAAATATTTGGGAAGAATTTGAACTTCGCTGACCAATTAAAATCTTAACTTATTACTAACTTCTGACAGAAGAAAGAGTGAGGAAACTTATGCAACTACTTGTTGGTTAATCTAGAAGGAAAGATGTGACCACGTTTTCAGGAAAACTGAAATGAATCCTCAACAAACTGTTAAGGATTTAAAGCACCATCCCTATGACTATAACAAAATTCTCAATACCCCTGGCCATATCCTTAACAATTTGCATTATCAGATGTCAGATACTTCTCAAATAATAATGCGAGTACAGAGTCCTGTAAGAGGGCCTTTTAGAGTTACTATTAAGATACACACCCTACAAAATCTAGGAACCATGTATTATCACACTGCTCTAACTGCTGAAGATTTTACAGGAAATCTCATTGAAGTAAGATGGAAATCAAGATATCACAGAGCTCGTGGATCAGTAAGAGGAGCAGACCTAGCTTTCAAGTTGACCAAGAAAATGGAGCACACTAACGTTGAAGTAGAAGCTAAAGATATGTCCACTATTTCCATGTTCAGATTGTTATACAAAAAGGAAGATTCAAGATTTTCTTTAGTTATCATGAGAGTTATCAAGAAAACTATAAAGACGTTACTACCACTCACATCTCTTTTGCTTTATTAAATCTTAGGGTCACACATCGAACCCATAATTATTATGTTTTTAATCTTGCTATGATATGTAAAAACTATACCCATACCAGGAGTTAAAACTTTGTTTCTTGGTCTGTCCTTAGTTCGACGCTTTGGAGGCCTCGGTGTAGTCTCTCCATAAGCTTGCTTATGACTATTGTATTGAAGAAAAAAAATACATCTTCTTCATCGGGTTTCAAACTTATCAGGTTATGGTGATTTTTTTTTTGCCACTACTAATATCGATATTGGTTCCTTTTTGTAACAAATATAAGTTTTAAGGTTTCAATTACAACCTACCAGAACATCTCTTCTATTTCAGGCCCGTCTTATTTTGTAAAAGATTTTGTTAAAAGAAAAACGGAAAGAAAAAGCTTAAAGCCCATCTTGATGCATGTTTCAGGGCCCAATTATTTATTAGGGCCTATAAAACATCTGGACTGTAAAGGAAACTGCACATTCTGCACCAATAGATCCTTCAAGTACCGGGTCATCATACCAAAATTTCAGATACATTAATTAATTTAGGTAAAAGGTTTGCCAATTTTTGACAGGATTTTTAATATATTTCTTCATTTAAGTACAGAATGAAAGATAGCAATAAAAGTCATTAAAGAAAGGGAAAACATTTATGGAGTTTCACCCATAGGCCATAATTAAAGAAAGATCCACCATAAATATGGTTGGAGCTTCATCTCATCTGTAGCTTTTATCATTCAATTGTACCTTAGAAAAATATATGCTCAGAGGAAAGAATGAAAGAATTTTTGAGTGGGGTACTCAATAAGAGTTTTAAAATAAGATGAAATCTCTCCAAAGAAAAAGATAGATATTATGAGGATAACATCAAGTCTTAAAAATACTGTTATGATTAGTTGCATTTCCTGGCAGATCTTTCAAATAGTTTGGGTCAGCTAGAGTGGGTGCCACCCTTTGATGCATTATGCGTTCATGCAGTCTAGCTACTAGTACTACACAAACAATTATGATCAACTTTCACAGAGTTCTAGTAAAATAGGTTGGGTACGTATGTTTTCACAGTCTCCTAATCTCTCCACTAGGCACTAGGCTTCTCCTCTCTTTCACAAAGTTCTAGTGCGCAGGTTGTGCCATTAGAGAAACGAATCCATCTTGGAAGATGATTTGGCGAAACTATATTTAGAATCAACTTGAAACCATTAGACGTGATCTTCCGGATCTTACAGGTGAATAACAACAACATTCAGATCTAAATTTAACTTGGTTACATAAAACCGACCAAGGTAATAAACTTGATGAGAAAAGACTTCCAACTATATGTTCATCATGTCCCAAATTAAAAAAATGATGCTCGTTTCTGACCCATATTCTATTCCATAACCTACCAACAGCTAAGCTAGATAGATCCTGCTCCCTCACGACACTACGGGTATATTAATGATGGCAGCTAGGGTTTTTAATAGTTTCAGAAAAGAAGACCGTACCAACATGTTGCCGCGGTACACTGGTCACTGGTACTCAGTGGCTCTATTAGCTTTGGCTGATATCTATCCTTTTACTCGCATCATCAACAGTGTCTGAATTCAACAATGTATGAGAAGACTATTCAGTGGGTCTGGAAAAGGATACATACACTACTTTGTTTACCTCTTGAATTTACCAGTCCAAATGGTACAAGAGCCAGCATATTCGGATTAGGAACTTATCTCGCTTTAGCTTTAAACCTTTGGTGTGTGCTTTTTATTAGTAAATCCATGTTGTTAAAGTTGAGAACTGAATCTACACCTTTTTTTTACTTTGAATTTTATTGTTCAGAATGGAATAAATCATGCATATGCAGTCGGAAATGTAAACTAGCTTCTGTACATATATGCAGTCACTTGGTAGCATTGGATTCTCTGAAAGAAGAAGAAACAAGAGGTAACTAACCGGTTGCTACGGAACAAACTGGAATCCCACTGAATACATCAGTTGCATGAATGATCATCATGGAGTATATGTATATGAGATGATTGACTGATTGATTGATTGAACATCGTACCCAAAATGTTGAATTTCTTTCAAATGAGGCGAAACTGAATTATGATTTCGTTTGTGCCACGAGTCACGAGCCCAAGATGTCTATTTTTTGGTCCACACAAGATGGCGAAACTCAAGTCTATTTGGTGCACTTCCAAAGTGGGTTACTGTGACAGAGATTCTGTTGGGAAAATAAGCAATTTTTGGGCAACCGTTAAAAAAAAAAATTTGTTTTTTTTGGAAACCTATTATAAACAAGATGACAAAATCGGGTTATGAAATAGTAATCAACAAAACCCCATATCCAACTATTTTTTGTAATGGCTAAAATACTCTCTATGAATTATAAAATAAAATTTATTATCTTCTCCTTCTCTTTTCATTCATAAATCACGATGAAGATGATGATCATATACAAAAAAAACTAAATCTATTATCTTCTCCTTCTATTTTCATTTATAAATCATGATGAAGATGATGATCATAAAAAAAACCTATTATTCTTCTTTCTCTCTTCTTCTTCTCCGTCGCGATGAAGATGACGATCATAAAAAGAAAAAACTAAGAAAACCCATCACTTATTTTTGCTTTTGAAAACCCCTAAATTCGAACCGTAAGCTAACCTACGGTGAGGAAACTTCAATCGAACCAACCGTAGGTAGAAGTTACGGTATGGAAGTATGATTTTTTCAAACCGTAGGATTTTTGAACCCAGAATATACGGTTTGGAAGTTAAGAACTCCAAACCGTAGACGACTTACGGTTGGGAAACAACACCGTATACAAAGTCAGTTAAACCTACGGTTTGAAAGTATAAATTTTCCAAACCGTATAAATTCAATACTGTCTACGGTTGGGAAGTATGAATTTTCCCAACCGTAGACAGTTCTGAAATTGTTTTTTCAAAAACCTAATTCGATCGATTCTGCCTATCCATGCATTAAACCAATGAAATAAGTTGAGTTTTTTTATTTTTACCTTATTGAAGTCATTGCGGGTGGATTAAGTAGTGTTAATCGATAATGAATTATTTTGAGAATTGATGATTAATCGAAGAAATAGGCGATGGAGGTGATGGGGAAGAAGAAAATGGAAGAGTAAAAGGAGAGGAATGAAAAAAAATTAGTTTTAGGTTTCACCATTTAATAGGTTAAGGGTATTTTAGTATTTTTCTTATGAATTAGGTCCCCTTATCTTCATTGTAGGATATTTGAATCCTTAGGAGCCCTCAAAACTCTTTTCTTGGAACCCCTATAATAGGTTTCTTTTTTTGTGGGTTTTTCTGAAGCATTGTAAAACTATTTTGTGGATCAATAATTCTTAGTATACCTGTATAGAGACGGTCTTAACGGGACTGTAATGTAGAACTACTGTATGTGGATGTTGTACCTTGACATCCTATTTTCTGTCAGAATAAAAAAAAACATTTTCCAAAATTAATGCAAAATTTTTACTGAGTTCATAAAATAATGAGTACTTATTCATGAGAGAATTCATTGGATCATGCATTAGTAATATTAGTAAATAAATTATGTATAATATATTTTGGAAAGAAAAAAATTTAGGAGCATCTTTACTGCGCCCAATCCACCATACTACTTACATTACATTTCTCGAAATCCAAATTTTTATTTGGTCCAGCGGGAAAAAACGTTTCCTATTTGGTCCATAATTATTTGAAATTATAAAATGGATAAACATATCCTTCCATACTATTTTAGCATTAATTTCCGTAACTCTTTTATTTCCATAATTATTTGAGTTCATGCTCTCCGATGAACTCTGAACTTCCTACTTATTTTCTTGTTGGAATTCAATCTGTTTGATGAACTATCAAGTGTTTGGTAATGTTTTTTTATAGAATTGAGTTCAATCTTAAAAATGAACACACAACAAAAATCTATAAAAAAACAGAGTTCATTCTTTCGAATGAACACCTAATAATTCAAGATCTAAAACAGAGTTCATTCTTTACAATAAACACCTAATAATTCAAGATCTAAAATAGAGTTTATTCTTTAACATGAACACACAACAAAAATCCATAAAAAACAGAGTTCATTCTTTCGAATGAACACCTAATAATTCAAGATCTAAAACAGAGTTCATTCTTTAACATGAACACACAACAAAAACCATATTTCATTTTTTTTCTTCGAATGAACACCTAATAAAAAGATCAAAAAATAGAGTTCATTCTTTAAATCGTCATCAACTTCATCGTCTTAGTCATCTTCAACAACAACAACAGTAGCAGAGAAGAAGAACACAAGCAAATCTTCATCATTCATCTTTATCTTCGTCGTCTTCATCGTCAAAAACCTGGAAAAAAACGGAAGAAGGAGGATTATTTTCATCACCGTTTCATTATCATCATCTTCATAAGCAATACGAAGAAGAAGGAAAAAAAAAAAAAGTAAATCTGAAAAGAGAGGAGAGATATAACAAATCTGAAAATGATGCCTCCTCTCTTAATAATTGAGTATATATATATGGTCCCATAAGGGTATTTCTGCCACTACCAAAAGATAATTACATCATCCATGACGTCATCCTGCGTGGGTATTGTCCACCCTAGGATCAAACAATAATTTCTAGGACCAAACAACAATATATAATTTAAAAAAGGGCTTTTTTATAAAGTACCCCTACTTTTCACATTACACTAAAAAAGTTCCCCCGTGTTTTAGAAATTTGGTAAAGTACCCTGTTTTATTCAAAAGGCAAATTTCATCCAGTTAAGTGCTAGGTGGCAGTTATCTTTCCAATTAAAAGTCCTATTTACCCCTGAACTACATCTCCTTGGTGGGGAGAGTAAATGATCCGACGATCCTATAAACGGTGTAACGATCCTGAATCGGGCTCGACGAACCTGAAAGTGTTGTCACGACCCTCTACCGGGCTCGACGAACCTAAAAAATGTTGTAGAAGGTCGATTTTCCTCCAACCAAAAACCTCAAAACACTTGAAATGATGAACCCTTTTTGGGAAATGATGTAACGAACCTGAAAGCGGTGTAACGATCCTGAACCGGACTCGACGAACATGAAAAATGATGTAGAAAATCAATGTGGAAATAAGTAAAGGGCAAATATGTAAAGTAAATTAGTCTTAACTAACACTAGATGGAAAAACTAACCTTCCTTGATTGGGGTATACCCAGATTAATTAGGGTATACCTAATGAGACAAAACCCAGGTCATTTAGAAGTAAAACAGGCCACCCCTTAACCATGTATTTTCAAAATGGCTAATATACCCTTGTTTAATTAACCAAAAAAATCTGATTATGTTAATTAATTGAGTAGATTAAAACTTTTGAAACTATGAATTTAAGTTATGAAATATATTTTTTGATTGAACTTATGTGGGAAGATTTTTGATGATTTTTTTTTCCTCCGAGAATATTTTTTGCAACGGAATTGAAAGCATACTACCCAAACACTTCTAAAAAGGGGATTGCAAAGCTGATGTATGAAATCATACTCAAAATTAAAGAAGAAATCGACACTTTCAGTTCTGAAACTATGAAAAGTCGGCAAGGTCGACGAATGAAGACAATGCAGACTAACATTGGCCGGCAGGGTCTGCGAATGAAGAGAATGCCGACCACCTTTGGCCGGCAAGGTCTGGGAATGAAAAAGATGCCGACTTTATTATTTTGGACACACATGAGGCTGTTGCAAATGCTTCAGTATTCGGCATCTTATTGATTTCTTACCTTGCCGACTATAAGATAGTCGGCATACAATAAATTTCTTACCTTGCCGACTAATATACAGTCGGTAGGGTTCTATTTCAGTGTTGATTAATAACAAAATTGAATTCAGGAAAATGAAGTTTTTGTGACATAAAGTCGGGATGGTACAAGTCTAGGAAGACGCCGACTAGAGAAAAGTCGGCAAGGTTGGTTATTGAATACCTTGCCGGCCCTGGTTATTGTTTAACAGTCGCCATGGCAGTTATGAAAAGTCGGCATGATCTTCATGTTACGACCTTGCCGACTACCATTAAAATCTTAAGGCTGACATCTAAATTTAAAAAAACCCTGCCGACTAAAGACCCTGAAAATCATAATTTTCGATTTCTAGCATAATATAATAATCAAAACACACAACACAATGATGGGTTTGAGTTTAGACATCACTTACAATCTTCTTTTCGCCGGTAGAGGGTTCTTTTCAGCATCTTCAGGGATTGCATTCTCGGGTTTACTCATTCCAACTTTTCCCTTACCTTTTTCCCCTGATTTGGATCTTTTGATGTTACCTGTTGAATCTCTATTTCTACTTGATCGTTTAGAATCAACCATTTTTTGTAGAAAATCAAAATTGGAATTTTTGGTTGATTTTAGGTTGATGGAATAAGATGAAGGAAGAAGAAGAGCAGAGGGATTAGAGAAGATAGATTAGAAGAAGATTAAACGGTTTTTAGTTTTTAAGTTTAGGGTTTAGTTTTTAGGTTAATTAGTGCAGGGGTACTAAAGTAACTTCACCCTGTTTTGGCCTCCCCTTAGTAAGGGCACTATGTCCATTTAAATCTGGGTATATCCCAATTAATCTGGGTATACCCCAATCAAGCCAGGAAAACTAACGTGAGGGTACTTTAACAAATTTCAAAATAACGAGGGCATGTTTTTTTTGGGTTCATGAGAGAGGGGTACTTTATCAAAATTCTCTTTAAAAAAGGACCAAACAAACAGTTGACTAGGTCAAAAGGACAAAACTAACTATATTATATTATTTATAGGAATAAATGGTAGTTTCTACTAAAATTATTTTCTGGACCAATATTTCTCGGCGTACCATGAATGTCTCCCGTGGAAAATCCCGGAAGACACTGCCTTAATGGGACCCCTATTAGGACCCCACGAGACTGTGTCACCCGGGGTTTTTCACGAGAGACATTCATGGTAGATGTAGAATTACTATTTGTGGATACTATACCTTGACATCTTGTTTTCGGTAAGAATGAAAAAGAATACTAAAAGATATGATGTTGTATTGAATAGTAATATCTTAACCTAGAACAAAAATGCACCTGGGAATTTATAGGATATGGCCGGGTGGAGATAACCGAAGCATAACAAAACCCTAACAGAGAGTAAAAGTAACTAACAAAAGAGACTAAAATATAAACATTCTTACATTCTAGTTACATGAGAAAATAAAGTGACTTATAGTCTCAAATACACCCCCTCAAGTTGATGTTGGTGCAGTAAAATGTATAAGGTATCGCGCAAACCAGAGAACACAGGGTAAGTAAAACCCTTTGTGAGTATATCTGCTAATTGTAGTGTTGTTGGGATATAGGTAAAGTTGACAAAACTATCTTCAAGAAGATCTCTGACATAGTGATAGTCGACTTCAATGTGTTTGGTTCGAGCATGAAAAATGGGAAGCAAGAGCTCGAGCGTCACTGTTATCATAGTACAAGGTAAAAGGTGTAGAAAGAGGCGGATGGAGTCCATAAAGTAGAGTTGAAAGCCACATAACCTCTCCCAACAGTGAGAGAGCCTTGTATTCTACTTGTGTGCTTGACTTCGACACAATTGGCCGCTTCTTGGAGATCCAAGAAAAACACGATAGTCGGCTTTGGACTTTCTTGTATCAGGGATGTGACGGACGGGAAAATTGCGCCTGGCACGCCTAGGAGTGCAGGCCATAACTTCCCCAATGCGCCATTATTATTCTACTGACTGGGCCTTAACACTAGGAAAATGCACGTTCATTTGACCTTGCAAGCATGCTCGTGGAGCATGATGCAACTAAATTAGCTTCCACACCGTTCCAACTTACCCCTGTTCTGTAAAGGGTTTATTAAGAAAACAAAAACTTTCCTAAAACGACAAAAACGGCCTTTTGAGGCCCTAAATGATGAAATTTGTCTAAAATTCCAAAACCGTGGTGCGTAGTTCACGTCTTGATTATTGGTCCATTTCCAATCAATTTAGACCCGTCTAGAGCTAAAATACGACACTCGGGTTTTTAGCCTCCAGATAGGTTGTGGCTTGCTCATTTTCATTAACTTGTCTTTCTTGTGCCAAGGGTGCATCTATCAAATAGGCTCATGTCGTACTCTCTTTAGGCTTATGCAAGCTCCGCTAACTTGCATATCGATGTAGCTCACTTTTGAGGCCATGCCCAATGTGTCATTGGTACATGTCTAAGTCGAACACCTTGATAGGAAGTATGATCATCCAAGCAACTTGCCTCATCAAGTATGGCCACAATCATCTCTTGCATCGCAATACCGAGCCAGATGATATGAGAGGCCAATATGTCGCAATCATCTCACAATTAGATGATATGAGCGACAAAGTGTTGGACCACCAATGTTGCAACGCATTGCGGCTGCCTACGTACCCTTCCCTACTCTAAAGGGATCAAGTAAAGACCGTAGTTCATCATCGAAGGGACATCAACCTTGCACAATGATTGCGCTCCACTCGTTCTGGCTGTTGCACAATGATTGTGCACCACTCATTCCAGCTATTGCACAATGATTGTGCAATATTCTCTTGGGTGGTTCGCTTTGGCATATTGCACAACTGTTGTGCAATATTGGATCTAGGCCAATGTTCCCTTTACTAAGCAACGAAAGCTTTGAATGAAGCTTCATTCCAGACCATGGTACATCTTTGCGCATGCGCCATGCTAAAAACACGGGGTGTTACAAGGGCAACCTTCCCAATCAGAGTCAGAGTATCCATGCAAAGATGTAATGTCTCCTGCAGTGAGTTTAATTCCAAATCCAAGAGAAGATTTGATGTAACGTAAAAGTCTCTTGACAATCATCTTATGTGAAGTAGTAGGAGCATGCATGAACTGTGAAGCATAGTTAACCCTAAAAGTAATGTCTAGTCTAGTAAGAGTAAGATATTGCAGTGCACAAACAATACTTCTATACTCTTGAGGGTCTTCAAGAGGTTCACCATCTTAAATATAAACTCTTGGGCCATGTCCAATTTGTGTAGATCATGGTTTACAATCTAGCATATCAGTTCTTTGAAGAAGAACCATTGAGTATGGATTGAGTGAGAATGATGGTATGATTGTTTGATAGAGTTTCAGCTTCAATGCCGAGGAAGTAATGAAAATCACCTAGATCTTTCATCGTAAATGCAGTACTCGACTTGAAGATGAAGGATAAGAGAAGGTCTTGTAAAATACTAACCAACAAGATATCATCAACATACAAGAGAAGAAGCACTACAGACTCACCACATAAGTAGTGAAATAGTGAATGATCTGAGTCTGACATTGTGAGACCTGCTGAAGTAAAAAATTACTGAACTTAGTGAACCAGGCTTTAGGTGCCTGCTTTAGACCATAAAGTGACTTGTTCAATTTACATACATATGTAGGATTTTCAGGATCAACATACACTGGTACTTATTGCATGTAGACTGTTTCAGTGAGATTAACATGAAAAAAAACATTAGGAATATCCAATTGCCTCATCTTCCATTATCTAGAAAAAACAACAATGATGATTATTCTTAGAGTAGTGAACTTGACTACATGACTAAAAATCTTTGTGTAGTCAATACCATCTTGGTGATATTCTTTAGCCACCAATCTGGATTTATATCTTTCAACAGTGCCATCAGATCTTAATTTGTTTTTATACACCCATTTGTAGCCAGTACATTCATGGATGAATCATATGGCACCTTGGTCCATGTACTGTTATCTTCAAAGATGCATATTCTTGATGCATAGAAGTAACCCATTTGGGATATTTGATTGCAGTTTTGTAGCTTTTGGGTTCTTCAAGAGAGGTTATCTTTGGAGTAAATGCCATAGTAACAGAGTGAGTGGCGGTGAAGTAAATAAAAAAATTTGGGAGATATTTGGGCATGTGAATGTGAATTATCATATTCTGAGAACTCGGCTCATCAGAATCCCATAGATAGACTACATGTTCTCATTCTGATGAACTGGGGATGTAAACTATCAGATTCTGGGATCTCGGGTCATCAGATTCCCATAGATATACCTCATTTTCTCATTTTGATGAACTGGGGATGTAAATTATCAGATTATGGGAACTCGGCTTATCCGATTCCCATAGATAGACCCCATGTTCTCATTTTGATGAACTTGGAGCCAGGGTAATCATACAATATGCAAGAATAGAGTTTGTTTAAGGTTTCGGGGAATATTCCGAAGGAATCTTACCTGTAAATGGATGGATTCATCGTTCTTACCAAGTTTCCGACTTATAGTAGTCAACTCACGGCCAGGTTTCAATCTCAGAGCCAGGTTATGCATACAATACGCCAGAATAGGGTTTATTTAAGGTTTCGGAGAATATTCCTAAGGAATCTTACCTGTAAATGGATGGATTAATCGTTCTTACTAATTTTCCGACTTATATTAGTCCACTCACGGCCAGGTTTCGATTTCGGAGCCAGGGTATGCATACAGCAGGAGTAGGTATGACTTGTTCATTAGTTGTCTGTCTATCTACACCAACAGTCTCAGCCACATCAACAGTTGGTTCTCGGAGAATAATTTGGTAAGGATATATCTCCTCAATGATAAGTTGTTGAGGTGAGTGGGTGTTGAATCATAAAAACAAAATGGGAATTAAGATAGTGACAGAATGGTCAAATGGTGTAGTTGTGGACTTGATACAACAACAAAAAATGGGAAATAGTTTCATCAAAGACCACATGCCTAGATATGTAAACCTTTTTGCTTGAATTTTCATAACACATATACCCTTTGTTCATATGACTATATCCAATAAATGTACATAATGAAGATTTAAGACTGAGCTTGTCTTTCCTATACTGACTCGTAAGTAGAAAACAAGCACAACCATAGACTTTAAGACAAGAAAGATCAGGTGGCTTATTAAATAGTACCTCAAAGGGAGTCTTGAACTCAAACATTTTTTAGGGTGTCTTGTTGATCAAGAAGGTTGCAGTGAAAAGATAATCAATCCAAAAAGCTTTTGGCATACAAGCTGCGAATGTAATTATATCGCAAATCTTAGTCATGTACCTGATTTTTCTTTCAACTGCACCATTTGTTGAGGATCCTTGGGATGTAAGCAACAAACAACAATACCAGAAGTGTCAAGAAAATTTCTGAACTCTCCCTTGGCCAACTTATATGCACCAACACATTGAAAATATTGATAGTGGCGGAAAACAATGTTCGTACATAGTTTTGAAGTACTTGAAGCAAGTAATGCTCTCATCTCTGGTCTTCATAGGGCAAATCCAGTGATATTTGTTGTAGTCATCAATAAATAGTATATAATATCTAAAACCCAAAGTAGATGGTGTTGGTACAGGACCCCAAATGTCACAATGAATCAATTGTAATAGTACAGTGGAATTGTTGTCAGAAGTAAAAAATGTTAATCTTTTACTCTTTCCAATCTGACAAGAGTGAGCTAGAGTTATCTTTGGTTATTTGAATGAGTGAAGCTAAGTCAAGTTTCTTCAAAATGGCATTAGAAGGATGGCCAAGTCTCTTATGCCAGAGTGTTGATGTGCCTTTTGTAGTTACTTTACCTTGAATAGGATTAAAAATACAAAAAACATTGTGAGAAGAAAGTATGGGGTAAAGATTACCATCTTTAGGTCATTTATAAATAACTTGTTGAGTGTGTATATCCTTAATTGAATAACCTCAAAAAGAGAATTCAACATAACAAAAATTGTCACTACTTAGTTTATTAACTCACAAAAGATTTTGCTTCAAGTCGGGCATATACAAAACATCCTTAAGAGCAATTTGAGAGTCAGAGGCCTCTATGATTGTATCACCCACAATTTGGATAGGAAGTAGTTTACCATTCCCAACTATAACTTTATCCAGACCATGATAAGAAAATGGGTTTTGAAGAGTGGATACGGAGTTAGTTATATGGCTAGTGGCAGCATAATCAGATAGTCAATGAATTGTAGAGGTGGTTGAGACTTGAATTGAACTATTAGCTTGTGGTTTAGGTCCATTTGGTTTAGAGTAAATGTATGGACATTTATAAGCAGAATGTCTAGGATTTTTTCAAATTTGACAAATATAGTTAGTGTAATCTGGTTTCACATAAGGAGCAGATGTACCAGAATTATTTGTGGGAAAAGTCTTTTTGGTTAAAAATGTGGAAGACGTGACACTTTCAAGAGCCATAGTGGTTTCAACAAACTGATTATTCATCCACTGTTCATGTTGGATGAGACAAGATTTTAACTCATTGGACAAAAGATCCACATCATGATTTTGTACAAAGATGAAAAAATTATCAAAATCATGATCCAAACCCTTCAAAACATGCATAACTAAATCAGAATCACTCACTCATTCACTAATTGCAGATAAAGCATCAGAAATTTCTTTAATCTTTTGTAGAAACTCACTAACAGAATCAGACCCTTTCGTCATATTAAATAACTGATTTCGAAGCATACATTTTTCGGCAATAGAGTGGGTAAAAAAAGTTTGAGTAAGGTAGTTCCACATTTGTAAGGAAGTAGTCTGACCCAGAATATCTTTTGAAACTGAAGGAGAAAAGGTTGCATTCAAGCAACTGATAACAAATTTATCCCACTTTCTCCACATAGCATAATCATGATTGGGTTGTTCTTTGCCATCTATAAGTATAGTAGAAGGAGGTATTTCCATCTATAAGTATTGTATGGTATGGATCCATCAAAAAAATCGTACAGATTTGAACTGATAAGTATGGATTCCATATGAAATTTCCAGACAAAATTGTTTGTATCATCTAGTTTTGTAGAGACATAGTTTGATGTGTTTGAGAAAGGTATTTATGAAGGAAAATTATACTTATAAGTAGTAGATTGTGTTGTGTTGGTAAGAGGAATTTCTCCATCAGAAGTTGCAAATGACATTGCAGACGATGGCAGCTGAAAGTGACAGCTCAAGGAAACAAAAAACCCAAAATCTTGATACCATGAAAGATATGATATTGTATTGAATAATAATGTCTTAACCTAGAACAAAGATGCACCTGAGCATTTATAGGATATGACCAGGTGGAGATAGGCGAAGCATAACAAAACCCTTACAGAAAATAAAAAATAACTAACATAAGAGACTAAAACAAACATTCCTACACTCTAGTTACATGAGAAATTAGAGTGACTTATAGCTTCCAATAGATACATTTTTCAAAATTAATGCAAAGATCATAATTTTTTTTTATTGAGTTCATATAGCAATGAATACTTATTAACTAATCATGAGAGGATTCGTTGGATCATGTATTTGTAACATTAGTAAATAAATTATTTATAAAATTATTTAGGGAAAAAAAACTTGACGTTGTTTTGACCGTGCCCAGTTCACGATACTATTCACACTACAACCCTCGAAATCTAAATTTTTATTTTCATTTTTGGGCCTCTAAAACCATGTCAAAATGGTGACATGTTTTACTATTATTTGAGTTTTTATCACAACTCATTCATGGTTAAGACTTGTCTCATCCCGATTCAGCCCAGTAAAAAAAATGGGTAGTGATTCTGTTCAAAAAATCAAGCGTCACTATCAACTATTTTTTATTTTTAATTCTGCACAATTCTTCAAAAAACATTTTACAGATGGATGCTCAATGAGATGAGACTAACAAAATTAGCTATTACTTTGCAACTACAACAAGAGTATTTTTTTACACTTGTGGAGGATTGATTGGATTTCAAGTTTCAAGAAGAGGAACTATGATCTCTTATCTGCAATTTGCAGATGGTACTATCATCCTCTTAAAAGCTTCCAAAGAAGAGGCAAGAAGACTACATGTGGTTTTGATGATGTTTGAGGTCTTAACTGGTCTGAAACTAAACTTGGAAAAGAAAAAAACTCTACCACTAGCATTGGGGTAGAAAACTTGGTTGTAGACTTAGCTTAAGAGCAAGGTTGCAAAACTTCATCTTTGCCTATCACCTACCTAGGTTTTCCAATATGAGCTACTAGGAGAAATATCGCGGTACAGGATGTGGTCATGGACATAATACAAAAGAAATTACCAATTTGGAAAAGGAAATTTCTAACAAAAGCTGGTAAAAAAAACTTTGACCAAAAGTTCTCTAGTAAGTCTCCTCATTTATTATCTTTCTCTTCTTTATATGCCCGCATCTGTTGATAAATAAATTAAATATTAAAGTGAGGAAATATCTATGGGGGGAGATGGAAATGGGAGGAAGATAAAGCCTAAGAATTAGTGGTCTAGGAATTAGAAATTTGAGACTAGTAAATCTGTCATTAATGGTTAATGGCATTACATATAGCAAATGAAAAGAATGTACTCTGAAGGAAATAGTTTGTGGAAAAAAGTGATAATGATCATAAGTATATAGTTGTTGTTGAGAGTAAAGCTCCAATTGGGAGAAGTATGTGGCAGATGATTTTGAAGACAAGAAATGCTTTATAGGAGTTTGTTGAGCTAAAAGTCAGGAGAGGTAATGAGACTAGATTATGGTTTGATGGGTGGTTTCAAATGACACTTTTAAATCAAAGTATCCAACACTGTTTGAGATAAGTCTGCAAAAGAACTGTTGTGTAGATGAAGTTATGGGTTCTTCATGGTCGTTATCTTTCATCAGACAGTTAAATCATGCAGAAAGAGCAGATTTCCTATGTTTGAGAGATGATTTAAATTCAATTACTCTGCAGTCATGGGTAGAAAACTTTCTAAATAGTGGCTTCATTGCTTCAAAGATGTATACAACTTTATGTAAAGATCAGAACCAATGAGAGTTTGCAGGTTTACTTGAATTTAATTAAACATATACCCCCTAAGGTATTATTTCTTCTATGGGCTTCTCTTCATAACTATATTTGTACAAGATTAATGCTATAACAAAGAGGGTAAGCATAACTGGTGTCAGGTGTGTTCTGTGCAATTATGGGGAAGATTTGTTGCATCACTTATTCATTCATTGTTCTACGGTTAGTAAAATTTGGAGGTATTTCATTCATTCATGCAAGGTTCTTGGGGCGACGCCTTTTAATGTGACTTTTTTTTTAACTAAAAATCTGGAAATCACTGAGATTAGGAACAATAAAAGGTATTTGGTTTCTTCTTGTGTTTGCGATTATATGGGAGACTTGGAAAGAAACAAAAATGGAAGAATAAATGTTGGAAAAGCTAAATTTAAGGAGGGGATTAAATTCATCGTCAAATAGACTCTTTATTTGTGGGCTTATAACATGAAAATTTTGATCATTACTCGATCTCGTAAGTTCTGATACATAAAAGGGACATAGTATGTGAGTAATCTTATGTGTTTCCTCTAATGGTTCGATGAACTTCGTTGTGTAATTTGTAAATTTTGTGCATATTTTGGTAATATTAAAAAAATGTGCACACTTTGATATTTATCTTTTTAATGAGAACACTACGATTAAACTGGGAGCAGATTTCCTGGGACCGCAAAGTAACTGAATTTAAATCATCTCTCAAACACAGGAAATCTGCTCTTTCTGCATGATTTAATAAGGGAGTTAGTTCAAGCTACTAAAGAGAGAGGTGGATTGGGTATTTTAAATCTTAAACTTATGAATCAGGCTTTACTTGCTAAATGGTGTTGGAGATTTGGTTTGGAAAAGAGTCATCTGTGGTACAAAATCATTGTTGAAAAGTATGGTGCTTCTTTATCAAATTGGGTACCTGGTAGAGTAAATTTTCCTCATGATGTTTCTTGTTGAGGGACAATTGCTGATTTGAACTGCTGAATCTCTTATAATTCCAATTTATGTCTTCACTCAGGCTCACAAATTTCTTTATGGCATGATAAATGGGTTGGAGACTCTAGTCTGGATATGCGATTCCCGTTACTACACAAACTGGATAGGCTGCAAAATGATAGTATTGCCGCTCATATTTCAGAAGATGGTGCTTGGAAATTTGAATTCAAAAGAGTGTTATTAAATTCTAAATCTTGAAGTTGATCAACTGGCTACAATGTTTCTTATTATATGTTCTTCTCCGCCCATTTTAGACAATTTACCTGACACAAGAAGATGGGCTCTTGACTCTTCTGGAGTGTACTCTGTCAAATCACTTTATGCTAATTTTGTTGTTGATGCCGGAGTAGCTAATTTTTCATGGAAATTCGTATGGCAAGCTTGCATTCCACCAAAAGTTTGCTTTCTGATGTGGTGCGCAGTACATGGAAGGCGTAATTCCCTAGAAATGTTAAATCGTAAAGTTATGGACTTGTATAACTCTTGTATTCATTGTGGAGATAGTGAGGAATCACAAGATCATATTCTAGTTCACTGTAAAGTTGCACACTGTGTTTGGACTTCTCTCACTCCGAACAACAATTGGGCATGGGTCTATCCTGAATTTATGTATGTGTTGTCTGTCTCTTGGCCAAACAATTGCATATCCAACAACTCAGGTAAGGATATTTGGAACTTATTACCAGCAACCATTGTTTGGACTCTCTGGAATGAAAGGAACTGCCGCACTTGCCAGGATTATTATAGCTTCAAAACTGATGCTGAGCTTTGTGATAATGCTAAGACTTTAGTCCTGTCATGGGCTGTAGCTGATGGGAGAAGATACATTGTAATTTTTTTCCATACAGTGATGAATTGAGATACTGTTTTTTCTTAATTGTATTTTTTCCTTTTTCTTCTGCTACAGCCTGTAGCTTTCTGTGCATTCTTCTTTTATCTAATAAAATTCTTCTCTTCTTATAAAAAAAAATAAAAAATGAGAACACTACGATTTAACATTAATCATTTTAGATGCCAAAAAAAACAAAACAAATAGAATCAATGTTACAATCACGAAGGTTACTACGAAATTACCATTTTTTTTAATAAGCCATATGAAATTACCGTAGTATGGATAGGTTAATTACCGTACTTTTTTTTTTTAAGCCATATGAAATTACCGTAGTATGGATAGGTTTGTTTTACAGGGAGTTAGTATTTCCATGCAATTTGGTAACCTATATAGCAGGGGTATGCAATTACCAACAAGCTGAACTCCCAAGGGCAAGGAATGGAAAGCCGGGGATGGAGATCTAGTTGTTTAACAACAATCTGTAAATAATTTGGTGCATTTCAATTATTAAGCACTCATTATACGATGCATCTGTCTCTCACTTCCACTATCACCATGAAGAAGATATACACCTCGATCAAAGGTGGATAGTGTCCCCTTACCTGACTTGTCGCCACTTTGTTCTCAACTCATCAGCTCAGGTACCCTTGTTTGTTGCTGGTAATGATCAGCAAAAGAAGTTTGCAACACCACCAAAATCCTCAAATTTTTATATTAACCAAGGGTTGAAAACACAGGTCTCAAGAGAATGTTTTCCTTTCTGCCTAATTAACAATTGGTTGGCAGAAGAACTAAAAATTATATTCTAGTCACCCCCAACAAAAGTATCACATGCATTTGCTATTATCGAATATTCCACCCACGAATCAAGAAATTTAAAAAAGAAAAATGGGGAAAAAGAAGAAGTGGAATACCAGATATGTACAGAACTTCAGAACCCCAACAATATCCCCGCTCTTCTTCTGATTAAGTATTTTACGTTTATGGGGTCAGAGAAATACACCACTTTTAAGCTTGTTAGCCAGTTTTTGTGCCCCCGGTGGGTCTAAATATGAGAATATGAGGAGTTAATATAAATATGTACACTAATTTACATACGACAAGATATATCGTGTTGGAATCGTGTTGGAATCGCACAACTGAAGTTTGAAGATATGAGCATGAAATGGAATGCACAATCATCCCTATTCCTATAAGCTATACGTCTATACAGATGTTCAGACTTTTCAAAAATGGCAGGACAAAATTTTCTTCCGTAAGATAATTTCAAAGTAAAATCTAAGAATTTCCTTGAAATGCAGGGCAAACACTCAGTTATGGCGCATTCGTGTAAGTTCAAAATGCGTTAATATTAGGACATACAGTGCGACAAATTTCATTGATTTTTCATGTCCATGGACTGTTTTTTATGCATTTTTAACTCGACCATTGAATGTTGACACACTATATTTGGTTCAACGTTATCTAGGTACGACGAAAAAGCCCCTAGATTTTCAAGGTAGTTTTTTTTTTTTTTAAGGAACCTTTCATTAATGAAATTCAAGGTTACATTAGGTTTAAAATGGAAAATTAGAGAATACAAAATAACAAGAACATGCCATACTAGTATAACACCGAAATATCCGACAAGAGAAAGAGGATTAACGGAACATGACGAATACAAGAATGAATAAGAACCGATTGAATCAGTGGAATAATGGTTTTTATTGGAATTAAATTCCAACCATTTTGTTTGTTTTTCTTCTTCATAAAGAAATGCTCCTAAAGTTGGAGTGATTTGCTCAAATCTCTTAAAACTTGTGATGAAAATTCCGTCGTCAAGAATATCATTGTTGAAGATTCTGTCGCCGGATAATCCAAGGATGAAGATTCCGTCGCCGGAGACAAAAATGATGAAGATCTCGTCGTTGGAATGCATCTCAAGTGATTTTAAAATCCATAGTACCCAAGAACGACCATTAACACCGAGATAAACCTCTCTAGTAGAGGAGATAAAATCACCATAAAGGTGCACAAAACTTATCAAATGATAAGAAATAAACATAAATAAACCTACTATAACAAATATCTAGTGAAAAGTAATAAAAAGAGATGAAAATTCCGCTCAAATCCAACCCAAAACAAACCAGATCTGAACGGGTGGTGTTTCCGGCAAGAGAGCTTTTTCTTATGGGACGTGAGAGAGGAGAGAGGGTATTAGTTGTTATGTTTGCTTGATCAAGGTAGTTTCCAAGGAATCAAATTAATTTTTCTGTGTAATGATTTCTGAATTAAAACCGAAAAAGAAAAATAAGGAGAAACGAAAAGCGAAAGACTGAGATGATAAAGAAAAAGAGTCCATAAGAAGAAAATTTGACATGTATTAGCTCCATGGCTCGGTTAAATTCTAACTAGAAAACAAAAAAATTCCACATGTTTTTGCTTTCGGTAAATGATTTCTAGTTGTTTGAGTAAATAATTACTATCTTTAGAGAATGAAAAATATTCGCAGTGACAGTGTATTATAAATAATGACAGACATGAAAAGAACCCACTAATACTCTCCATCAAGATACAGTAATCAGATGGACCATGTGCTGGTAATTAAAGGTCAAAACTCTAAATCATTTTGAATTTTGAAAAAACCAAAGAGAATGTTGTAATCAGGTCAAAATCATCAACATTTGTGTATACATAATCTGATACACTTTTAACTAGATCTGTACGAGGTAGATGAAGCTGTTTTTCTGTTAATAACCCTTGCTAAACTTCAATAAGCAGCACATGTATTTGGATTACTTCCGCAAGTCAAAAGATAAATACCGGAATTCCAAACCCTAATGATTACCGGTTTAATCAAGTAACACCATTTGTTAATTTTGTTTCAGCATCTCCAATTGGGTAAAGGTCTTAAAATTACATGACATGGGATGAAGGTCATAAAGAAAGATGACACGGTTAAGTGGTGGTAAAGGAGAAAGTCTAAATTAGACTTTCTTCATGACCTTGAGTCTTAAGTCCAAATTATTTTTTTGTCTCTAAGGAATTGGATTCTTGGTAATCCAATTTCGGGGGAATGTGACCAATTCCTTGAACCAAACAACCCAAATCAACTCTAGGTAATTGAGAATTTTGATTTCTAGGAATCCAATTCTCTCCAAAACAATAGATTTTCATTGCATTGGTCTAGTAGTGCTATGGAATTGGATTCCTGGGTAAAAACAAAAGTAATTGGATTACCTCAACCAAATGCTAATTTTTTGGATTTCAATTCAATTCCAGGAATTGGATTACCCATAATTGGATTGCTAGGAACCCAATTCATCCAACCAAACGAGGTGTAAATTTAAATTAAAGGTATTGGATAAGACCTTGAGGATTGAAGGTGAACTTTTGCTAAAAAGTTTTACCTTCATCTTTAGTATAAATAAGACCTCCAAATAGGATGATCTTGACCCCTTGCACTGGAGATGCTCTTATTGTATCCATGCAGTGGGGACATTCTGAATCCGGAACCTCAAATGTGAAAGCAAGCAGTATGGGAGGGAGGTGTGTTTCTTATAAAAGCAAGAACTCTGGGAGGGGGTGTTTCTCTTGTTTTAGCTACATTGTAGCCAAAAGCCACCACTATGACCTTTTTTTTGGTGTCTACAATGTAACTTTAAGCCAAGCATGAGTGCTAGAGATGTGTAGTAGGCACTAGCCAAGTAATCGTTGATGGCAATTGAGAGCCGTAAATGTACGAAAATTCATTTTCCATAAAGTAACAATTTGGGTCCGTCATTAGACTTAATTTTTCTGCTCTATAAGTGGTGAATCCAAATAAGAAATTCAGTTTCCGTTAACATAGATCAAATTGCCATAGTAGCTGATTTTTCTCTTGACCTTGACTTGGCTTCGTCTGTAGTTTATGGCTAGAAAAAGCCCTCTATAGTACTGCTCTAAGAGTCAAAATCGAGGCTAATTAAGTTGTTCCTAATTCCTAGTTAGTCCATAGAATATGCCTTCCTGCTGATTACTTCAAATTCGGCACAAATCAATCATAATACTCTTTCAAAAATCTAACTAGTTCGTTTTTATCCTATATAAAGTAACTGCAAAACTCGCTAATCAATCCCTCCTATCCCGTCACCCGTGTTTACTTCCGCTAACCCGAAAGAAGGGTACAGATGTCTTACATATGAATTTTATCTCAGAACTAAGAGGCAAGTTTATTCAATGCTTTCTAATTACCCGGAGAAAAACCAGTGTCTCTAATACATCAATAATACATCTCTCCCTACTGGAATTCATCCTTGGACGTAGGGATAATTCGCCGAATAGCTAGCTCAAATATAGGGGATTGTAATGGTTGAAAAACTGCAATTGTGATTTTTTAATTCCTAATCTTCTAGGTATGTTATAAAAATTGGAAAATCGACTAGGTCCAACCTAGACAAATGGTAGGTGTTCTTCATCTAGGAGGAGCAAGATCAATCGGTTAGGTCCAACCTAATTGACCTAGTTGATCATGTACTCTCCAACACATACATACCGTTTCATTAGGGTACGCAACCCCTTATATCTCTGCGACCTGACTTGTAAGGACGAATACATCCAGGAGGAAACCATCGCTCCTGGACTTCTATCTATACTGACAAACAAAATACGTAAAACAAAAAATTAGTCGTGTTGAAGTAAATCAATTTTTTTGTAAACTAGAAAGGCAGTAGGATAATCCTAAAAAACACAAGAAAATTTAATCATTTTAATGGCTCCATAACTTATCTTATCATATTGGTCTAGATAAGAATAACCCAACATCAGCTAAATAAAACTCACCGACACTAACGAAAGTAATTAACTACCGAATTCTACGGGAAATTACCAATACTAAGTGAAAGTCATTTTTTAATCATTTAAACTTTGGAACCCAATAAAATTTGGTAATCCCTGTAACCGCCGTGGCCCGAAAAAAATAATAATTCCTTCTTATTTGGGATGATGTGTCTTGGATAATTCATTCTTATTTGGGATGATGTGTCTTGGAGAGCCTACCTCAGATGCATCCGGCCTTGGTTCTTTCTCATGAAACTTCAGCTAACAAAAAAAAAATAAAAAAAAATCCACGCCTCGGTGAATAAGTCAGTAGTTCACTAGGCAATGCGAATGGATCTACCTAGAAGGTCAAGAAAAGGACACAAAAGGGTACAGTATAATAAATTCATTTTGTTACGTTCCAAGCAAAGTCCAATTCAATAACTCCAAAAAATCAACTCCGTCATATGGCGGCAACATGACCACAACCAAACCCCCCTTCTCTATCTTACCAAACTTCATCTCTCTCTCTGAACCAATAACAAAAAATAAATAATTTTTGTAGTCTCGGAAGTCTCATTATCTCTTACTGTTTTTCAACTGAAACTACACTAACTAAATACTAATTCTCATATAATTCTGATGATTTTGATTCACAAAATCAATACCATGATACGAACAAACTAGTCTGGTCTGGACTTTTCTCCGCTGTCAAGATTCGTTTTTCTCTCTGTCCTCTTTCTCTAGAAACAAAACAAAAGAGAAAGAAAAGAGAGAAACCTAATTTCCTTTCTTTTCTATACCAGCACCGTCATGATTCTGCAATTCTTATCTTATCATAGAAATTGAACGAATTTCTAAATTAGGGTTACTTTCTTCCGAGTCATGGGTTGTACAAGCTCTAAGCTTGATGATTTACCTGCAGTAAGTTTATGCCGTGAACGTTGCAGATTTCTTGATGATGCAATTAAACAAAGGTATGAACTTGCTAATTCTCATGTTGCTTATATCGATTCACTGAAAGAAATTGGTGTTTCGTTGAACCGATTCTTTGATCATGAGAGTCTTAATGATTATACTTATTCTTCAATACCTTCCCCAATTCTTAATCTACCTCCTGCAATGAAGAAAGCTGGTCTTGATACAGATAGTCAGCCTGTAATTGTTCAGTCTTCGGCACACCATAATCATTCTCACTCCAATTCTGGTTCTCATCTTCATTTTCATAGTGATGACGATGATGACGATGAGGATGAAGATGATTCTGATGAGGATGGGTCACTTCATAGTTCAGGAAATATGACTCCTTCACATTATAATCATCAAAAAAATGAAACTCAAAGTGGTGGTGGTGTCGGTGGGGCTGGTGGTTATGGAGGTGGTGTTGGTGGTTATGGGGGTGGTGGTGGTGGTTATGGAGGTGTCGGTGGTAGGTTTATGAACATGAATTTTATGCAGAACAGATCAACCCAATCTGTAGTTTATCAGCAGCGACCAATGAGTCCGGATACTGTACATATGTCTGAAGCGTCATCATCTTATTATCAGAATCCTAATCAACAAAATAATGGTTCTTATGGTTATTATAATTATCCTCCTCAACCTCAACCAAGTTATTCAAATTATGGGTTCTATGGGTCAGTCCCACCTTATGGTTCTGCTCAACCATATGGCTCTGCTGCTCTGCCACCTCAGATTGCAGCTTCGTCATCTTCGAAACCGCCTCCTCCACCTTCACCACCTAGAGCTTCAGCTTGGGATTTCCTAAACCCGTTTGAGACAGTTGAGAAGTATTACCCCCCTACAACGCCTAGTCGTGATTCAAGGGAAGTGAGAGACGAAGAAGGAATTCCTGATTTAGAAGATGAAAATTATGTTGACGAAGTTGTAAAAGAAGTTCATGGTAATCAAAGATTTAGTGGTGGAGCTGGAAATAATTACTCCAAGATGGCGACTGATGAGGGGAAAAAAGAAAATGCTGGTGAAGCATTGTATCAAGCCAGGCCAAGTGTGTCAAAGGAGAAAGAAATGCAGTATGAAGTTCATGCGGTAGATAAGGGTGTGGCTTCCAAGGAGAAACAGTCTGATAACCATGGAAATGCTGGAGCTTTTAAGGATCGTGGGGTTTCTAGTGTTCTGCAGGAAATTAGAGCTCAGTTTGAGAGGGCCTCACTTTCTGGGAACGAGGTTTCTGTAATTCTAGAGTCGGGAAAGCTTCCATATCATCGGAAAAATGTAGTTTATCAAGGTAGCATATCTGACAAACTTTTTCCAGTTACTTCCCTTCCCAAATATTTGATCAATCAGTTACTGGGTTAGTAACTCTACAAAAATTATAAGGATCTCAAAAATAAAATAAATCATGAAAAATAGGTACACAAGATACTTAAGTTGGTGGAGCCCTTGTTGAAAACATCCACAACAGGGTATTGACCCGCAAATAATCAGCTCTCTGTAAACAGTTTAGTCTCAGAAATTTGTTAAGGATTTGTTTTATTAGATATGCTGAACTTTCAAGGTTCCATTTGATTTGTGACAAGTCTAGATGGAACTGGCCTCTTGAGTGTCAGCCTCCCTGACTTATGAAAAACTCTTTTGTGTTGAATCAGTAGGTTGGAAACACTCGTACTGTGGAACGGAAGACTCTTTGCCGAAATAGAATTTAAACTGTTTATTTTCTAATAGAATTTGATAGATATGTTGAGATGATGATTACTATTTTAATTTATGGATTTCCTGTGCCAGCTTCATCAAAAATGTTGCATTCAATTACTCCTTCATTGTCAGTAGTATCTGCATTGCCATCTACATCGAGACGTGCTCAATCCCCATCCTCCACGGAGAAGTCTGCTTCTGATATCTTGGACTTTGAGGAAGATCGAGGGACAAGTTCAACACCTATAAAGCTTTCTTCAACTTTGCAAAAGTTATACATGTGGGAAAAGAAGTTGTATGCGGAAGTCAAGGTATCTTATTCTTTAGTTCATTAGCTTCATTATTTGTTTCCATTATTGGTAGTGTTTTTGATTCATGGTTGCCAGTTCAACTTTGTCTATTACATTTCAGCATCTATTGCTTTGGTTCCTGGTTACCCTCTACTTAGTTAATTGGCTTTGTGGTGAAGCTAATTGTCATTTGCTTTTGTTTTACTTGTATATACTTCGGTAGGATCAGTATAGACTAAACCTAAACAATCAGGTTTGGTTTATTGTTTCATATGGGGCCTCAGGTAGAGGTTCAATGTTTTTGTTGTGTACAAATCATGGTTGGATGGTATCCTTGGAATCCTGGTTTCCCAGTCTCAACCTTTTTGAGCTTGAGTTATGCCATTGTGGTTATACTCGGCACTGATCATGATGGTAATCTGCAACATATTGTTTCATATTGATTTATTTCCTTGTTATGTCTTTGCAGAGCGAGGAGAAGATGAGGGTAGATCACGAGAGAAAGTCCAAGCGCTTGAAGCGTTTGGCTGACAGGGGAGCTGAGGCTATTAAAATTGAGACGACTCAAAAATTAGTCAGGACTTTATCCACGAAGATGCGAATAGCAATACAGGTTGTTGACAAGATATCAGATAAGATAAACAAGTTGAGGGATGAAGAGTTGTGGCCACAGGTTAATGAACTAATTAATGGGTATGCCTACTGTTCTTGTGTTTGATTGCAGTTGTCTCAGTAGTTTGTGATGATATTCCAACTCATACATGCTGTCAGTTACTTATTATTTGTCATGTTAGTCTGTTTGGAAGGAAAAGTTATCATCTGATGCTAACATGGTGTACTACATGGTCACCTGTTAAGAGTGCACTGCACTGACGATTACAGATTGCTTATCAGATGTTTTTATTTTGTACTCATTGGAGGGTTTTGATTACCCTTTTTTTTTTCTTTCCAGATTCGTCAGAATGTGGAAAACTATGCTTGAATGTCATCATAGTCAATGCCAGGTCATAGCGGAAGCTAAAAACTTGGATGCATTTGTGTCCGGCAAAAACCTTAGCGATGCGCATCTTGAGGCGACATTTCGACTCGAACTCGAGCTACAGAGATGGACTTTGAACTTCACCAGATGGGTCGCCGCCCAAAAGGGTTACATTAAAAACTTGAATAGCTGGCTTTTAAAATGCCTTCTTTATGAACCTGAAGAAACAGATGATGGACTTCGTCCATTTTCTCCTAGTAGTATTGGTGCACCGATCGTGTTTGTGATATGTAACCAATGGTCACAAGCAATGGATATTATTTCCGAGAGGGAAGTTATTGATGCTATGCGTAGTTTCACAATGAGCGTGTTTCAGATTTGGGAAGAACAGAATCAAGCGAAGCATAATATGATACCAGCAGACAAAGATATTGATAGAAAAGTTAAGGCCTTAGAAAGGGAGGAGCAGAAAATGCAGAAAATGGTTCAGGCAATGGACAAACAAGTGGTTCAAATCACTGGTCATATGGTACAACAGGCTGATACTAGTAGTCTGCAATCAGGCCTGAAGCTGATTTTTCAGTCCATGGAGAAGTTTACAGCTGAGTCTATGCAAGCATTCAATGCGCTTCAGGCACGTATTGAAGAAGAACAACGTGCTCGTGTGAATACAAAAAGGCCGTAGTTTGTATATTGAAGGAGCTGGTATCATTTCTCTAAAGCATTGTTCTCTGGTTCTGTGATCGAAATTTTTCTAGAGAGTAGTACCAGAAGGTTTTGTGAAGCACGTGAATCCCCTTCATCGAAATTCACATGTATATGTTTTGCTGCACCACATCTTGGTTGCAGTTTTGCTACGAGAAAAGGTTTGCAGAATGGCAAGTTACTGCCCCGATGGTCCTTCAACTCGAGCCAAGTACCAACCGAGGTTCAGTTGCAACTGCATAGATTGGAGGAAGATAACACAAGCACAAGTGGTTCACGGGTGAAATGCAAATATAGTCGTGGCACTGGTCAAGATAAATTTTATTTTCTGGTTTCGTTCTAGCTCCAGCAGTTGAGTGCGACTGCTGATCGCACTTGTATTGTCTGGCTTCAGGTAACCGTTGCACATGTGACAAACCTGTCATTCAGTGGTCAAGGATCAACAACGTATATCGCCATCAAATGCTTCCTGCCAGCAAGTCTGGTACAGTTTCTCGCTCTCTCTGTGGACCTGAGTTGGACACTGAATGAACAGATGCACTCAAGGATGTTAGTGAAGGGTCACAATGACTTGAGCTCGTGATGGAGCTAAAGTCTTGGAGAAATTACCTTTTAAATAGTCCAGTGGACGGCCTCCTTCACATCTATCCGTTGTCATCACTCATCAGATAAACAAATCTTCCAGTGTAAGTGGTGGAGTGGGTACTTCAGTTTTGCCTAACAAAGAGGGAAGGTGTATGTATAATATATTTCCCCAGGAAATCTAGCTTGACGTAAGTCAACTGGAGATAGCCTGGTTTTCGGTTTAATCTTTGTATCGATATCTTTTTTCAATTTGATTATTGTACAGACACCAATCCATTATGATAATCTTATCATGTATTTATTTAGATTAAACTCAAAAGACAGTTTCTTGAGTAAAAATTAGTCAGATTGAGATTTTGCGGGGACATCACTATAACTGTTAGTACTGTTAATTTTTGTCTTGTGAGAATAGTCACGAGTCATGATAGGAACAGAATGGTTCACGGGATGGTGCGCATCATGTGGGTGTAAAATGTTTTGTAGTTATTGCAAATCGAAAATTCAGAAATCCATGTTATGTTGTTAAATGGTTCCTAGAACAGCGAAACTGTCTCTATTAATTTGTAGAAGGATTACGACATTTTCAAGATTGTTGTTGAACACCAAATCTGTTGCAAAAGTTTTCCGCGATTCAAAAATGTCGAATAGAAGGATTCTTGAAAATTGTTTTCACAGAAGCAGCGAAATAAATTATTTTTATTCCATGGAAAGATGCAGCAAGCCAGCAACTCAGAGTATATGAATATTTCAGCTTACATGTTTATTTTATTTGTTAGTGCGTGTGGAATATATTTAATCAAAGTCATTAACAATAATTATTGTTCTTGTAGTGTTTCACATTAACAATAATTATTGTTCTTGTAGTGTTTCACATTAGTCCGCTTAGATTGAATTAGTACTTGAAAACAACTAGTGTACTCGTTATTTGACCATCAACACGTGGTATATTTATCATTTCATTTCTGAAAAATAAATAAATATGTGAAGCAGGACTCGTGATACCATTTGCAAGTCTAGAATAAACAATGAAGAATCGTTGAAAGTAATAAGAGAACGCAAGGCTTCGGAAGTATGCCAATGTGGCTGTAAATGAAGTCAAGTTGACAATGTCACCATCGCTTCCAACTGAAACCAAACAAGAATCATTTCGTATGAAACGTAATACCTGCTTCAGGGCATACTGCATACTTGATCTCTAATTACGATTTCCACCTAACTTGATGGGCAAACTCCACCTCCCAATCCGTAAAATAAATTAAAAGGGGTTAGCAGCAAAAATAGTCAACTAGTATATAAGATTACATTACACTACTAATTAATTTCTGATCAAAAAAATAAAAAATAAATAAATACACTACTAAATGTAATTTGGTTATAATTATCCTGAAGAGATTAGGCTATATCCAGATTAATTGGGGTATACCCAAATTTAAATGGACCTAGTATTCTTGCTAAGGGGTGGTAAAAATGGATGTTTTTACTTTAAAACCCTTGAACTAATTAACCCTATTACTTAATCAGATAACCGTAAAATTAAAAACCTAAAAACCTGTTAATCTTCTCTTAATCTTCTTCTTCTTCATCATCTACATCTTCCATCAACCTCTCTGTAAATCGTCCAATTTGATTTTCCTGAAAAATGATTGATTCCAAACGATCAAGTAGCAATACAGATTCAACAGGTCATATCAAAAGATCCAAATCAGAGAAAAAAGGTAAGGGAAAAGTTGGAACTAGTGAAATCAGTAAACCCGAAAATCCAATCCCTGAGAATGTTGAAAAGAACCCACTACCGGTGAAAAGAAGACTGTAAGTGATGTCTAAACTCAAACCCATTATTCTGATGTGTTGTATGATTGTTATATTAGGTTATATTATCAAAAATTATGATTTCTTTGTTTTAGTCGGCAAGGTCGATAATTTAATACAATGCCGACTGTTGATATTTTGTAAGAGCCTGCATGGTCTCAGGATGAATATCCTGCCGACTTTTTATTCTAGTAATGGCGACCGTGAAACATTAACCAGGGACGGCAAGGTAATCAATAACCAAACGTGCCGACCTTTCATATTTGGTCGCCATCTGCTTTATAGCCGGCATCTTATATGATTAGTACCCTGCCGACTTTATGTCACAAAAACTTATTTTCTGAGTTCAATTTTGTATATAGTCGGCATCTTATATGAATAGGACCTTACCGACTGTGTATTAGCCGACACTGTAGATGAATACAACCATGCCGACCATGTGTTAGTCGGCATTGTTTAGATTATCGACCGTGCCGATTAGGTGACCAGAACCATGTTTCAATGTGTAAAATTTTCATATCTTTTATTTGTGTATTGTTTAAGTTCCCAGAGGAAAACATAGAAGATATCCCTTGTCTTAACAATGCGGCAGAGCTATTAGAATGGATTGACAAGATTTATCCTTCTTTAGAAGATCCTAGTGATGAAACTGAAGAGAATTGCCCTGTAAGAAAGTTACTTCTGATGGGTAAGAAAGATCCTGAAGAATTTCTAAGGTTTATGAACAGTCCTAGGAATCCCCTCAACTATGTTGAATGCACATCATCAAAGGAGGAAGAAGAGGAGGTTGATCCAAGAACTTTTTTCAAGGCATCTGACTTTTCTGGAGTGAACCCCTATTAGAATGAGGCTGGTGACTACATAGGTCCAGTGAAGGGAAAAGCAAAAGATGATGCTGGTGAAAAAGCTAGTGATGTGGAGGAAGATAACAATAATGAGAAGGATCCATGAAACTTTGTTTGATATGTTTGCGTTATTATGTTTTGAACTCTTAGATTGTGGTTTTAGACTTGTCAGTAACTCTTAAACTTATGTTAATTTTCAGTTTCAGTTGCTTTAGAAACTTATTTTTTTTCCTGCAAGTTTAAACAATATTTGAGTTGCAGTAAGTCGGCACGGTTTGAATGCTCGACCTTGCCGACCATCCCAGGCTTTCTGCTACAGTTATGTCAGGGATAGGTAGTCGACATGGTTTGAAATGCTCGACCTTGCCGACTTACTATAACATGTTAATGTTAGTAGTATAAAAATATTACTTTTAGGTACAAATTTGATAAGCACGTAAGTGCGACGCTTTTTCACCCATAATTACATTAGCTAGGACTCATTTTATTGCTAATAAACTTGTTTTAAGTCTTTTGAAGGGAATAAGCTCTTGTGGAGAAAGTTGCTCGAAAAGTGGTTTTTGGACCTCAGAAAAGTACTAAAGGCACCCCAACTTTGGATAAGGGCGCCCCTAGAAATGTCCCAGAAGAGTTGATAAGGCACCCAAGAGTTTTTCACTATTTGCAGCCCCAAAATACTCCTGGTACCCCACAAATTACTATTCGCACCCAGATTTGCTAAATATACCCCAAATTGCTAAAGGGACACTGGAATTGGTTAAGGGGCAATCAAGCTTTTGAATTTGATTATTTGGCGGGAAAATGGTTTTAATGGAAATAGAATTAGGGTTTGGAAATTGGGCGTGTTTTATGGAGACTAAAGGGCTGAAATTAAATGAGTTTGTTCTAATTGACCTAACATGACTGGTAATGGGTTCCGTTTCGTTTGGAATTGGCTAGAGTGGTGGATTTAAAGTAAACCATTTCGGGAAAAATTAGGGTTCGACTCTTGAAGAATCTCAGTGAGATTCAATCACTGGATTTGGTTGGAATAAGCTTAATGGAGTTAAAAAAGTCTGGTAAGGTCCTTGGAATCGATTAAATTTGGCTGGGATCGTAGAGTTGAAGCAAAACAGTGAGAAGTCTCGGAGTTAATATTTTCTGGCAGAGTTTTGGGTGCGACTCAATGACAGATTAGTAATGGTTTAGGCCTGTTTCGATCAAACAGGCTTGGTAATGGACTTTGACTCAAAGAAATTGAGTTATCCACGAATTTTTGATAAAACAGGGAGGTGAGAAGAACACGAGTTTTTCTTGGGTTGATTTGCTGAAGTCACGTGGAAATATCAGCCTGGCAAGAGTTTGACTAAACCAAGGGATGTGTAGAAACGTGCTGAGATGCAGAAGATGCGTGATTGAGAAATAAAAGGGAAGATATTTCCCGTATCTGGAAAGAGAATAAAGAAGATCAAGCGGAGTTATTATGGAGATTTGATTCTTATGCGAGGTATAAATAGGGTGTTGGGATCACATATAAGGGGGACGGATAGTTTAGGATAGAAGAGAGAGAGCTACAAACGAAGAAACCAAGCTCTGCAGCAATTCTGCTGCTGCTGCCATCGAAGAAGAACGAAGAACATTGACTCTCAGAAACAGTCGCAGAAAGCAGTCTTATATTTAACAACAAGTAGTATCTATCGTTTACTGTTCCACTCGCAATAGAGTTTTGGTAACTATACTGCTTTGGTCACTGGAGGTCATTAGCGATTCAAAATTGTTGTAAGCAATTTTCATTATTTTTTTAATACAATGATTAATCGATTCTCTTCCGTATCTCTTCACATGAGTAGCTAATTTATTCTCTAGGATTTTGGAGGAAGCTGTTTTTGACATGTACTATTAATAATTTTATTTCTTAGACAATAATTATTCAATTATTTGTGCTATTCATGACTAATAATTTATCTTATATGAAGGCTTCATTTTAATTGTTTTGGGTAACTTCTACCGATCTTTTATAAGCGAAGGAGGTTATATTTTTGTGTAACGACGAGAGTCGTATAATTAATTTTAAACATTTTATCTTCCAAAACCTGAGATTGGGTTCGATATGGTTTTGAGTATTTTATGAGTAATTGTTTGAGATAATAAATTGTTAATTTTACAACCATCAGAAGTAGTGGAATCCAAAACCCTAGGCTTATCTCTCCTTGGTTAACATAAATTAATTAGTTTTATAATCTTAAAACTCACCTTTTCAAAAGTCTGAGCAACGAATCCCTATACTTACCACTTGTAAAACTGCATCAAATTACAACCAATTGAATGCTCAACGACTAGAATTTTCAAAATCAAGACATTAAGTGTGTTGTTATTATAAAAGCACTTTCAACTTCATCTTCAACCTTGCATAAATAATGGAAGTTTCAAGTACAACACAACCAAATATTTGTAGTCTTTGTACACTAAGTGGTCATTTTGCAAATGATTGTCCCTTTGAAGGAAGCAAATGCACTATTGATGGTTGTAACGGGTTCTTATTTCTCATTAAAGCTGCAATAAGAGATGTATATCAGCCGTATGCTTCAAAATGCACCTGCTGTGGGTTTTTCTATTGGCTAGATGAACACCTAGCTCCGTATGAAGATGAAGTTGCTAAAATCAACCTTCTACCATGCACAGATCCATGTTGCGACGGTAAGATGAAGCTAATTACCTCTCCTAAAAAATTGTGTACAGAAAAAAGATACTATCTATGTCCCAAATGTGTTAGGGTTAAGTTTTTAAGGTTTGTATGCTCTAATTAAGTGTTGAGTGAATCTCAATGTACTAAGAATGTTACAGTCGGCATGTTTTAGTTTATAAAAAATGAAGACTTCTTCATAGTTTACAAAATTCAAAGCGTGCCGACGGCTGAACAATCGGTATTTAACAGATTATTAAGCTTGCTGACGGACGTATAGTCGGCAGCGTATTTATATAATACAATGCCGACTATAATATGAAGAACATCCAGGAACAATATTTTTTTGTCCCTTTTGGTCGGCAAGGTTTTCCTCATAAACCCTGCCGACTAACAATTAGTCGGCATTGTAGGAGGACAACAACCATGCCGACCGTCCCAGGCCTTCTTTCCTGTGCTGTCATGCATATGCAGTCGGCAACCTTAAAAAATTATAACCTGCCGACCCTGGGACGGTCGGCAAGGTTGTATGATAAATACAATGCCGACGAAAGGAGTAAACACCAAAAAAATCACATCTATTTCATTTATTTGTAGTACTCCAAAGTACATTACACAAAACACGAATGCGATTACAAAAAGATTTCTTATTTCCTAATCAGAATCACCCATCACTCAAATCTATTGGAGGGAGTTCAATCAAATCTATTGAACCTCCTTTAGTCAAATATATGGGACATTCCTTAGACTCACCTAAAGCTTTCCAAAGGTGCATGTTGTCCTCATAAAGTTTCACCTATTCCTTGCTCTTGTTGTTTATGAACTTTTCCCAAAACCTAAACCTACAAAGAGGAGGTAATGGACATTCCTAGTTGAGTTGTAGACCAATAAAATGATTGTTATCCACCAAAGCCATAACAATTCTTCTATACTTGAGCTGCTCCACACAAACCACATGTTTCGTTACAATTGCTACACATAGTCCTTTACTAAAAAAATGTACTACGCATGACCACGTATCCGCCAATAGATGTCCACACTCCGGCATTCTCATCCGATGCTCCCATTTGATAGGTGCATTTCCTTCCGGGCCTTTAACACTAGTAAGCAATTCTTTAAAAGTCGCTTCTTTGTCCTCCATCGAACCTTCTAGCATCATTGAGATATAAAACTCCTTGTCTTTTTCTAGTCGGGCAGCCATCTTCTTTCTTATGTATTGACATTGGGTGATATTCTCCTCAACCGCTCCACCTAGGTGTCCCAATTGTTGGGAGGCAACGTGAAATCCACAATTTCCATCCTTTGGGACGTCGTCGGTACCAATAACGAACTCTCGAATAATTTAAGGGATCCAATACTAGTTTTACAACCTTCTTCGGACGACCTTTTTCTTCAAAACATCTCCTTGACTCTCAATAGGTGTAATCTTTGGCTCCATGGGTTTTTCTATTGGTATCGTTGTATCCTTTCTCGGCCGACCCCTTTTCTTTACAACAACTTCCACACTTGCCCGACTCTCAAGAGGTGGAGTGTCATTTGGATTCAAGTTTGGAACCGTTGGTGTAGTTGTTTCTTTCCTCGGACGACCCCTTTTCTTTACAATAACTTCCACACTTGCTTGACTCTCAAGAGGTGGAGTGTCATTTGGATTCAAGTTTGAAACCGTTGGTGTAGTTGTTTCTTTCCTCGGACGACCTCTTTTCTTTTAGACGGCTCCTCTTTGTATTCCGCCTTGGTATATTGATGGCCGGATGGATCGCATTTTGTACTCAAATACTCTTTCAATTGTTCCCTTTCTTCCGCCCTTGTCTTTGTGGTAGGTGGTCTACCCGTTGGATCTTGTTTCGAGGGTTCTAGAAGTTCTTCCATAAAAGGGTAAAAAATCGGCATCAACTTGTGCTTCATAGTTTGTTTTTCCAACCTATTCATTGTGGGGTACTTGTCGAGGATTATTCTCCCAAGTTCCATGTCGCCAAACTCTTCACCGGGATGAAAGATAGTTGCTTCCAATAAGGATCAATATCTTCAATCGGAATCGGAGTTTTATACCTACCAAGCATATGACGACATGGAAGTCTGATAGCCTTCATTATCCTACACTTACAAGGAGTGCTCGGGTTGTCATACTTTTGATACAACTTGAGATGTTTCATCATAAAACGTATTGCCCAATGCGAGACGTTGCAATGTATACCAACAAGCAACCAATCATCCTCCTTAAACTCCTTTAACTTCTTGTACCTACTTTCTTCGAATTGTTATTTTTATCTTGTTGATATCATTATTAGTGTACTCATGGATAACATGTTGCACCGTCACAATCCCATTTTGACTCGTGAAAAGTAGACCTTTTAGTCTCCCATGAGCTTGCTTTACCATACTTGTGGACTCAAGTTTGAAATATTTATAGTCGTAAGTAAAAGCATACACAAACCTCTCTTTGTGTGGCGTCAACCATTGTCTCTTGGAATATTCCACTACTTTGGGGTAATTAGTGCCTCAATCATCCTCGAACTCCTTCAAGTTTATCTCATATCTTTCCACACTCATCGACCAAACCAACTTATCCCACTCTTTCATGAATAACCCAAACTTGATCTCACCTTCTTTTCATTCTTCGCCTTCTTTATTTTTCTCTTTCTCTCTCTCCTCTTTAGTTAGTTTACTAAGACGTTCATCTTTCTCTTTTTCATGTTTAGTACCTTTATTTGCCTTTGGCTTTTGGATATGAATCCAAAAATTCTTTCTAAGATTGCATTGTATGTGCCACGTGCAAAGCAAATTTTGTGCCTTGGGAAAAACTATCCTCACGGCGTTCATTGTTTCTTGCTCATTGTCGGTCACTACAACCCCGGGAGTCTCGTCTTCGTGGTATAAAAGCTTCAAAGTTTCCAATGCCCAAATATAGCTATCATCCTTTTCACGATCCATAAAACACCATGCCACCGTGAATGATTGCTTGTCCGATGTTTGTCCTACAATGTTCAACAAAGGCATGTTGTACCTATTCGTCTTATAAGTACAATCCATGAACAAAACTTGCTAAAAGCACCAGACCAATTGAATCATATCGGGATGCGCAAGAAAAATACGATCCACCCTCCCCTCCGATGACTCATTGTGTCTCACCGTGTAGTTGTATTTGTGGGCCAACTATTGTGATTCTTCCATTACCTTTCTTCCATCCCATTCAATTCTTTTGATAGTTGCTTTGGCCGCATAAATTGTAGACAATGAAGAAAGGTTATGCGGGTCATCCCTCTTGAACTTACTAAGGAGCTTACTTGGTTTAATTCCCCAACTTGTTCTTACTTGTTCGAACTCGTGTGGTTTCAACTTGGCAACTTGGGAGTGTCCAACAAGACTTAGCGGATCTTTATGGTTATGCCAACCAACATGAACTCTTTTCATTCTCCACATGTTATTGGTTTCTTTGTTCTTCCAAAAAATAATCTTGAATGGGCATCCACACTTCTTTGACTTGGTCTTATACACCCTAGTCGTCTTCTTATCATGCACATAATCCTTTCTCTAATGACTTGCGTCCGACGACCCACTACACTCGCATACATTTCAAACCGCGAATCTTTTTGTTGGGTGTTTTTCACTAGAACGTACAACTTCTCTTTTGCTTTCTCAATAACCCACTTGACCGCGTCGTCTTTTTCCTTCCATTCCAAATCATTAACATAATGTGCGGAAGTATCAGGACCCCTAACACTGTGTGCTTGAGGCTGATCCATCATCGGTACCAATGCAATCTACAAAACATCACAAGTTAGTTGATATATACTACAATAGTCGGCAGGGTCGATATATAAAACAACAACGACTAAAGCACAGCCGACATGGTCGAAGAATAACACAGTGCCGACCAAATTATAGTCGGCATGGTCGACGTATCCAAAACAATGCCGGCTTATGCATGTTTCACAACCCGTCTCCTGTGCTGCAAAAATCTTATAGTCGGCAGGGTTCATATTTTCGACTTTGCCGACTAAACACTGCTCATGAAAAGTCGTGGCATTTGGTAATAAAAACCATGCCGACGCTTACAGTTGGCAGGGTCGATAATCGTTGACCTTGCCGATACTGGGCAGCAAAAGTGAAAAAAAAAATCGATCATTTGCATGGAAAAATCACAATCTTCACCACGTAAGTTGTGTACCTGATTACTTGCAGCTCCCTTATCTTCTTTTGGGTCATTGGATTCTACGTTTGGCTCAAGGCATTCATCACTTCCATATCCATCTTGAGTTTGAGGAAAATAAAAGTGAGGATCATGCATATAATCCATTTGATCATGATTTGGTAGATAATCATACAAGTACTCATCTGTAGGAGGAAAATTAGAAGACTCCCCCACTACACAATCAGGATTAGAATCACTCATCTCACTCATATCACAAATTTCTCAAAAACCTTAACTTTTTTTCCCCAAAACTTCCTCTACTAATTCATTCTCTTTCTTACTCTCAATTATTTTCAAATCCACTCATATAAATCAACTAACTAATCTAATCATATCAATTAAATTAGTGTTAATCACTGCAGGGGCAATTTAACCATTTAGAAAATATATGATTAAGGGGTGACTTGTTTTACTTCAAAATGACCCAGGTTTTATCTCATTAGGTATACCTCAATTAATCTGGATATACCACAATCTCGTAAGAATAATTATGTCTCCTTCGTGATCATACATATAAGATGAAAGTATTAAAATAAATAAAATTAGTAGATTATAGTTAAAGGACCCACATTATGGAGTGTCACAGACAAAAAGGAGAATCGAGAAAGAAAAAGAAAAGAAAATGAAATGAACCCCATCGGCATTGGCATTGGCGATTCATCATCATTAGATCTTCTTTCCTTGTTTATCTCTTTTTTTTCTTTCTTCTTCCCTTTCAGACACAAAAACAGAACAGGATAGAGAAAAAAACACACAGATAGATTTTATTAGCGAATAGATAGACAGACAGACAGACAGAGAGCCAAAAAAAAAAAAAAAAAAAAAAAACAGAGAGAGAAAGAGAAAAAGAGATCTTTTTTTATTCTCTTTTTCTCTCTTTCTCTCTCGAATAGAATTCTCCAACGCCATCATCAATGGTTTCTTTCGATTAATTTTCACCCAACCAGAAGAAGAGAAGAAGAACCCTATCATCATCATCATGGGTTGTTGTGAATCTTCATTGTTTACAGAATTAGGAGCTAAGAAAGATAATCCAAACCAACAACAACCACAACAACAAGAGAATCATCATAAACAGCCACCATTCAATCATCATCCTATCTCCACAAACACCTCACCAAGTTCTTCTTCTCTGCCTAATGGTGTTTCAATTGTTGATGGTGATGAACCACCTTCATTTACAGAATACTCTCTTTCAGACCTTAAAGCTGCTACCAATAATTTTAGTTCAGAATTCATTGTTTCTGAAAGTGGTGATAAAGCACCTAATGTTGTCTTCAAAGGTCGTCTTCAGAATGGTCGCTGGATTGCTGTTAAGAAATTCTCTAAAACGGCATGGCCTGATCCTAAGCAGTTTGCTGTAAGTGATTAATTCTTGTCTAATCTTTCTTTTATTGAATTCTCATATTAGCCTAGGGTTTTGAATTTGATTGCTGTTTTCTTAGGAGGAAGCTGGAGGAGTTGGAAAGTTGAGGGATTCAAAGCTTGCAAATTTGATTGGGTATTGCTGTGATGGTGATGAGAGACTTCTTGTTGCTGAATACATGCACAATGATACCTTAGCCAAACATCTATTCCACTGTATGTGTATGGTATCTTTATGTGATTACTTAGTAGTTATTCATAGAATTAGGTTTCTGTTTGGTGACTTCCGAAACGAAATCATTGTGTGGAATTCATTAGTTGGAGCTAAATAGTGATACTTCTAGGATATGCTTGAACTAGGTTAAACTACATTCAAGAACTAGACTGCTTTACTTATCTCTGAAGGTGTAATTCGTTCTCATTAATGCTCATTATAGACTAACAACATATTCCGAAGCATTTGGGTGTTTTAGATCGTCGAAATAATCTTTTATATCTTTTGTTTATGTAATTTTTGTTTCCATATGTGTATGACTGCGAGAATTGATTATTTTCTTCTGGTTTATATGACACTAGATCCTGTTTTTTTCACTCTTGATAGGGGAACATCAAACAATTGAATGGGCTATGCGTTTAAGAGTTGCTCTGCATATTGCTGAATCATTAGATTATTGCAGTTCTAAAGGCCGAGCATTGTACCATGACTTGAATGGTTATAGGGTTCTCTTTGATGAGGTATTCAGTTTTATCTATATTATGAGGTTTTCAACATATTGCTGCCAGCAATCATTTTAAAAAAATAATCTGTATGCTGTCTTTTAGCACTCTAATGACGCATTAGGGTCATTCTATTTCTGCTTGCAGAATGGTGATCCACGCCTCTCCTGTTTTGGGCTAATGAAAAATAGCAGTGACGGAAAGAGTTATAGCACAAATCTGGCATACACACCTCCAGAGTATCTAAGAAATGGTATTTATTCTCTGTATACCTGCTTTACGTTTTTTTGGGGTTATATTTTGTGTTTCTTTCTATCATCCTTCTCCCTCGCTGAATCTCCATGCCCCATCCATTGCTTATCCTGAAAGTGATCCTGCGATATTCTTAATTTTTAAGTACAAGCCACTTACTCCCGCATCCCATGTTCCCAGTTTGGTTTACGTGCATGTTTAATTGGGGATTGAACTTGATAAGGAAATGTTTTGGAAGGATGCACCACGTTTTCGCCATCCGTGACCTACTAGTTATATTAAACAGTTCCATATATGGTGTGAACTAATTTCTAATAAGTTTGTATAATTGAATATCATGAAGTAGGTTTAACTCATCCTTGTGATTGTCATAAAACAGGAAGGGTCACTTCTGAAAGTGTTATCTTCAGTGTCGGCACTATTCTCTTGGATCTTCTTAGTGGAAAGCACATTCCTCCGAGTCATGTAAGGTTTTATTTTTGGATTGTTAAACTATGCCCAAAGTTGTGCAACCACTTCAGTGTTTCTTTATGATTAGTAGCTTAGTTTAGATTAACCTATATTGATTAAAATTTACCTCAAAATATTGAGTTTTCTGATATAGGCAGCTGTTGCTCTTCCTTTGGGTTTACATGTCGACCAATCTCTAGTTCCATCTGTTACTTAAGATCTAGTTCGAAAAACAATGTAGTTCTCTTCCTCGTTGAGTCATTTCTTTTGTCTTTCTATGTGCTTATACAGGCTCTTGATATGATTCGGGGCAAGAACATCCTTATCTTGATGGATTCACATTTAGATGGGAAATTCTCAACGGAAGAGGCAACTGTGGTAATTGAACTTGCTTCTCAATGTTTGCAAAATGAACCTGGGGAGAGGCCTGATCTCAAGACGCTTATTGATACACTTTCACCATTGCAGTCCAAAGCTGATGTAAGTTCTTCCTTTTGTCTTTCTTGTTGTACCTACCAGACTTAGCATGTTTTACTTGATAGTTATCTGTTGCGAGCAATCGTGGCTAATGTATAGATCCAGTTTCTAAAACCATAAGCACAAATTTGGCTAGTTTCCTTTTAGGGCCCCAATTTTCGTCCATCCTAATTAACCCACGGGTGGACCATATTATGAAGTACACATGTTACTGAATTGTTTTTGTTGTTGACAAGTGGTTGCAAAATGTTAAATCACCAAAATTCTGGCCATGTAGGTTCCATCTCATGTAATGCTAGGCATTCCGAAACATGAGGAAACACCTTCAACGCCTCAGCGACCCTTATCACCAATGGGTGAGGCATGTCAAAGGAGGGATCTCACTGCCATCCATAAGATTTTGGTGACAACTCATTACAGAGACGATGAAGGAACCAATGAGGTAATTGATTCTCTTTCTACTCTAAAGGGGTATATGAGAGTGAATCGTCCTAGGTGTGTATTCTTGGCTGAGTTTGATTTCAATGTGCTTTTTTTCATCAGTTATCCTTCCAAGAGTGGACACAGCAAATGAGAGATATGCTGGAGGCAAGGAAGCGTGGGGACTTCGCCTTTCGTGATACAGATTTTAAAGCTGCCATTAGTTGTTACTCTCAGGTAGTTTCTTCTTTCTTTCCTTTTCATTAAGAAATTCCAGTCCTCTATTTATATGCTAACTCGGGTGTTTCTTTTTAACTTGTTTACAAGGGTTGCTAGTTCTTTTCGTAACTTGTTTCTTGTTCTTAATGATATGACTGGTAGCTGATTGATATTATTTTTGAGCTTTGCTAGTATTACATGTAGTTTCATGCTCGTGGAAAATGAGTAGTACGTTAACTACTGGAATCTTTTTGGTAGACACTAGTAGAGGGTTGATATGCAAAAGGTTCTTAATTTTAATTTCTTTTCTCATGGTGTGTATGTACAGTTCATAGATGTAGGCACCATGGTTTCTCCGACAGTATATGCAAGGCGTAGTTTGTGCTATCTCCTCAATGACCAGCCGGATGCTGCTCTCAGAGATGCAATGCAAGCCCAATGCGTTTACCCAGATTGGCCCACAGCTTTTTACATGCAGTCAGTTGCCCTTTCTAAGCTGGAAATGCACAAGGACGCTGCCGACATGTTGAACGAAGCTGCCGGCCTTGAAGAAAAGAGGCAACGGCATGGTAGATAGTGAAGCCACCAACCACCATCATTATCCCATGTTGTAAACACAAACACCCATGTTGTTATGTATAATCACAGAAAAATTGTAATATAGGGAGAGTGAGGGAGAGAAACATTAGTTCTTGTTAACAGTAAATGTATGTCTCCATTTGATGAGATAAAAATATATCAGAGTTCAACATTTGTACGATTTTATACATTAAATCTTAATTAGTAACTGTTCAACCAACATATAGTTCAGCCTGCCCATCAATGAAAAGGCTCATGAACTCCTCCCCATCCACAGTTTCCTTCTCAATTAGAAGCTGAGCGAGGCTGTGGAGAATGTCAATGTGACTTTCGATGAGAAGTGAGGCCCTTGCGTATGCCTTCTCCACCAACTCCCTGACTTCCGAGTCCACAATATCAGCTGTTGCCATTGAATAATCCTTCTGGGTTGACATCTGAAAAATTGAAGATTGATCACATTGTTTAGTAATCTTTAACAGAACATATGGTGAAGGACTGACAAGCAAGGTAAAAGCTCTAATAGTCTGCAAAGTATTCTATAGTACTACCTCCGTTTAAAAAAAAAAATACTATCACTTTTTCAATTTGGCCTCTTTTTTAAAAACAGAGGTAGTATAACGTAATACTATCAAAAGAAAAAAAAAAGCTACTTCATAGTTTTATTTGTTTTTTCCTTTTTTAGACTAGCAGTTGCGAAGTTGGAGTATTTGCTTACTTGCTGACCCAAGAAGGTATTTCCTCCACCTCCACCAATGGCAATCTGTCCTATCTTTTTGCTGAAGCCAAATCTCTCAACCATCTGCCTTGCCACATTAGAAACCTGCATGAAGTCGCTTGACGCTCCAGTAGTAACACCTTCTTTGCCAAATATCACCTCTTCAGCCACCCTGTATGGTTGTGACAGCAAAAAATGACAAGACAAATAAAAATTACATGGGCACACTTCATTTCTTGCTTCCTAAACTGTCGTTACCACACTTAGCATTAGCTCTAATGGATTTTAGATCAGCGAGAATCCACCTATGCATTTTCAAAGTGGCAGCTAAGATGAGAAGAAAAGAAAAGTGTTAACAAACCTGCCACCTAAAGCAACAGCCATTTGATTCTCCAAGTAGCTTCTGCTGTATAACCCAGATTCTAATCTCTCTTCACTTGGAGCAAAGAAAGTCAAGCCACCAGCTTGGCCACGAGGGATGATGGAAATCTTGGCGACAGCGTCATAGTCAGGCATTAGTGCACCAACCAGAGCATGACCAGCCTCTGTTTCCAATTTTAATATAGGTTCATAGGATGAGTAAATGAGTATGCAAAATCTTGTTTTAAGATATGTGAACTGCAACTAAATGAATTGAAGGACGGATAGTAGTTACTACCATGATAAGCTACTAGTTTCTTCTTATCTTCTGAAACTACTGCATTTTTCTTCTCAGGTCCAGCAATGATCCTTTCCAAGGCATCAGAAATCTCATCCTTACTTATCTCCTTGAGGTCACGTCTGGCTGCAAAAATGGCTGCTTCATTCATTAAGTTTTGCAAATCAGCTCCAGTGAATCCAGGTGTTCTTCGTGCAATCTTGTCAAAGTCCACATCCTTCGCCAGTGCTTTTCCTCGAGAATGCACCTATCATGAGAAAAAGTGTAAACATTATAACCTCAGAAGTCAGAACAATGAAAGAAGTTGAGAAAAGAATTGGGCTTTGCTAGAACAAGCCGTAAATGATGAATGACTGAATACTAAACATAATATCATCTTAAAATTCTGTTTCTAGTTAACAACGTAAACCATTTTTTCACTCTTTTACTAAGCCTTATGATGCATGCTCCAAAGACCCACTGATTATACATTTTCATATAAACATTCTTCAAAATCTCTACTATTTCAATCTCATATATACATAGGTGGACATCCTAAGAAATCACAATTCACAAAAATGCATTCAATCAATTTAGTCTCACTTTTGGAACACGATTTCTCGCATAACAAACTGTATTGGAATATGCAAAGTTCTGAGATCTGCTAGTTTCACTTACTATTAATCATCACATAAGACTCAGTGAGGGGTTGACGTGAGAAAGTGGCAAGATAGTTTTCAACAAAGAGTGTATATTCAACGAAAGCATAGAGCAGCAGGTGTAAAAGAGTATAGATAGATGGTTTTGAAAGTACCTCGAGGATCTTTACTCGACCAGCAACATCAGGCCTGTCCACTGTCACCTGTCGATCGAACCTCCCAGGCCTTAACAATGCTGCATCAAGAACATCTGGTCTGTTTGTTGCGGCCAAAATGATCACACCATTGTTCCCTGAAAATCCATCCATCTCCGTCAAAAGCTGATTAATTGTCTGTTCTCTCTCATCATTCCCACCTCCCATACCAGTTCCACGCTGCCTTCCGACAGCATCAATCTCATCAATAAATACAATACATGGAGCCTTGGCTTTTGCTTTCTCAAACAAATCTCGAACTCTCGAAGCTCCAACACCCACAAACAATTCAACAAATTCTGATGCAGCACATGAGAAAAATGGCACACCAGCCTCTCCAGATACTGCCTTGGCCAAAAGGGTCTTACCAGTTCCAGGAGGTCCAACCAACAAACAACCCTTTGGAATTTTAGCTCCTAGGGCAGTGTACTTATCAGGATTCTTCAAGAAATCAACAACTTCTTGCAACTCCAATTTTGCCTGGTCAGCCCCAGCAACATCTGCAAATGTGACCCCAGTTTCAGGAACCTCCTGAAATTTGGATTTCGATTTTCCAAATTCCATTGGACCGCCTAAACCTCCTGGGCCACCGACTCCTCCCTGACCTCTCCGGAACAGGAAGTACAGTCCAGTTAAAGCTAGCAATGGGAAGAACAGATTACCTACAACAATACTAAGTGTCAGCAATCTCACTCAAACAATTTGTCAAAAACTAAGTATGAACCACAATATTGATAACATCTCATTTACTAAGGAGTACGAACTGCACATTCAATTCATGAAGTACTACTAAAGCAAGAAATTATACTGAATAATCAAGGAAATTACAGAAAAGTAATGAAGGAAGAGATTTTCAATTACCAATGATACTGATGAGCCCCCCATTATTAGAATCACCCTCAGAAACAGAGATATCAACACCATTCATAGCCAATATATCAATAAGGTCTGGGTCATTAGGAACAGTAACTGTAGCCTTGACTCCATTAACAACTGTAAGCTGAAGAAACCCACCTTCTTTATTAAACCTAACTCTCTCAACTTTCCCTTTCTTCACTGCATTAAGAAATTCACTATATCTCCATTGAGAACCTTCTGGTAAATCAGACTGTGTTTGTGGTTTAGGAGCAGTAGCAAGAATATTTTCTAGGGATGCATTTGAAGCAGTGGGTTTCGCAGCTTCAACTTGAATTACAGGTGGTGGTGCATCAATAGCTAAAGCTAATTGGCCATTTTGTAAAACAGTGCTGAAAATGAATGCAGCACCAGCAGCAGCTAAATTAGCTTTAGATGGTTCTTTGTTAAGAATGGATTTTAGAATTAGGGTTTTTCTTTTAGATAAGAAGGATAGAGGGAATGAAGAATTGGTTGTTTTTGGAGTTGGCGGTGAATGGAGAAGTAGAGTACTAAAGAAAGTTGAAGAAAGCAGAAGATTATTACTTGTTGAACCCATTTCTTCTTTCTTCCTTCTCTAATGAAATCTTGGTTTAGTTTTGTTATTTATCTGATTAATTTTGTGGGTTTCCTGTGAATTTTGATTTTGATGGTGTTACGTGGAGTGAATTGAATCAAATGTTTTGAAGTGGTGAGGAAGAAAAGAAGTGTAAAAGAAGGTTTTTTCTACAATTTATTTGAAATGGAGGAAGAAAACAAGAATTGTAATATCTACAACTATCGACAATAGATGTGGAGAGATTGAGAGGTGGAGAGGAATTCATTCAAATATCTTTCAGAGCAAACGTAAGACAAATTCACTAATCCGTGGAAAGGTGCATCCACAGGTGAACTCAAAAAAAAAGGTGACAACCATGTGCGAGTTGGACTCGCTCGACCAGGTGAGTTAACAAATCCCGTTTTTTCCTAACCTACCCTCCCTGGTCGGGTTAGTTCATTATCCCTGGTTAGGTTAACTACTCTAGTTAGCCTGTTGGGTTTACCCGGATAGAAATGGATGTTTTATAGAAATCCTGTTTCTTTAGCAACCAAGGTGTTCTGGATCAAATTTGATGGATGCAAGATTGTTTTAACTTAAAACAATTGTTCAATTGATGTAGTAATACCACCCGTTATTGTTCTTCATACCGCTAATAGTATCTGCCATCGAAGTAGAGGGGACGAAGATTAGAAAACAATCTCTTCTTTATCTAGAGCTGGTAGTAAACATGGTATATCACTTATCTTGAGAAAGGTTTGATTTTTTTTCTTTATGTTTTTCCATTGTGAATTAGGTGAAAAGGGTATATACTATTGTATCAGTTAATTTTATAATTGATACACAGGGTTCTTCCAGTTTTGTGTGGGATTAAATTATAGGGTTTTAGTGTAATGTGGAATTAGTTATTTATAATTAATTTGTTCGAACAGACTTAATTTCACAAAGGTGTTTATTAAACATTTGCATTGTTCTTCATTAGGCATGACCAATGATGTTGGACTAGCTTCAGTTATGTAATATGATTAGGAGAAGGCAATAGGTATGGTATTATGGTTCAATTATGCGTATCGAGTGACAGTTCAACCAAAGAAGATGGATTGTGTTGTTGGGTGTAATTCAGTTACGTTTGAATCAATAGATCTACTTTTTCTGTATGATAGTTTTGATATTTTCTTATGTTTGATAGATTTGATAAACCGAACCTACAAGTTGTTTTGAAACAATGGTTACATCAAAAGTTCCAGTGTTGCATTTTTCATGAATTAGGATTTATGTACGTAGCATCAGCTGTATTTCTTGCTGGATGGATTGGCAAGATCACTGTTATCTGTTGTTGCTAAAGTCCTTGTGTGGTAGATGTAATTTTTCTTAAATTCAAACTAATGTGTTATGTCGTGCTGGATTGTTACTGGAGAATGGCACAGTGCAGTCATTAGGTCCAAATATGTTCATGTATTGCTCAACCAGGATATGAGTTTCTTTAATCCAAGGATGGAACAATGTGACATTGTTATCCAAGTATTGAGCAATGTGCTATTGATCTAGTGTGCTCTCAATGAGAAAGTAAGTTTCAAACTTTAAGTAATCATCCATGCGGTGAACTCTTCAATTTCAGTTAGATTTTTCTTGATCTTAGTAATTTAAATGCTTCAGCAACTGATGAATGTATCCGGAGTGGCTTTGTATAATGGATGTTTTGTATAACAGGTGGGTAACTATATTCATTACATGGCTAAAATTTTGGTGGTCTTGTGGTCGGGATTGAAAAATTGTTGCAAATTTCACTGTTAACACTTCCCACCTGACCATTTATTTTTGCTTCTGGAGGAATATGTAACATATTTTTCCATAAGCATGCTGAAAACATTGAAGATGCATATGCTGAAGCAGCAGGTACTGCGGAACAGGTTAATATTCATTCTAAAGCCTTATGTGTATTTAATCTTAAACATAACATGAATTGAGTACAAATATGTTGTTGTTTTTTTTTTTTTTTTTTTTTTTTCATTTTTATCTTGCTTTAATTGATCCAAGAACATTTGTTATTTTATTTGCTTTACCCAGTCAATGAGGTTCCGGAAACTATTTCTATTATGAAACAACCCTGCACTAAGTTATGTTTGCATCCTTCCTGAGAGCCTGATTCAATTGTGTTTTCAGTTAACTTTGCTTTTTAACTCTTGAAGTGTTTGTATTAGGAAGTTTACGTCTATTGTTGGGCCGATAAAGTATATCATTTGCTTCTGATATGATCAGCGCACTTCGAACATAAATTTATCATACCTATAGTGTCTATCTCGCCAAAAATTAGTTCATTTTGTGAAAGTTATCTGATAACCTTAGATAGTTTTCTTGTCTATTCAGGCAGTCCCTTACATCAGGAAATTTTATGCGTTTTAATCCAAAACATTAATTAAATATTCCCACGCTACTTTGCTCCAAGCTACACTGAGATATGGTATATTGATAGTGTTGTGCGAGTCCTTGGACTCGGATTGGATTTACATATGGATTTTCAATATGTTAATGTGCTTCGTAACTATGCATAGGAAGGCTCCTGGTCTTGCATAAAAAGTCGCATATGTGTGAAATTGTAATAGCTATTTTTTCTTCTATATTTAGTGGCATGTAAGCATCTTGTTATTATTACTTAACCGTTGTACATCTTATCTCCCGCTTTTCCAACCATCCTTATTTTTTATTTGCTTCCCTGTTACAGTGGTCCGAATCAAATGGGCTGGAACCATCAATTGTATCAATTGTAACTTGTACAGAAGTTATACAACTTTCTTAGGTTTTTTGCTTATCACCCACTGTCTTTATCAGATATCAATTGTAACTTGTACTGTCATCAGAACATCATAACCAATTATTTAATGCGACCGTCTTACTGATGTACCCAATTTATTTTATACGACATTCTGTGTTTTGTACCCAAATTATTTTATACGACATTCTTACTTTCGTACTCGATTTATTTTATACGGCATTCTTTGTTTCGTACCAGATTAATTTCATATGACTTTCTTTGTTATTTACCCAAAAATTTTCTACGACCGGCCGAAGATCAAATCTTTCAGTAAAAATCACACAAGTAGCTAGGCGATTCTCCAGTAGTACAAACTTTACCAGCAACCGAGCGTATATTTTGAGGATACCATATCTTATTATTCAGTTGTACATGCTTTAATAAGGGGGAAGATCTATTACATATTCTTTCACTTTTATTTGCATGCTAAGAGTATTGAGCTAAAAAGCACCATTTTTACGTAGTCCAACTTAATAGATAAATAGATAGATTTAAGAGGTGGTGAAATTGTGTTTGCGGTACGCGACCCATAATCAATAGTCTGTATGTACATAAGGTTCTTAATCAAGTAAAAGTCTTCAACACTCGTGAAACATCCTTAAACATCTTTAACAACTGGTAAACTTTTTGCATTTATACATTCATCTGCCCAGGCAGAAATTGTATTGAAGTGTGATTACATGAAATTCGACTACGTATTTAACAATTACCATACCGAAAGTAAAACATTTCTAATATTTACTGCCAACTAACGACCTACACCAGTATTCTAATCCCCATTTCCTGTATCTATAGACGTTAGTATATATAGGACTGACATCGGTTAAGCTAACATTTAGGTATTCCCAAAAAATAGAGCTTCATACGTTAATCAGCAACCCGATATTCCAAAAAAAACAGGCTTTCCAAAAAATCGACGCATCTATGTATACCTGAAGTGCGTCCCGTTGGCCAAAAAACAATCCGGTGTAAAGTTGGATTCACACTGCACCCAAGAAGTAGTAGGTTAAGAAAAAATATCCTTTGAATCAAACAAATAAAATAGAAGCAAGGAAGAACAAGAATTGTAATGTTACTAAATGATGTACATCACTTATAAAAAGTTGAGTTTCGGTGCCCTACCTGTTGCAAGTGCATGTTTTTTTGTTGGCCTTAATCCTTCCACCTCTGAAGGGTCCACTTGTTCTGCATCTATGCCTATTAGATAGGGTCAGACTAGTAAGGCACCTATGTAAACCACTTGTTTCTGTAATGTATTTACTTAAGGTTAATAAGTACCTGTAGAGGTTCTCTTCCCCCCTTCCTTGATTCTACGCTTTCTTGTTTTTTCCAGTTTCACCTTCTGCTCATCCGTAGCATACGAGGCCCGTATTTTATCCAGTTGCTCTTGCATTTTTCGGTCCACAGCCTTGTCCTTTCCACCTGCGCAATTCACCTTATCAACAAACGGGTTAAGCAATTAACCAACAAAATAAGGGGCACAATTGAATACACACTTTGCAGCTCCCCAGATTTTTGTTTATGGAAGGATGTATCTGAACGGAGGTTTAAACGAGTCCCCAGTCCAGACTTCACCGGTAGATGCATTTCCCTCGGGGGACGGACCGAAGTATCCTTCTTCCGGGCCGTTGGCCCTAAACGATTGATGAATACATTGATGTCCAAGTTAATAATAACAATTACAAATGAAGCCCTAATTAGTATTAAGGGTACACAGTTATATCCATTTGTTGTCAGGAATCACATTAATGTAAAACATCAAAATCCTACAATACTTTTACCTGTTTCTCTAGGGGCCCCGGTGGGTTACACAGCCTGTAGTCTCTGGTGTGGTCGTTACGTTTGATTCATCCACCCCTGAAATGATACAACACGAGTAAATCGTAAATACACCCTAAACGAATAATCGTTTTTAAATGTAAGTTACCGCCAAATCAAAATAATTCAATTACTATAAGTTTTTGGGTTGTAGGGTATTAGTATACCAGTATCGGTGTTGTTTATATCAACCCTTTCTGCATCCCATCGCCCAGTAATCTCAGGAACCTCGTTATTAGTAAATATTTCTTCGGCGTTAGGGTTTCCTTGACCAACGTCATGCATAGATGCAGTCCCATCATGACCTAAAATAACCAAACTTGTTATACATTTTTCATAATTTGAACTGGCTATTGCTACAGGAATTTAAGTAATTGCATGTTAGTGTCGCAACTAATTAATTTACTATTACTTATTCGTGTTGTAGGCTAGTAGAATACCTATGTCTGTGTTGTTTACATCCACCACAACATTTGTATCACAACTCCCATGTTCCTCTATTGGATCTGTACTCCTTCCTGACCTTCCTTCGTTACGCGAATGCAACCTTGGAGAACTGCGCAACCCTACACGTTCCACATCTTCACTATGGGATGCTCCACCACTCTCGGATTGTTGTCCCCTCACTCTCCCTTTCTTTCCCTTTGGCCTTTTGGTTGTATTCATGTAAGAGTTTAAATCTTTGGGCATTTCCACGTTTGCCTCCATGATGTCCACAATATCAGCATCATTTTCCCTGCTAACCCTAGACCGAACCTTGTCCACAAGTGTTGTTGCTAGTCCCTTCTGCAGAATGTGATATTCACAATATCAACATACTTTTATTAATTTGGTGTTTTTTCTTCTCAGCTGACCAAAACTAACAGGATTAACAGAAATATTGTTTGGATAATCAAACCAATGCAGGCTGATATATTTATATATGTTTGAATTTCCAAAATTTACCCAATTCTAAGGAAAAGATAAGAAAAAGGAAGGGGTTTCCAATCCGCGTGCATCTTTCAATTTCTATACAAGAGTTTGAGGGAAAAAAAAAGAGCTCCAAAAATAGAGCTGAGTGATAGTATGCAACTTGAAAAAAATTCCCTTCTCGATCGCTACAATGTGTTACCTCCGTTCAAGGTCCGATCAAGGTATCAAATGCAGGTGCTATATATTACAAATGCCTTCAACGCTCCTCTCTCTAAGTTTGTTTTAAATTACTCAATTCCCTCGGTAATAATCAGAACCGGGTACTTATTATTAAATCTAACTCTCTTAACTTTGTCTCTTTCCAGTGCATTAAGAAATTCACTATATCTCCATTGAGAACCTTCAGGTAAATAAGTTTGTGTTTGTGGTTTAGGAGCAGTAGCAAGAATGTTTTGTAGGGATGCATTTGAAGAGCTTAGGTTGGAATCTTCAACTTGAATTACAGGAGGTGTGCATCAATGGCTAAAGCTAATTAACCATTTTGTAAAATAGTGCTCAAAATGAATGCAGCACCAACAACAGCTAAATTAGCTTTAGATGGATCTTTGTTGAGAATGGATTTTAAAGTTAAAGGTTTTTCTTTGAGATAAGAAGAATAAAGGGAATGAAGAATTGGTTGTTTTTGGAGTTGGTGGTGAATGGAGAAGTTGAGTACTAAAGAAAGTTGAAGAAAGCAAAAGATTATTACTTGTTGAACCCATTTTTTTCCTTCTTCTGTGGGTTTCCTGTTGATTATTTTGGTGGTGTTACGTGGAATGAATCGAATCAAATGTTTGAAGTAGTGAGGAAGAAAATAAGTGAAAAAAAAGGTTTTTTCTACAATTTCTTTGAAAGGGAAGAAGAAAACAAGAAGTGTAATATCTGCAACTAGGTGGAGAGGAATTCAAATATCTTTTACCCGTTTCCTCATAGACCCTTTTGAGATTAGATTTTGGTGCAGGGGACTTTTGGACAATATTTGTTTGTTTGTTTACTCATGCTATGAGTCATATACCTGACTAAATTTATTTTTAGTCATACCATGACTGAATCAATTTGGTGGGTACACACACATACCTGGTATGGATGAAGGATACCTATTTGACTACACTCCTACTCTTATGTAAGTATCCGGTTCTGATTATTGCCGAGAAAATTGAGTAATTAAGAACAAACTGAGAGAGTGATGCGTTGAAGAAAATTGCTATATATATCACTCAACTCTAAGTTTGGAAACTCACTCTTTTTTTCTCAAGCTCATGTATAGAAAGTGAAAGATGCACGCGAATTGGAAAACCTTCATTTTTTTTTAAATCTTTTCCTTATTTTAGAACTAAGTAAATTTTGGAAATTCAAATGTATATAAATATATCAGTTAGAAGATTTAGTTCCGTGTTTACGTGGGTCCTGTTTTAGTGACCACGTGTGATAAGTTAGAAGATTTAGTTTCGTGTGATAAGTTAGGAGAAAATTCCTCTGTAGATTACGTGGGTTAGGAGATTTAGTAACCACGTGTCATAATTTAGTAAGATCGTCTGATTAGGTTTTATGTAGTCACCATTATTCCCGGTTGGTCTGAGACATATTGTCAATTAGTTGGGACTGAGCTCAGCCTTTCTTCGTTTACCCGAAGACGTAACTTAATTATCTTTCTTTTCTGGACCTCTTTTTTTTTTGACCCTCGCCCCTTTTTAAATCCTTCAATATTTTGGGGAGCTCTGGTCAAGTTTAACCTACCCGGATTTTTATCTTTCTACAAAAAAAAAAAAAAAAAAAAAGCTATTTATTTTTGGGGGTATTTTTAGTGCAACGGAATTAATTCTATAGTTCTTCATTCTCTTTTTTTGAAAAAATAAAAAAAAATAAAAATAATAATTTGGCTATTTATTTTTGGGGTGTATTTTTAGTGCGAGGGAATTAATTCTATAGTTTTTCTATATCTTCTTTGTGCTGTCCTTGAAGAAGAAGCCGTGTACTCTTAATTCTTATAGTCTAATCCATCTTTTTGCAATTTTGCTTTTACCCTAATTGTTCTCCATTGTCTCTGGTCTCGTTCTCGGCTCAGGTATGGCACTTTAGAAATCCTAATATCTATTATCGTTATAGCAGTCATTTTTCAATCACTTTATGTGATAATTTAGTAGTTGTTTGAGTTGTAATTTTATCCATGTAGTTTGTTTTCTCATCTTCAGTGACCCTTTAGAATTTACACCTAATCCTATATCAGCCGTATCACACAAACCCACCCAATTTCCAAATAATATACCCCCAAATCCATACTAATTAAGCCCAATATGAACATATTAACCTGGAATTGTCAAGGTATCAACAATCAAACTTCAATACAACATCTGCAGGGACTAGTATCATTACATAAACCCGATATCCTATTCCTTTCTGAAACTTTAGCAAATGATCGGCATATGTCAAATCTTGCTCGGTCTCTTCAATTCCAAAACCTAACCTCAGTTCCCAAAGTAGGTCGTAGAGGTGGACTATGTCTTACGTGGAACAACCTAAACATCCGGGTTCTCCTCCAGTCCCAAAAGTTACATTCACGTCCTTATTACTCCCCCAACCCCGGCACAGCCATTGCTGTGCACAGGCATCTACGGTCCTCCTCATCCAGATGCAAGAACAGATTTTTGGCATGATTTTCCTACAATCTTACCAAATACCAACAACTCAACTCCTTGGATTTTGATAGGGGATTTTAATGACATAATGAACCAATCGGAGAAAAAGGGCGGCAGACAAGTCACATATAGTCAAACTCAACCGTTCCTAACAATGATAGATCAAATGGGTTTTATCGATTTGGGATTTTGAGGAGATCCATTCACTTGGACAAACAACCAACAGGGTCAAGACAACATCATGGAAAGACTTGATAGAGCAATTGCAACCCAACACTGGCGAACAACGAACCCTCATGCCGGAGTCACCCACCTTTCAAGGATTGCATAGGATCAGGCACCCATCCTTCTACACACCAAAGCAATTGATTGGCAAAGGCAAAAAAATTACAAGTTTGAACATCTATGGCTAACTCATCCACATCTCAAGCAAATCGTCGAATCCGCATGGACACAACAAAGCGACTCAGATTCTTCCCTGGACCTTCAACTCAGGTTAATCACATCAGGACAAACACTAATGGACTGGAACAAGGACACTTTTGGACATCTTCCAAAGCTAATTCGCAAATCAACAGCACAAATTAAGATGGCTCAACATTTGTGCTATCCACATCGGAGAAGAACTAAATTTTTGGATAAATCGCGAGAAGGAGTTACGCAATTATCACCTAACTTTACTTCAATGCCATGCAACATACTGGCAGCAAAGGTCCAGAATTCAATGGCTCCAATCAGGAGACAATAATACAACCTTCTTCCATACCAAAGAAACCATTCACCGAAGCCGCAACAACATAAAACAACTACAAGATCAACAAAACAACTGTGTCAGTGATAAAGATCAAGTGATCCAGATCATCCTTGATCATTTTACTACTCAATATATAGCCCCAAATGCAACTATGGACGAAGAACTCTTTGAAGAAATAACTCCACGATTGACACCTTCACAATGTGACCAGCTCTCGGCATCCGTAACAGTAAAGGAAATCAAGCAAGCGCTGTTCTCTATCAACTCTGAAAGTGCTCCTGCTCCAGATGGATACACCAGTAAGTTTTTTAAAGTTTTCTGGGACACCACTCATCTTCAATTAGTTGCTATGGTTCGAAGTTTTTTCGATTTACACATCCACCCTCTCATGAATCATACAAACATTACACTAATTCCGAAAGTAGACAACCCTACAAAACCATCCCAGTTCAGACCCATAAGCCTCTGCAATGTCAGCTACAAAATCATCTCAAAAATCCTAGTCAACCGCTTACGCCCCCTTCTTCCGTTCTTAATAAGTCCATATCAAAGTGCCTTCGTCCCTAAGAGATCCATACATGATAACATCACAATTGCCGGTGAGCTATTTCATCACATCAAAACATCAACAGCTACAAAAACCCCCAAAATAACTCTCAAACTTGACATCCAAAAAGCTTATGATAGCCTTGACTGGGGATTCATCAAAAAATCTTTTACAAAACTAGGTTTCCCACCAATATTTGTGGAATATATCATGCTATGTATCAAATCAGTAACTTACTCGGTCAACATCAATGGTACACCGTATGGATTCATTACTCCTACCAGAGGCATCAGACAAGGTGATCCCATATCTTCCTATATTTTCATTATATGTGCGGAAATTGTATCAACAAATCTTTCCAAACTGGAAGCAAAAAAACTGGTTCAAGGTACCCGGATATCAAAAAAGGCTCCTCCCATCCTACACTTAATGTATGTGGATGATTTGCTCATCACATACACAGCTACCCAGGAAAGTAGTAATCACCTTTAAAGAATTCTTCAATCATACGGCTCTTCAGCTGGTCAAATTATCAACCCAGCAAAATCAACCATCATTCACCACCCAAGGCTACAACAACATCACATAGATACTCTTCACCAATTCTTCGGCATGCCAACCACATCAATCCCACCAATATACTTAGGAGTTCAATTCAAACACGGGAGGACCTCACGCCACATCTTTGAACCTCTACTCCAGCGATTAGCACGCAAATCTCAAGGATGGATCACAAAATGCCTTACCCCTGCGGGAAGACTTGTTCTAATAAAAACATCCTTAACACCAACCTCAAATCACCTCGTGCAAACACAGCTTTTCCCCACCCATGTTCACAAAAAAATTGATCGGATCACTAGGATTTTTTTATGGGGTCATGATTATTCGATCCGAAAACTTCACCCATTAGGATGGAACAAGCTAAACAAGCCAATAGCGGAGGGAGGGCTAGGTATCATAAAAAGTAGTCATCACAATAAAGCTCTGTTCATGAAAAAATTTTGGAACATTCAAGACCAGCCATATTCCATTTTCTCAAGCCTCTTCAATGAGAAATACCTCCACCATCAGCTTATATTGCAAGGTACGATTCCAATACCCAATACTGCCAGCCCACAATGGAAACAAATGGCATCTCTCATACCTACTATCAAAAACCATATATTTCACCAAATAGGAAATGGTTTAGATACCCCTATCCAAGCTAATTGGATACCCCACTTTCAAAACCTTGATCCAATCCAATACAACCCTATCCAATATGTCGCAGACTTAATCGACCCCATCTCTCATAACTGGAATCACGATCAGCTAAACTTCCTACCTAACACTGCCACCCAACATATTATAAATATCCACCTTCCCCTTAACAACAGCTCAGACAAAATTATTTGGCCTCACTCTAAATCTGGTAAATACACCACAACATTCGGGTACAGCTGTCTAATCCAACAACAAAACAGCTCTCTCCCCCACCCTCACCCTCACCCTCACCCTCAACCCCTCCCAAACACAAAATTCTTATGGACCTTACCATGTCCTCCAAAAATACGGCTTTTCTTGTGGAAAGCTATAAATGAAGGTTTGCCAACCTTATCTATGCTCCATCACATCAATCTCTCCACTTCCAACCTCTGCCCCCGTTGCAGCTCTGAGCCTGAAACAGCCAATCACATGCTGATTCATTGTCCAGTGGCTATGTCCACTTGGACCACCCTCTTCAACCTCATATCAACAAACCAACCCCAAGGTAACCACCATCCAATTATCATAAACCACCAAAAAACTATTTCTCAATTACTGCAAACTCGAGGTAATACCTCTTCTATCACATCCTGTTGTTTCCTCTTGTGGTCTATATGGACAACCAGAAATGAGCTCGTATTCAATCAGACGCACTCCACACATGACGACATCCTGGCAAGATCTTTCGCACAACAACATGAATTTGAATGGGCAAAATTGACCTCCCCTCCAGTTCTCCCAGAGGAGCACCTTACAGATGACAACAAACATAACCAAATCTTCTACAACCATTCAAGTGGGATGGAGTATCCCAACACCAGACTGGTTTAAAATAAATACCGATGGTGCAGCTAGAGGCAACCCAGGAATAGCTGGAGCAGGATTCATATGCAGGGACTCGAGCGCGCACACGGTATTGGCTCTTGCACAACCTTTAGTTATAACCACGACGCTCACGGCGGAAACATGGGTCGCAGTGATAGCAACCAGAGCAGCAAATGATAGAAATTGGACTAAAGTCATATTCGAGACAGACTCGGAAAATCTCGTGCACTTCATTAAAACTCCAAAGGAAGCTCCATGGTATATCTTTGAAATGATTGAAGAAATCATACATCGAATGCGTCAAATCCCATGTTGTGTTATGGGAACAGACGAATCCGGCTTTACTTAATCAAATTCTTTTGAGCGATTCTATGGGAATCACATTCCCACGTATAATAACAGTTTAGTTGGTTTTTTCTTAATTACATGCTTCAAAAAAGAAAAAGAAAAAGAAAAACAACCCATATTATATATATATACATCCCAACCATATAAAACCTAAACAAATTTAATCATAATAAATCATGATTAAATTTCAATTTTCAAGAGAAGCAAGATACTGTTGTTTCATGTATATATATTTCAATTTTCAAGAACGACATCTGAAACGCTTCCAAAGCTTTGAATCCGACACATTAACATTGTATACGGTAGCTCCACCATGGCTGTTCTTCTCCCTCTTCTTCTTGTTCTTGTTCTTCTTTTTCCTTCTGCAGCATTTCTTTACAAGATAAACAACCCATCCAAGCAAAGTGAACAGCACGGCGGAGAAGGCGGCGATTGGGGTCTTGTTTTCCATGATCCAGTCACTGGTTTCCTGGAAAGTGAAAGAAGCAGAAGCGTCGAGGGAGCCAGACACAATGGGTTTTTGGGGTTGGGATGAAATGTTGGCATGGGAGATGTTGTTGTTGGCAGGCGATGAAAGGTTACGATCATCAAAAGAAGATGAGATTGAAGATTTAATTGTTGAATCATCAGAAATCTTCATATTTGTCTTTGTTCTGTTTTTCTTCATGTTTGTCTTTTTTTTTTTTTTTTTTTTTTTTCCTTGCAATTTTTTTTTATTACTATTTTTTTTACAAAGTACTACCTAAAAAAAGAAAAAAAAAACCAAGAAAATTACAAGAAGCTAGTCGGCAGCCTAGCTACAAGTTGCGCGCTGACTCTTTTTTGGGTGACTAACCCTATTCTATGAATGGAAAAGATGGTTTCCCACTTTAATATTGCTATCATGGCTGTTAACGAAGTTTTTTTATTCTCTTCAAGAATTCCACTGTCTCCGCTCCTAATTCTCCTAACGTCGTGAAGGCCGAGGTTCTAAAACCATACCCGTGTTCGTTGCATTTTTCGAGATACTTGCTTCTCTTTCGAGACACTACATTTGAAACTGCTTTCCCTGGTATGTATGTAGAAACACCACCTCCTATAAAGGGTGAAATGCACGTCACATCCAAACATGTATCAAGCCCATAATCCCAGTTGTAAACTAGAATATCTACAGGGCGTAATTCACCACCAGCATTCGAAAGGAAACCAAATGACACCTCTTTTTGCACTTGTATCCCTGCCCGAAAACAAATGTTTAGTGTCGCGGATTAGATCATGACGGAATTTCAAGCCTATTCTGTGTGCACAATGAAGAGCATGATCACCAAAGATGTCCATAATTCTGTTACAACATGGACAAACACTACCGGCTACAAAGAGAGGGATACCAAGCTTGTAAGCTAAAATAGCGCAGAAATGTCGTGGTCCAATCCTTTGCCTAAGTCCATCTATAGGGATAGCCAACAAGTAGTCCTATGCATGTTCAGTCTTGTTACACTGCCATAAGGCTTGGTCACGCACCGACATACTATATCGAGTAGGCATCTCTTGCTTCACAACATTAAAGTATTTGACTGCCAAAGAGCTCATAGGGTGGGGTCAGTACCTTCAACATTAAAGTATTGGACATACCATGTTCAGTCAAAAGAAATCTTTGATAAAAATTTAGAGAACCGCCAAACCGTAAAATTGCTTAAATGTGGTATCAAGGAGTAGCAAAGACTAGAGAGACAACAAAATGAAAATTTATAGGAAAAAAGATGCTTACATTCTGACTGAGGATATCTTGCAACACTGTTTTCTTCTTTAAATATTTTTTCCTCGATAATTTCATCCGCTATGTCACACGTTCTTATACGAACTTCTCTACTATCAGATCCCACAAAAATCTTGTTATTGTCTAACCTTAACATTAAGACTACACTACCTCCAATATAGTATGATGATGACATTATTTATCTTTCATTAAATCTGTTTTTTTATTCTTCTTTTTTCTTCCCAGCTGACCAAAACTAACAGAATTAGCAGAAGTACTGTTTGGATAATCAAACCAATGCAGGCTGATATATTTACATACCTTTGAACTTCCAAAATTTACCCAGTTCTAAAATGAGGAAAAAATAAGAAAAAGGAAGGGGCTTCCGATCCCCGTGCATCTTTCAATTCTATACAATAGCTTGAGAAAAAAAGAGAGAATTTCCAAAATTAGAACTGAGTAGTGGTATGCAACTTGAAAAAAAATTCACTGCTCGATCGCTACAATGTGTCACCTCTATTCAAGGTCCGGTCAAGGTACCAAATGCCGGTGCTATATATAACATCTGCCTTCAACTTGAAAGCCTTCCCTGCTCACATAGTCACTAATTTTGGAGAAAAAAGTCATATTAATCTATACAAAAGAATCTATGTTGTTAGATCTTCCATTAACAGATTGAGATGTGGCATAAAAGGAACAAAACGTGATATTGCTTCAGGTAATCTTTCTTCATTTTTCTCAGAGTCTAACGTCAAGAGTTTAGCACCGAACTTAAGATTAAAGCTAAGAATTTAGTTGTGGATAAACGACTTGCTTATCCTCTTCCGGTGACTTAATTCTTCTGTCTTGTGCATTCTCTAGTTTTAGAGAATGCATAATATGGAGAAATTTTGTTGTGACAAATATTAGAAGGATATATACAGTTTAAATCATATTTGTCTCAGAAACTGATGAGATCTTATATATGTTTTTCGCTTAAAAAATTCTTCTTGATAGATGGTTTTTCTTAATTCCTACCACCCAGTCACGAATTGTGACTTGTGTGTCCAAGTACGTTAACTTGTCTTTCTATATAAGTTTCTGGTCATGGAACTATTTCCTTGTTGACCGCGAACATGTTTAGTTAAGCACAGATATTCTCTATAAATATACCTTGAGATTTATTTCCAAGTATATTATACAATTTTTGTCTCTTAATCTTATGGATGTTTCTAGCTTTAAAAATTGTGCACAAGAAGGAGAAAAAGAAAATCGAAAAGATGGTACTGAAGAAGTTATTGAGTTTTATGATTATCCCTTTACCATATCTTGCTTCTTTGCTCACGAACATGGGAATTCTAAACCTGTTCTGATGTCTGCTGATCTTGTTGGAAACATGATGAGAGATTTCGAAGTGGTGTTTGATCAGCTTGCTCCAGCTAAGAAAATATTGATCTTCTGAAATCAGACTTAGTGAAGACTTCATAAGATATTGCGTCTCTGAGAGATCTGGTAAAAGATTTTTTCTAAATGCTTTTCTTATCTGTTTTATCTTTTTACTAGTTAACTCCTTATTGAAATTTTCTTCTTATTATTTAAGGAGGAACACTAGTTTTTGGAGTAGTTTTTATGTGTTACATTAGCTATTCCAAATATTATCATCTTGCATAGTTAAAGTTTATTAATTAAATTTTATTTTGGAAGATGACTTGCAATACCTAATCTTCATGGTTATATATATATGTATTGCTTGTTTTGCGAGATTTGTACTCTGCTATCATTATTTGCTGCAAAACTGAGTTCCGGAGTTGACAGAAATTTTTCAGTTTGCGAACCGGTTTGGAAACCTTAAGACTTTACCGGTTTCGGAGTTCACGGAACCTTTTCAGTTTGCATACCGGTTTGGGTACTAAACTGGTTCAGGAACATAGAACTGTATTGGTTCGCATACCGGTTTGAATACTTAACCCGGTTCCCTTACCACATTTTTAAATGGTTTGTATACAAATATACATACCTATCCCGATCACGAAACAAGTAGATTTTCCCATGATGTGCATACGAATATGCGTATCACACAAATCTGTAAGTCGATATATAGCTACTCCGCTATGTGTACGCGTACATGAAGTACGGCTTCAGACATATAACAGTTATCTCAATTTGTAAGACTGATAACACTGTCTTGTATTCCGAATATGGTATTTCTATATTTCTCCAAAATCAATTCGAAACATTCCCGAAAACATCAATGACACATATTACTGTTCTAGGCTATTTTCGAATGATAAACTTGAATCATGATTTGGTTCCGAACAATAAATTGTTCTCCACCAAAATTGATCAAGTATAAAAAAATGTTCATTAAGCATAGTCATTATATTTCAAGAAATTCGTAAACTAAATAATTAGTTCTCGACTCGAAATTCTCGTCTATGCAAGCTAGTCTAATTAGTTATGCGACAAACATCTCAAGGATAGAAAAGTGAATATAATTTGAGAAATAGGTGGTTCAGTTTTCACTTACCTTTTGTTGATAAAGTTCTCCAAAACCTTTGGTTAATCTTCGCCTTCAAACGGTAGAATGCAATGATGACTGGTTCGTTTCTCAACTACCTCTATCCTAGACCGAGACTTAACTAATTGTAGACTAGAAATCAAGATATAGTTTTGACAACTAAATTTGACAACAAGCTTGAGATAGAAACACTTGTGAGTTTGACCGAGCAATGTTATAACAATCTCCCCCTTTGTCAATTTTATTTACAAAACTATTAATACATATGGATAACAAAAATAAAGCTTCGAAAAACTCCTCGAATCATGCCTTGATTCCCTTGGTTTCTTCAACTCTCCTTGAACTCTTTGTTATTTCATGTCACAATGATTCTGAACGTGTTTAACTCAGCATTGTTGTTGTTGAAGATCCGTAGCTATAACAACTTTTGTCGTTATACAGAAACATAGTATTATTATCTTCTCTCCAAAGTTCAATTGTATCTCAACTCTGAAGTAATACTACGGTGATATGTTTCTCCCCCTTAATCAATACTTACATATTTTTTATAATAGGTAAAACCTATAGCTTAATTATTCACTCCCCCTTACATAATGATCCGTAAACCATATGTATATAGTATGAAACTACTAAATAATTCTCCCCATTTTTGTCATTAAAATTAACAAAGGTACAAAAATTGCGGGATCATAATGAATACAACCAAAACATATCTCAAGTTTTAAGGAAGATAGAGATACTACAAAATAACATAGTTAAAATGCAACTTCTCATATCAACTTATTCAGATGACTTCACATAGTAATAAATACTTAGCGCTCATACTAGGATATTAAAGAGATACAAGCATCCCCTTTAAAATTCCACAGCCACACTCCCCACAAAGATATAGTAATTAAGCACAAGTTCATTTAAGAACTCTCCCCCATTAAATGCCATTCACAAGGATTTGTATCCAAAGTATCGACATAAATTAATCTCAAGGCCAGTTACGAAAAAAGTGACAATTTTACTCAACATAAGAGAATCTTACGGAGTGTGTCAAGCAGTAAAAGAAACAAAAGTGTGATCACAAGTATATCAATACTGCGAGAATAATCTCAAAGAGTTTGTTCTATTTTACATTTATAAAAACATAACAGATTTAACTTCTGAGCATATATAAAATATTAGCTCGATTCACGAAAACGTAAAGGCACAAATATTTCATAAGACTTTTGCAATAATTAAACCAATAATGATTACATACTGCAAGTTCATCTTCCAACAACTTTAGAATTTAAATAAATAAATCTAAAATCATGCAAGATGAAAAACGTTGGAAATAACTATGTGTAATCACAATCTTTGTTATACCAAACCCTAGTTATCCTTCTCAAGAACAAATTCTCAAAAGAAGTTTCCTAGTATTTAAAGTCTTTGAAGAATTCTTTATCATCTCCAAACTCCTTATCAATAACTGGAATAGGAACACATGGTTCATGAATGAAGGAGTTAGTTTCTGCAAACCTGGTAGGTCGTTGATTGACAAACACTTCTTGTGGTTTGAGAGATCTTTGTAAAATGTTTTTTAGTCCCTGCACCTCCTTCTTGGTTTTTTTTAAGTTCTCCAAGAAGATTTTCAAACCCTTTCTGATTGAAGTAATCCGATCTAGGTTTCTTCTGATTCTTCTTTTTCCTCTTAAGAGACGAGCCAAAAGAAGGGACATCTCTTTCTCCTTTTTAGTTGGATCAGAATCAACAACCATCGGAGCATAGTATTCACGTGAAGATGTGGTGCTTGGATCCTCCATGATTCGTGAGAATAAAATGTATTTGTGAAACACAAATATATGGTTCAACTGGCAAAACTTCTTGTCAAAAATATATGAGTCTTGAAGAAGAAGACATTTTATCATGTAGGATTTTGGAACTTATAAAGGTTCACGTACTGGAACATACAAAACCTAAAATGGAATGAAAATGTCATTTTTATCCTTTAAGTTTAGAAGATCAAAATTTTCAATACCATTACTTGAGACATAGATAAGGATAGACAAATAAAGGTGGAAATCCAAGTAATAATATTCAATTTTGATCCCAAGCCCTAATGTGCATAGTTCTTATCTCTTTCAAGGGATCATGAGATAAGATTCATTTCAACACAATTAGATTATGTTGAGGTGAACATTAGATTGCTTACCACCAGATTTCTGCACGAGATTGACAATATCCTTCAATACAGAACGTTTAGCCGGACTCTTCTATTTGTTTGAGATTTTTCCTTATCCTTAGAATCAATCAATCTCTTAGAAGAAGAAGAGTTAACTTTGTGTACATCATGATTGGACTTTTGAACAAGTTTAAGCGCATTTGCCAGCCGACTAGCCCTCCGTTGTAGTTTGTTGAAATACCTTAGTTTATGTTTGTATTTGAAACATTGTATGAGTTTGTGACCTTTACTGGTACAAAAAGGACATGTCGAATTGGAGATTGTTTCACGAACAACTTTAGCGGCTAAACACAGGGAACCTGAAGCATTATCAAAATTTCCATTAGTATATAAAAAATCCATAGCATTCTCCAGTGATTTTGATGAAGAGTCATCAATTAATTTATCAAGATTGATATGAGTATCGCCACGAATATAAAAATTGATAATTTCACCCAAGAGTGCTACACTTGAACTTTCTTCCTCTTTGGAATCGTAATGATCAGAGGTCTCATCAAGTGTTGCATCAAAACTCTTGTTGCCAGTGTATTTTCTTCGATTTGGACACTCATTAGCAAAGTGACTGAATCCTTTACACTCGAAGCACTGTGGCATATCCTCATCATCAGTGTTGTTGGAAACTCTATTTTTAGCAGAAATACGATTATGTGGCTTAGCTGATGTTAGAGGTTTTTCTCTGGAGAATCGTTTATTTCTGTTCCTAAGAAGCTCTCTAAAGTGTCTTGTGATCAGAGAAACTGAGTTATCAAGATCTTCGTCTGAAAAACCAGGATCAACAAGATCATCTCCAGAGTTATCAACACTTTCACTTTTTTGGGTTCTAGTGTTTTTCAGTTTCTTGAACGAAATATACTTTCAGGCTTTGTGTTAGAGCATAGCTCGGTTGAACTCACCAAGCGTTGGTATGTCAAGTTTGGTTGTCATATTTTAGTGAATCAAAACTCATTTAAAGAGTCGCTTGATCATATACTAGGTTCAACTTCGGATAAGTTAGCTTTAAAGTGTTAGGATATGAGACTTACAAGTATTACATGAAGACTTGAAGAATGTGAAGAAGTATGGAGCTACAACGACAACATCATCCTTCTTCTTGAAGTTAGTAATATTTGACTTAAACTGTTTCATTCCTAACGTATCTTTCAAGTCGTGCATATTGAAAACATTACTGCAAAGCCGTGTAAGATACACTAGTTAGACATAGTATTAAGGAATACAATACGAGGTTTATTGCTTAACCATTAAACTTTATATATAAGACATTGACACGATCATATGAATGCTATTGTGATTATGTATGGGTATGAGTGAATATTTCATCCTAGGAAACAATGTTTTACATTCGTTTAAAGGAAGTAAGTTCATAAACTCGTTTTGTGAATAGAAAGGGAAATAACTAGGCTTATTGGTATTGTTATTCATTCTAAATCTATTTTGAATTATCAATATGTGTGTTTAGTATAACCGCTCATAAACTTGTTTATGTATCTTGGTAAAACTATTCACAAGGCCTGACTTATGTATTGGTATGACTTT
>JAJJMB010011896.1:9067272-9103769 GCA_023531105.1 Papaver atlanticum
ACAACTTTTATCTAGCCATTGGGGAACCGATCCTAGTAAGAGGTGCATCAAATTTACAAGAGGGGAATCGATCCTTGTAAGAGGTGCAACACGTTTTTAGTAGATGGGGGAACCGATCCTATGAACATGTGCAACAAGTTCTTAGAAGATGGGGGAACCGATCCTATGGACATGTGCACCAAATACATGTAGTTACCATAAGTATGTGGGGAACCGATCCTAGTACCTAGTCAACCGAGTTTTGGTAACTAGCATGACTATGGACAGTACTCACATGGAGGTAGAACCGAACTTGTTTTGGTAGAATCGTGAAACCCATGATTGGTGATTTGATAGGATAATCAATCACATAGTTCTTGGAAGTCAGATGAACCAATTATAAATTTGTTTGGAAGTGTGGTAAATCGTTTCCAAGATTGTAAGTATGAAAAAGGACTTGCAAAGTAAAGTTGTCGACATACTTTGAACATGTGCAGTAAATCTTATCATTAATTGTTCAAAGATATTCCTTAATAGCTAAAGGAGAATCCCAGGATCGAAATAAATTGAGAATCTTTTAATTAAGGTTTCTTGGTTTTTATATGCTATTTAATTTCCAGTAATTAAATGCATATCTTTAGAAAATAATAGTTAGTAATGTGCATTTACTGATTATAGATTTTTCTATTGGGATTTCGGTCAATATTTGGACAGTGCATTTCCAAGAGTTATGAAAACCGATTTTGTGTTTATTGCATATCTTTGAGAATATTCGGTTTTGTAAATTCCTTTGTGTCCAAACTTCCTTGTCTATAAATATTGAAGTTTGCATTTCAAGAAAACTAATCCTCAGAGCCAGCAAACTACCTCAGTTGTGTTGTTACTGGTGGAGCCGCCTATCGGAGAGGAAAGTACCCTAATTAGGAGAAATCTCTTACGGCCGCTCGGTTTAAAGACTTCTTTGGGATTGAGAAGCTCTATTAGTACCGTTGATGGGAAACTAGATAATTGCAGTTTACTTTAGTTTTCGATTGATTTGATTGACTAACGGTTGTTGAACTTTGATTGCACCTAGTTTATTTATGCTTGAGAATCTTCTATTCTGATATAAGATTCACTCAAACTAGATCGAAGTTTCGACGGGGATTTTTAGACTATTTGTATATCTAAAAACGTCTTGTGATAATCCAACGTTAACAGACTCTGTTCTGTGTGTGATTGATCACAAGAGATTCAAGTTGATTGTGTGCAGGTGCTGATTAAAGATCAAAGAAGATTTGAAGACAGGAAGACTTTTTGGGTTCATAATCTTTGGTGTGCACAATACTTGTTTCGGCTGGAAAGGGATCCAACTATAATCGGTTTATCTTTGTGATAGATTGGATTGATTAGTTGAGTAGATCGGCATCAATACACTTCTTTGTGATTAATAGTATTGATTGCATAGTCTAACAATTACTTCGGTAGTTGTTGAGAGATTGATCTAAGGACCCGACAAAAGAGTTTATTGGTTAAACGGAAGAGCCTTTGTCCAACTAATATCACGTTGTTTGAAAAGAGTTGTTACCGAACAGATTTGTTATTCCTTTACTGTTTGGAATACGAACCAAAGGAATTTTTCAAAGTGCGTGACTTACTTCAAGTTGGAGGCGCAGGGATACTGAGGAAACTAGGTGAACTAAAGGTTTAGTTGCTTGGTCTCAACTATACGAAGTTGGTTTGATTTTGTATAGCGGCTTAATTCTGAGAGTATTCAATTCTGGACTAGGTCCCGAGGTTTTTCTGCATTTGCGGTTTCCTGGTTAACAAAATCTTGCTGTTTCATTTACTTTTATTTTCCGCAATTATAATTGTGTTTATTATAATTTAAAGTAAATCGCACAAACGTTAATTCCTATTTTACTTGATAGACAATCCCTAGAGTTTGGTTAAGTCCGAACCTATTATCAAGTAAACATACTTCATTGTTGTATTGTCTCGATCTCGTATCCATAGACGATCACACGAAGTGTGAACCGATTAGTTGTATTGTTTCGACTCAGTCCATAGAAAATCACTTACGGAAAAGGACTTATAGGTGGAAAAGTTTTAGATTGAGGTATATTTGGGTACCCTCGTCTTTTCACTTTGGATTGCAGTTCATGATCAAAGATCTTCAGCTTTCCAACAAGAGTGTTTTTGGAAAGTGTATCAAGGTTATTTCCTTCCATGATTGCATGTTTATTAGACTTGTATCTTGTTGGTAAAGATCAGAGAATTTTCATCACAATGTCCTTTTGGGAGATAGTCTTCCCTAATGCATAACAAGCATTAATAATACTACACACCTTTTGATTAAATTCTTCAAATGAATCTTCATCAGACATACAAAGGTTTTCCCAGTCAGAAGTTAGGGTTTGAAGCCTAGTATCTTTCTCTGAGGAATCTCCTTTAAATACGGTTTCTAAGATATTCCAAGCATATTTAGACTTAGTGCACGAAGTCACATGGTGCTGAAGATCTGAGCTTATGGCGTGGATAATAGCGTTAAACCCGTCAGAATCATGCTTTGCGACACTTATCTCGGGTTCACTATATTCTCCTAATGGCTTCGCAATAGTATTTCCGTCTCTAACAACTGTTGGTGCATTGTATCTAATAACTACAAGTTTCCATGTCTCAAAGTCACGGGCTTGTAAAAAGGAACGCGTAGCGATTTTCCACCATAAGTAATTTGAGTCATCAAATGCTGGCGGTACGTTTATCGATATTACACTCCTATCCATATAGTCAGACTGCTTCAAACACATACTTATTAAGTCTTAGCGTGTTTGCCTGCTCTGATACTAATTGAAAACACAGGGGGTTCCAAAATACACCACCAACTTTTTCGTAGGAAATCTGTATGATCAAACTCAACACAACTCCGAGAGTTAAAACTCAATCAAGGAAAGTGTCTAGAGTTATATCTCTATCTTTCTTGCGATTAGAACGTTCACAGAATTGAATCCGTGAACCTAATCACAAAGAGAGTTCTTTGATGGTACCAAAGACCAATGTCCAAGGATCAATCAAGTCGTATCCAACAAACTAGGTCGGAAGTATCTACTCAGATTCATCAACGCATAACCTATGATATTTCAATTATAAAGATAAACAATATAATGCGGAAAAAGAAATAACACAGACACCAGAAATTTTGTTAACAAGGAAACCGCAAATGTAGAAAAACTCAGGGACCTAGTCCAGATTGAACACCAAACTGTATTAAGCCGCTACAAACACTAGCCTACTACCAATTAATTTCGGTCTGGAATGTAGTTGAGCCCGAACTAAGCCTCCTACTGATTCAGGTACAATCACGCTCCTTACGCCTCTTGAATCCCAGTAGGACTCCGTGTAATTGATTCCCTTAGATAACTTCACACCAACTAAGAGTTGCTTCAACTCAATTGAAAACTTTAAACCAAAATATGTCTCCCACAGATTAAGCCTATATAATTGATTTCCTGATTTACGATCGAAACGGATGATCAGATCAAACGTAGGGTCAAGGTGATGAAAATCGATAGCAATTTGACAGAAGTCTAGATATCCTCAAAATCCGGACTTATGCAACCTGAAGTGCATCCTAGATTATTATTCACCTCACAAGTATAAAACTTATGGAATCACAAAGTTGAGACGAAGAAAATTTTGTGATTTCTATCTATCTTGTTCAAGTGATAAATCAACAATCGAACAAGATCAGGATACTTAAGTTATCAAGATAAAAGATAACTGGACATGTCTTCATGAATCCCAATGAAGTCTTTGATAGTCGCTAAACCCCAGAAGGGTTTCTTGAGAGGACGACTCTAGATACAACTAGGACACACCAAAAAGTAGTGTCAGGATCAAAGATCCCAGTTGCCAAGAGTTCCCCTTATATAGACTTCAAAACATAGGTTGCTTAAGGTTTAATCTAAGATAGCTTTGGAACCAAGCAAACAATATTCATCGTTAGATGAAAATTTTGAATTTTATTCACGTAAACAAGATATACACTCTGGTTGGGTAAACCGTAACCGAACTGTGTACGAATACTATGTTCAACATGGTTAGCCAAAACTAGACGGTATGAACTTAAAAGCTTAACACTTATTTTCATGAACACAAAGACATTAATCTTGGGTCACAATCATGTGATCAAATGAGTCTAGCGTTTTAGACAATTGATCAAAAGCAAATCATCTCATAGAAATAATTTAATCGCATTTGAACACAATCAACATAGTTTGTAAATGCACAAAGTACAAATACATGAGTCATTCGTAAATAGTCTGAGTCATGGTACGCGGACCGGTTTGCAAACTTATAAGCAAAATCGAGTTCCAGAGTTGACAAAACTTTTTCAGTTTACATACCGATTTGCAAACTTATGTGCAAAACTGAGTTCCGGAGTTGACATAACTTTTTCAGTTTGCGAACCAGTTTGGAAACCTTAAGACTTTACCGGTTTCATAGTTCACATAACCTTTTCAGTTTGCGTACCGGTTTGGGTACTAAACTGGTTCAGGATCATAGAACTGTATTGGTTCGCATACCGGTTTGAATACTTAACTCGGTTTCCTTACCACAGTTCCAAAATGGTTTGTATACAAATATACATACCTATCCGGATCACGAAACAAATAGATTTTCCCATACACAAATCTGTAAGTCGATATATAGTTACTCCGCTAAGTGTACGAGTACATGTAATACGGGTTCAAACTTATAACAGTTTTCCCAGTTTGTAAGACTGATAACACTGTCTTGTATCCGAATCTATAGTAGTTCTATATTTCTCTCTAAATCGATTCGAAACATTCCCGAATAACATCAATGACACATATCACTGTTCCATGCTATTTTCGAGCGATAAAACTTGAATCATAATTTTTATTCCGAACAATAAATTATCCTTAACCGAAATTCATCAAGTATGAACAAATGTTCATTAATCTTAGTCATTATATTTCAAGAAGTCTCTTAACTTGATAATTAGTTCTCGACTCAATATTATATTCTATGCACAATAGTCTATTTAGTTATGCGACATCGTCTCAAATGATAGAAAAGTGAATATAACTTGAGATATAGGTGTAAGTCTTCACTTACCTTTTGATGATGAAGTTCTCCAAAAGCTCCGGTGGATCTTCGCCTTCACATGGTAAAACGCAAATGATGACTGGTTCGTTTCTCAACTACCTCTATCCTAGACCAAGACTTAACTAATTGTAGACTAGAAATCAGGATATATTTTTTGAAAAATCGGGGGTCTAACAACCACACCCAATATTTCGCTTAGTAATCTGTATGGACTAACTCCAATATACTTTTAAGAGAATCAACTAGACAGTCAGACTCAATCTTAAGAAAAGTATATTAAAGAGTTATATCTATGTTTCTTAATGTAATCAGCAAATCAAACAGATAGAAATCCATGAGCCTGATTAATATAAGAAACAACTTGGACGGTATCAAAAACCAATATCCAAGTGTCAATCAATTTAATCAACAACCAAAGGTTGGATTCACAATTGATTGAACTTACGTACAACCTGTGATATTTCAATTATATAAACAAATATAATGCGAAAAAGAAATAACACAGACACCAGAAGTTTTGTTAACGAGGAAACAGCAAATTAAAGAAAAACCACGGGACCTAGTCCATATTTGAACACCACATTGTATTAATCCGCTATAGACACTAGCCTAATCCAAGTTAACTTCAGACTGGAATGTAGTTGAGCCCTAACCAATATCACACTGATCAAGGTACAGTTGCGCTCTTTACGTCTCTGAATCCCAGCAGGAATTTACGCACTTGATTTCCTTAGATGATCTCACCCACAACTAAGAGTTGCTACGACCCAAAGTCGAAGACTTGGTAAACCAATCTGTCTCACACAGAAAAGTCTATTGAATAGATAAATCTGTCTCCCACAGATAAACCTATGAGTTTTGTTCTGTCTTTTGATAAATCAAGGTGAACAGGAACCAATTGATATACCAGACTTATTCCCGAAGAACAGCCTAAAAATATCAATCACCTTACAATAATATTAATCGTATGGTAGTGAAACAAGATATTGTGGAATCACAAACGATGAGACGAAGATGTTTGTGACTACTTTTTATCTTGCCTATCGGAGAATAAATCTCGAGAAAATCTTAGAGAAGATAGTATTCAATCACGATAGAAAACAGCAAGATCAGAACACGCAACTACGGAGAAAATAGTTGGGCCTGGCTTCATAATCCCAATGAAGTCTTCAAGTCGTTAACCTACAGGGTTTCGTGAAAAACCTAAGGTTAAAAGAGAATCGACTCTAGTCGCAACTAGTATCACACAGGAGGTGTGGGGATTAGGTTTCCCAGTTGCTAGGATTCTCCTTTATATAGTCTTCAAATTAGGGTTTGCAATCAATGTTACCTTGGTAACAAAGCATTCAATATTCACCGTTAGATAAAAACCTGATTAGACTCAAGCTAATATCTTTCAACCGTTAGATCGAACTTAGCTTGTTATACACATATGAAAAGTGACTTCATTTAGATATGAGTAATTGTACCTAAACGTGTGCACCTTTGTTGGCTCAACAATAGTTAACCGAGGTTAGCCATATGAACACTTTCATATCAACCTTATTCATCTTAACCATAACTAGTTCAAATGACTCAAATGAAACTAGTTGTAGAGTTGTTCAATTGTTTATATTCTCATAGAAGTATACAAGACACAATTGAAGCAAAATCGATTTTGATTCACTCGAATCAAGTCATGAACATTATAGCCACGGTTTGCAAAAGATTTCATTCCTTATTATATAAATGTATTAGTTCATGAACAAACCGATTTTAGAAAATTATCTACTCAGGTATGCAAATGGGTACGCATACCTAAATTGATGGACTAAGTTTGGGTTCGCCAGTACGCGAACTGGTACGCATACCTTCTAAACTCAGCAGAAATTCCCGGACCTAAACCTCACGCCAGTATGCGTACAAGGTTCCCGGACCTGACTAAACCAAGCAGTACGCATACGAGTATGCATACCATGGTTCTCGGACTTGGATTACATATATGAAAGTACGCATACTATGCTTATATCCAATTGTTCTAAACTCTCATTTCAATCATTGAAACATTCTCGGAAGATGACAATAGCTGTCTCATACAAACTATTAGCTTTAACGCAATTTTCAAGTGATCGAATGATTAATATGAAACATTCTCGGAAGATGACAATAGCTGTCTCTTACAAACTATTAGCTTCAAAGCAATTTTCAAGTGATCGAATGATTAATATGAAACATTCCGAGTCTACATCAAATGACTGTCTCACATAAATCATGTAAGATGTTACCAGGTGATTTTCACATGATCATCTTTTGACTTTCTTCAAGAATATAAGATGAAATTGGTTAAAGCGAAAGCTTACCAACACATATTTCGAGAAATATGTAAGCGAGTTAAACTCAGCTCGAAATATCAAATGTGTATAATTGAAGTCTATATAGCTATACGACTTTTGTCTCAAATAGGAGATAGAGTAGATAGACTTTTGAGTGATAGATGAGTTCAAGTCTCCCCATACCTTTTGTTGATGAAGTTCTACAAGCTCTCCTTAGTAGTTCTTCGTCTTCATTCGATGAACGCCGTGAAGTCTAATGCTCAACTACACTTTCTATCCTAATCCGAGACTTAGCTATAAGTAGACTAGAAATCAAGACTTATAGTTTTGACAGCTAAACTTGACAACAAGCTTGAGATAGCAATACTTGCGAGTTTGTCAATTTTAGTGACAAAACTATCAATACATATGGAATGCTAAATAAATAAACTTTGTAGCTCTCAATCCAAATGCTTGATTTCCTTGGTTCTTCAACATTACTCGAAATCTTCGTCACTTCCAAGTACTCCAGTGATTCTGAATGTGTTCAACTCTCCATCATAGTTGCTGAAGATCCGTAGCTATAACAATGAGAAAACAGTTGCTCTCAATCATTGTTATACATTGTCATAGTATTATTACACAACATCAAAGTCCAATTGTATCACAACTTTGACAACAATACTATGGTGATATGTATCACTCCCCCTTACATAATGATCTGTAAACCATATGTATTTGTAGTGTGAACTACATATTAATTCTCCCCCTTTTTGTTAATAAAAATTGGAAAAGGTACGAAAACTAGTGGGATCCTAATAAAATTTCCATAGAGATACTTCATGACCAAAAGAGAACATATCAACTTTGTTTAGATGCAATCATATAGCCGAAACTAAATGCATTCATCAAGGAGTTTATAAAGATAAAAGAGAACTCCTATAATATTCCACATCCGCACTCCCCACAAAGATTTGGAAATTAAGCACAAGTTCAATTAAGAACTCTCCCCCATATAATGTCATTCCCGAAAGAACAACAAGAGCGACCTTACTTTCACAAGAAAAGAAGGATTTCTTTGGACATTAACAAATCACATGAAACATGAATTTGTATCCAAAATACTCAATTAAATTAACCACAAGAGAACCCATGATTAATTTAATCGGAAATGCTCACATAAGAGAACTTACGTAGCCACACAGTACTTACAAAAGGATGTGGATCAGGGAAAGACCAATACTACAGAATATTCAAAGAATCATTCTATTTTTCATCAATATTTACATAGAGACATGTAATAGACTTAATCTTTGTAAACAAAAGTTCATCCTATCTTCCATCAATATTTGCATAATGACATAATAGGCTTAACTTTCGTTGTCAAAAGTCCATTCTATCTTTTATCAATATTTGCATATAGACATATGATAGACTTAACTTTTGATCAATTATGGGACAATTATAGTTCACGGACGCAAACACACATATCCCATAACAAGTTGCAATATATAAAACCATAAATATTAATACTGCAAAATCATCTTCCAAATAAACTTTAAAATTTAAATAAATAAATATAAAAACATTGCAAGATGAAAATCGTTGGAAATAGCTATGTGTACTCACAATAATGGCTATTCCAAACCCTAGTTATCCTTCTTAAAACACAAGAATAAATTCTCATAAAAAGTTTCCCAGACAAAATAAATTTAATCAAGAACCGAAAATAATTTCACTTACTTTGAAGACTCTTCTCATATTCCCTGTAATCATCAAGTTTATCTTCGATTAAATCAATCCTGGATTCAAGATTATCCATCTTGTCTTCAAGTCTTTTGATGGAGGATTCTAGTTAACCCTCCAACGCCCGTACTTGTTCCAAGACAAAATTCATGGTTAATGAGAGTTTATCAAAATGAGAATTAGTAGGATTTCCATCAGAGGATGAATCACGTTTATCTTGACACATCTCATTATCAGATGAACCGAAACGAACTTTCTTAGAGGGAAAGAGCACAGTCCAAACATCTTTCTCTTTACTGGAAAGACTTGAAGAGGACATGATAGAGAAGGTAAATGAAATGCTTGCTTAAGGGAAATAAATCTTTTTAAAAAGAAGAAGAGATGAGATTAATTCGCAAAAAAACCTTTGACAAAAAGCCTAACAAAAACTTAAGAGAGATAGGAAAAACATCCAAGTGTTCAGAAACGGTTCTTAGATTAAAAACCAAAGCTAAAGCAATTTAGGGAGATACATGAACAAGTCAGCAGAAATCTTTTCATAACCCTCTTGGAGATTATTGTTCTTGTCCAAGGGAAAATAGACAAGAACAATCTCAAAACTTACAAAGAGTAATTTCTCCCACCTAAAGAAGGATCGGGAGGTTTCACAAGAGAGGAGGATGATTTTGTTAAAACTTGTTTCAGATTCCTCTTTGTGGAGTGAGAATCCGAAGAGGATATTTTTCTTCCCTTTATTTTTCTAAACAAGTTGTTCATCGATTTTTGCATACTATGAATGGTTCTGAGAATCTCTTTAGAAAATGACATAGATTTCTTATGAGATTTCTTTTTCCTCTTCTGAAAACGTGATTTAGAAGAAGTTTTTGTAAGAACCTTTGTGCAATCAGTTTCTGGGCAATCCTGATTTTTGTTCAAGGTATACTCACGATTTGCTGTGAATTTTACCATGTCTTTCTCATTAAGAGAGAGATTAGAACACGACAAAATTTCAGAAATAATATGTTGATTTGGTTTGCAAGAGCATATTGAAGAGCATCGATCTTTCTTTTAAGAATCACAATTACGAAAAGTCACATTTTCTTGTCTTAAAGTTTTCAGTTGACATTCCATATTTTCAATCCTTTTAATCCAGACTTCCTTTTCCAGTTGGAAATTTCTTTTAATCAAGTAGAGATGTTTGGTCAATAGATTGAAATTTTCTTATGGAGAAGTTTGATTGTTTATCATGGAATAGTCAGAGCTGTTAGAAGAACAAGAGTGATTATCAACAAAATAGGTGAGAGAAATTTCACAGGCTTCTTCCTCAGGGCAGTAGTCAAGAGTTGTCATCCATGCTTTTGTTATCTCACTCACTTCCTTGTCAGGAACACCCGAAATGTGATGATCACATTTGTAGCACATGGAATGAGTTCTATTATCATAGTTTTTGTGAACTTTCCTATCCATTTTATTGATTGAGGAAGATTTTTTTCGAGACCTTTTTTTTTCTTCTCCTAAGAGTTTTCTTTAACTATTGAACACACAGTGAAAGAGTAGAGTTAAAGCAATTCTCATTCTTCAGATTAATCAATTTTGGACACAGAGAACTTACATCGGAAGTAGCAATGGAATTGCAACTCATTCGAAGTTTTTCTCTTTTACTAAGTTCAAGATAAAAAATCTTTAGCTTTCCCACTAGAGAATTTCTGAGCAGAGTATCAAGGTTATTTCCTTCAACGATGGCATGTTTCTTAGAATTGTATTTGGCTGGCAATGATCTGAGAATTTTCATCACAATGTCCTTTTCAGGAATAGTCTTACCCAATGCAAAAGATGCATTAACAATTTCAGACACTTTTGTGATTAAACTCATCAAATGAATCTTCATCAGCCATACGAAGGTTTTCCCAATCAGAATTTAGGTTTTGAAGCCTAGCTTCTTTTTCAGAGGTATTCCCTTTGAATACAGTTTCTAAGATATCCCACGCATCTTTAGACCGAGTGCACATAGTCACATGGTGCTGAAGATCTGGGGTAATGGCATGAATGATAGCATTAAAACCGTCATAGTTTTGCTTTGCAGTGAGTATCTCGTTAGGTTCATATCTACCAATATCCTTTGCAATAGAAACACCGTCTACTGTAACCATCAGAGTATCATAGACATTAACAACATCAACCCATGATTGAAAATCATGCGCTTGAAGAAAGGCACGCATAGAAATTTTCCACCATAAGTAATTCGATCCATCAAAGACTGGTGGTACGTTTATAGAGATAGCATTTCTGTCCATAGAGTCAGATCGCTACAAACACAGACTTATGAGGTCTTAAACGTGTTTGCCTTCTCTGATACCAATTGAAAAAGAGGGGGTCTAACAACCAAACCCAATATTTCGCTTAAAAATCTGTATGGACTAACTCCAATATACTTTTAAGAGAATCAACTAGACAGTCAGACTCAATCTTAAGAAAAGTATATCAAAGAGTTATATCTCTGTTTCTTAATGTAATCAACAAATCAAACAGATAGAAATCCGTGAGCCTGACTAATATAAGAAACAACTTGGACGGTATCAAAAACCAATATCCAAGTGTCAATCAATTTAATCAACAACCAAAGGTTGGATTCACAATTGATTGAACTTACGCACAACCTGATATTTCAATTATATAAACAAATATAATGCGGAAAAGAAATAACACAGACACCAAAAGTTTTGTTAACGAGGAAACAATAAATGCAGAAAAACCCTGGGACCTAGTCCAGATTTGAACACCACATTGTATTAAGCCGCTACAGACACTAGCCTACTCCAAGTTAACTTCAGACTAGAATGTAGTTGAGCCCTAACCAATCTCACACTGATCAAGGTACAGTTGTCCTCCTTATGTCTCTGAATCCCAATAGGACTCTACGCATTTGATTCCCTTAGCTGATCTCACCCACAACTAAGAGTTGCTACGAACCAAAGTCGAAGACTTGATAAACCAATCTGTCTCACACAGAAAAGTCTATTGAATAGATAAATCTGTCTCCCACAGATAAACCTATGAGTTTTGTTCCGCCTTTTGATAAATCAAGGTGAACAGGAACCAATTGATATACCGGACTTATATTCCCAAAGAACAGCCTAGAAATATTAATCACCTCACAATAATCTTAATCGTATGGTAGTGAAACAAGATATTGTGGAATCACAAACGGTGAGACGAAGATGTTTGTGACTACTTTTTATCTTGCCTATCGGAAAATAAATCTTGAGCAAATCATAAAGAAGATAGTACTCAATCAAGATAGAAAAAAGCAAGATCAGAACACGTAACTACAGAGAAAATAGTTGGGTCTGTCTTCACAATCCCAATGAAGTCTTCAAGTAGTTAACCTACAGGGTTTCGTGAAAAACCTAAGGTTAAAGGAGAATCGACTCTAGTTACAACTAGTATCACACATGAGGTATGGGGATTAGGTTTCCCATTTTCTAGAGTTCTCCTTTATATAGTCTTCAAATCAGGGTTTGCAATCAATGTTACCTTGGTAACAAAGCATTCAATATTCACCGTTAGATGAAAACTTGATTAGACTCAAGCTAATATCTTTCTGTTAGAGCATAGCTCGGTTGAACCCACCAAGCGTTGGTATGTCAAGTTTGGTTGTCATATTTTAGTGAATCAAAACTCATTTAAGGGTCGCTTGATTATGTAACTAGAGACAACTTCGAATAGGTTAGACAAGAAAGTCTGGGATTATGAGACATACAAGTATTACTCGAAAACCTGAAGAATGTGAAGAAGTAACAGGCTACAACGACTGTTATAGCATAGCTCGGTTGAACCCACCAAGCGTTGGTATGTCAAGTTTGGTTGTCATATTTTAGTGAATCAAAACTCAATTAAAGAGACGTTTGATTATGTAACTAGAAACAACTTCGTATAGGTTAGACTAGAAAGATTAGGATTATGAGACATATAAGTATTACTCGAAGACTTGAAGAATGTGAAGAAGTAACAAGCTACAACGACAGCATCATCCTTCCTCTTGAGGTTAGTAATATTTTGACTTGAACTGTTTCATTCCTAACGTATCTTTCAAGTCGTGCTATATTGATAACATAACTGCGAAGCTGTGAATGATTATACTCTAGTAGTGAGACATGATCACATGATCATAGTGTTAAGGAATTAGAATACGAAGTATAACGCTTATCTTTCTAACTTCGTATATAAGACATCGATATAATCGTATGAATGCTATTGTGATTATGTGTATGGGTAAAGGTGAAGATTTCATCCTAGGAAACAATTTTTACATTTGTTTAAAGGAAGTACATTCATGAACTTTTTTTATGAATCGAAAGGGAAATCGCTAGGCTTATTGGTATTGTTATTCATTGCATATCTTTGGATTACCAATATGTGTGAGTTAGTAGAACCAATCATAACTTGTTATATATCTTGGTAAAACTATTCACAGTGCCTGACTTATGTATTGGTATGACTTTTATTAGTGTAACCGATCCTAAGTAATCACCTAAGATGGTATGATCGATATTTGTAATTGGTGTAACCGATCCTGGTAATTGGTATGACCAATCACAAAAGAATATGCGTAATCGATCCTTGTAATTGGCGTAACCGGTCCTGGTAATTGGTGTAACTGATCCTAGTGACTTGTGTAACCGATCACAAGTAATACCATGAGAATATGGTAACCGGTCCTGGTAATTGATGTAACCGATCCTGGTAACTGATGTAACCGGTCCTAGTAACCATATTAAGGTAGAATCGATCCTTGTGTTTGGTAGAACCGTAAACCCATGATTAGTGTATTGATATTTGATCAATCACATAGTTGTTCTTGGAATACAGATGAACTAATTATAAACTTGTTTGGAAGTGTAGTATAATCGATTCCAAGATTGTAAATATGAAAAAGGATTTACAAAGAAATAATATGTCGACATACTTTGAACATGTTAAGTAACTCTTATATTTTATTGTTCAAAGATATTCCTTAATTACTCAAGGAGATCCCGGTCCGAAATTAATTAAGAATCTTTTAATTAAGGTTGTTAGTTTTATATGCTTTTAATTACCAGCGACTAAATGCATATATCTAGAAAATGAAAATTGGTAATGTGTATTTACTAATTGGAGATTTTCTAGTGAGATTTCAGAAATATTGGACAAAGCATTTCAAGGAATTATGAAAACCGATTTAGGCATTTATTGCATATCTTAAGAATATTCGGTTTTGGAAATTCCTTGGTGTCCAAACATACTTGGTCTATAAATACCCAAGTTTGCATTTCGAGCAAACTATCCTAATAGCCAGGAAAACTTCATCTTTTTGTTGTTTCTGGTGGAGCCGTCTATTCGGAGAGGAAAGTACCCTAATTAGGCGAAATCTCTTACGACCGCTCGTTTAAAGACTTCTGTGGGATCAAGAAACGATCTACGAGTACCGTTGGTGGGAAACTGGATAATTGCAGTTTATTTTAGTTTTCGATTGATTTGATTGACTAACGGTTGTTGAACTTTGATTGCAACTAGTTTGTTTATTATTGAGAATCTTCTCTTCTGATATAAGCTTCAATCAAACTAGATCGAAGTGTCGACGGGATGTTTAGAATTGTTTGTAGATCTAACAACGTCTTGAGATAATCCATTGTTAACAGACTCCGTTCTGTGCGTGATTGATCACAAGAGATTCAAGTGGTGTTGTGCAGGTGTTTATTGAAGATTAAAAAAGATTGAAGACAAAGAAGATTTCTGATTTGGTTTTTATTTCTTTGGGTGTGCACAAACCTTGATCGGCTGGGATCCAACTAGAATCGGATTTATTCGATTGATTAGTTGTGTAAGATCGGCATCACCTTATAGTTTCTTGTTTGATTCTATATTGATTGATTGCAAATCTAAACTCTGCTACTTCGGTAGCTGTTGGATAGATTGATCTAACCAGGCAAAGGAGTATATTTGTTAAACGGAAGAGCCTTTGCTTATGACTTGAGATATCTTCATTTGAAAGAATCAAGAGAGTTGTTGCCGAACAGATTTGTTGTTCCTTTACTGTTTGGAATACGATCCAAAGGAATTGTTCCAATGCATGCACTTATTGAATGTCAGAAGCACAGGGATACTGAAGAAACTAGGTGAACTATAGGTTTAGTTGCTTGTTCTTAACTATACAAAGTTTGTTAGATTTTGTATAGCGGCTTAATTCTGAGAGTATTCAATTCTGGACTAGGTCCCGGGTTTTTTTTGCATTTGCAGTTTCCTCGTTAACAAAATCTTACTGTGTCATTTACTTTTTATTTCCGCAATTATAATTGTTGTTAATATAATTTAAAGTAAATTACACAAACGTTAACTCTGTATTACTTGATAGTGATCCTATAGAGTTTGGTTAAGTCCGAACCTATTATCAAGTGATCACACTTTGAATGTTGTATTTTCTCGATCTCGTATCCATAGACGATCACACAAAGTGTGAATACCGATGTCTCGACTTTGTCCATAAACAATCACTTTCGGTAAGAGGACTTATAGGTGGATAATTTAAAGATTGTGGTGTATTAGGGTACCCTCGTCTTTTCAACGACATCATCCTTCCTATTGAGATTAGTAAAATTTCACTTGAATTGTTTCATTCCTAACGTATCTTTCAAGTCGTGCTATATTGAAAACATAACTGCGAAGATGTGAATGATTATACTCTAGTAGTGAGACATGATCACATGATCATAGTGTTAAGGAATTAGGATACGAAGTATAATACTTATCTTTTGAACTTCGTATATATGACATCGACATAATCGTATGAATGCTATTGTGATTATGTGTATAGGTAAAGGTGAAGACTTCATCCTAGGAAACAATGTTTACATTTGTTTAAAGGAAGTACATTCATGAACTTGTTTTATGAATCGAAAGGGAAATCGCTAGGCTTATTGGTATTGTTATTCATTGCATATCTTTGGATTACCAATATGTGTGAGTTAGTAGAACCGATCATAACTTGTTATGTATCTTGGTATAACTAATCACAGTGCCTAACTTATGATTTGGTATGACTTTTATTAGTGTAACCGATCCTAAGTAATCACCTGAGATGGTATGATCGATATTTGTAATTTGTGTGACCGATCCTAGTAATTGGTGTGACCGATCACAAAAGAGTTGTGTAATCGATCCTTGTAATTGGTGTAACCGGTCCTTGTAATTGGTGTAACCGATGCTGGTAATTGGTGTAACCGATCCTAGTAACTTGTGTAATCGATCACAAGTAATACCATGAGTATACCGGTCCTGGTAATTGATGTAACCGATCCTGGTAACTAATATAACCGGTCCCAGTAACCATATTTAGGTAGAACCGATCCTTGTGTTTTGTAAAACAGTAAACCCATAATTAGTGATTTGATAATTGATCAATCACATTGTTGTCTTGGATTACAGATGAACCAATTCTAAACTTGTTTGGAAGTGTGGTATAATCGATTCCAAGATTGTAAATATGAAAGAGGATTTACAAAGAAAAGATGTCAACATACTTTGAACATGATTAGTAACTCTTATCTTTTATTGTTCAAAGATATTCCTTAATAACTCAAGGAGATCCCGGTCCAAAATAAATTAAGAATCTTTTAATTAAGGTTGTTAGTTTTATATGCTTTAATTACCAGTAATTAAATGCATATCTCTAGAAAATAAAAATTGGTAATGTGAATTTACTAATTGGAGATTTTCTATTGAGAGATTTCGGAAAATATTTGACAAAGCATTTCCAGGAATTATGAAAACCGATTTGGGCATTTATTGCATATCTTGAGAATATTCGGTTTTGGAAATTCCTTGGTGTCAAAACATCCTTGGTCTATAAATACCCAAGTTTGAATTTCTAACAAACTATCCTAAGAGCCAGGCAAACTTCATCTTTTTGTTGTTTCTTGTGGAGCCGTCTATCCGGAGAGGAAAGTACCCTAATTAGGCGAAATCTCTTACGACCGCTCGTTTAAAGACTTCTGTGGGATCAAGAAGCTCTACGAGTACCGTTGGTGGGAAAATAGATAATTGCAGTTTATTTTAGTTTTAGATTGATTTGATTGACTAACGGTTATTGAACTTTGATTGCACCTATTTTTTTTATTCTTAAGAATCTTCTCTTCTGATATAAGATTCACTCAAACTAGATCGAAGTGTCGACGGGATCTTTAGAAATGTTTGTAGATCTAAAGAAATCTTGTGATAATCCACTGTTAACAGACTCCGTTCTATGCGTGATTGATCATAAGAGATTCAAGTTGCGGTTTGCAGGTGTTTATTGAAGATTAAAGAAGATTTGAAAACAAAGAAGATTTCTTATTTGGTTTCTATATCTTTGGGTGTGCACAAACCTTGATCGGCTGGGATCCAACTAGAATCGGATTTATTCGATTGATTAGTTGTGTAAGGTCGGCATCACCTTATAGTTTCTTGTTGGAATCTATATTGATTGATTGCAAATCTAAACTCTGCTACTTCGGTAGTTGTTGGATAGATTGATCTTACCAGGCAAAGGAGTTTATTTGTTAAACGGAAGAGGCTTTTCATATGACTTGAGATATCTTCATCTGAAAGAATCAAGAGAGTTGTTACCAAACAAATTTGTTGTTCCTTTACTATTTGGAATACGATCCAAAGGGATTGTTCCAGTGCGTGCACTTATTGAATGTCGGAAGCGCAGGGATACTGAAGAAACTAAGTGAACTAGGTGTAGTTGCTTGGTCTCAACTATACGAAGTTGGTTTAGATTTTATATAGCGGCTTAATTATGAGAGTATTCAATTCTGGACTAGGTCCCGGGGTTTTCCTGCATTTGCGGTTTTCTCGTTAACAAAATCTTGCTGTGTCATTTACTTTTCCTTTCCGCAATTATAATTATTGTTATTATAATTTAAAGTAAATTACACAAATGTTAACTCTGTATTACTTGATAGTGATCCTATAGAGTTTGGTTAAGTCCGAACCTATTATCAAGTAATCACACTTTGATTGTTGTATTGTCTTGATCTCGTATCCATAGACGATCACACAAAGTGTGAATACCGATTTGTCATATTGTCTCGACTTTGTCCATAGACAATCACTTTCGGTAAGAGGACTTGTAGGTGGATAAAATAAAGATTGTGGTGTATTTGGGTACCCTCGTCTTTTCAGTTACCAAATCAGTCAAACAACCACCGACACACCAAAATTATCTCAGTTGGATGGAATCCACCAACTAAAGATTGAATAAAAATCAACATTGAAGGAACATCCAGAGAACACCCGGATCACATAGGTGGCGGTTTCATTTGCAGGTGTTGATGGTTGATTTTTAACGAAGGCTAAAATTTTAAAATCATAATTTTGCATATTTTTTACCTAGCTTCAGACACGTATGTGAAATTCATATTTTATGATTTGGACTGAGCGTACAAACCTCATGTTATAATCTCTGACTGAGCGTGCAAACCTCATGTTATAATCTCTGACTGAGCATACAAACCTCATGTCATAATCTCTGACTGAGCGTACAAACCTCATGTCATGACCTATGACTGAGCACGCAAACCTCTCAGAGCACACATGAATATGCAGTCACTAAAGTCTCTCAACTGAGATTTCAACATATTTCATCAATACCGAGCAACTTCAGTATTCACTTATGTATAGAATCGAGAATGATTGGACGACTCCTAGATGGATTAACCACTAGTATAGAGCAATAACGTCTTCAGGATGTCGCAATGTTCCCTGATTATACTGAATAAATATTCAAAATTAGTATGATGCTTCCACTAGCTCATACCTCGACTCTCAAATAAATATAATGCTCCTAGATAGATTGCCTGCTAGTATAGAGCCATCAATTAATTAATTCTAGTCGCAAAATTCATCAATTGAATTCCTAGAAAATATTCTACTTTCATCATAATATTTGATTACCTCAATTCATGAATTTTCCCAGCAGAATTCCATGGGTTAGTAATAAATATTCAACGTACGGGCATTTGGGCCACCACCGACTAAGCCCCGAAAAATTGTGCGAGTGTACTTAGTGATAATGCACGAACGAGCACCCAAGTGAATAAACGAGCATCCAAAAATATGGACGCACAAGGAAGTATAGAGACCTATGCAAAATAGGAAAGGAAAATAATAATGGAATTTTTTTTAAGGCGCACGGGACCGGGTCCGCCGACCGGCCGGCCATGTCGTCGTGGCCGGTCAGGCACCTCTCCGTTTTTCTTTTAACCTATTTTATTATTTTCCGCATCTCTTGAAAACTCCCTTGTTTTAGCAAACTTCCTCATTTGAGCAAAACTCCTAGTTTCTCCGTATTTCTTCACACAAGATGGAAAATAATAATAAGAATAGGGAAGAGCGTCTTGGCACCGGGCCCACCGGCCGGCCGGCCATGCCATGACCGTGGCTGGTCCCGCGCCTCTCTAATTCCTTATTTTATTTTTATTTCTTCTCTCATCTCATGAAACTCCCTCGTTTTAGCAAATTCTTGGTTTCCATATTTCTCCAATATTGCTCAAATCTCCAAAAAGCCAAAAAGTCAAATGGTCCCATGACCGTCCGGGCTTCTCACGACAATCATTAAAATACCATTATTTTAACATTCTTAAAATATTGGTCGCACGAGCAAATTCCTACTTGCTCATTCAAGCAAATTGAGAGTTTCAGTCAAGATCAAACTCTTCTGAAAATCCAAGATATTGCTTGAACGCATATCATAAATATCAAAATTCTCAGGATTGATCCACGAGCAACATAGTGATACGGGAATACCCCTTGGTCGGCCAAGGTCGGCCCTTTGGCTTGCAAAAGCTTGTTTCACCCATTTTGATGATTTTGACCTAATTAATCTTCTACAGTTCATATTGGGTTCAAACTCTTTCCAAACAACTTGGAATTTAATCCATCGACCATCAGCTGGTCCCACGACCACCAAGGGCCGGTTCCATACCTCTTGGGAAGTCCCTCTTCTCTTCATAGTTACGTTTTACCACCTAATTCTTAGACGAGCACTATTTTAATAATGATTAAACGAGCATTTAATCATCCTTTCACCAACTTGTCTACAAAGGACTTTGGTGCATGCTCTATCGAGCACCCGGGCGCTACATGGTCGTCCCACCATCTCATGTAGCCGGTCCCTCTCTCACTCATTTGTTGATTTTCAGTAAATCATCCATTGATCAACAATCAATCAAAAATTAGGGTTTCGAGCCAAATGCTCTGCAAAACATAATTCTGAACAGGTTCAAATACCAATAATTTTATGTTGATCCAGCAATTAATATGACGAGGTGTCGAACTCGCAAAAATAAATTCCTTACTTCTCTTTAAACTAACTAGTAGTATACGGATAAGCAGGTTCGTTCCTAAGGGAGAGTTGAGTCAAAGTTGTCGATTCAATTTCTGAATATTAATGCAAATATGAGGATGAGAATGATCAAGGACTCTTTCTCGGTCACAAAACATGAATCTTATTGATATAGCTAGTTTCTGCAAGGTACCTTGTTACTAACAACCCTGGAATATTTAGTACGCTCAAATACTCCGAAATCTCTTAATTCACCGGACACGGAAGCGCTCGACTACCGGATTCTACTCATCAAGTTTCCTAGAAGTACGCTCTCTAGGTGTGACTTAAACAAGTGCATTAAGTTCCGTGAGATAGGCTATTCCTAGTGACAAATACAAAAGCTCGATTCATCTACTAGTGTCATTCAATACATACGAATATTTAACAAAATCCCATCGTCAATATCCATATATCGCTACTTGTATTAAGAATCTCTAGACAATTACGGGTCGAAGAGTTCTCAACTAGCAATAGAATCATCCATAAACCATTCAATTTGCAACTTAAACGATTCAAGAATAATTCATAAACACTTTTGGCACGGTAGAGAATAAGCAATAACACGACATATTGCAAGAAAACAGGCATTTAAATATCAATTTGAGTTCATGTCCGGACGTCGAAATCGTCCCTAATCAAATATGCTTAGTTACTGGAGTTCGTAATGAAATAAAGAAGAAAATATGATACTAGACAAGCAAACCAATCTAGCAAACCAACGCAGCAGCAGGTGGGGTGAATGATGTATGGTCTGGTGTTGACGTCGTAAGGCAAGGTGGACTGTGGAGTTGTTATTGCTGCTGGAGTTGGTCGCCAACTCAGGCCTGTGTAGTGCTCCGGTGGTGGCTGTATTGCTTCTGAAGGGCCTGGTACTGGATGAACTTGCTGGTAGTAGTGGACTGCAGGTGATGGATGTATGCTGTTGGTGGTATGCTGGTGGATGCAGGTGCAGGTGAGATGCAAAACAGGGGTGCAAACTGGCGATAATGGAGATGGTTGTGGATGATATGCAGGTGGAGATGGATATGCAGGTGGCGTGCTGAGATGATGTATGCAGTGGTGATGCAAGAGATGATGAATTGGATGGAGGGTTTTGGTCTGTTAGTTGTGAACGGCGGTAAGGGGTATATGTGATGATGATCTCCTAGTCGCTGTAGCTTCAATCCCTTTTTTATAGCCTCAATTCCCTGGATTGTCGAATAGGGTAAACACCCACACTTTCCTAATCTAGCACAAATTCTACAGACTTCAGTATCTGTGACCATTCATCCACCATAATCAACGGCACAAGCTTCATTCCCTGGCTGTTTTCACGGGCTTAAATTCAGTCCAAAACTAAGACAGATCGGTCTCCAATATTCTTCTTTATCTCAACTTATAAATCAAGTCATAGCCGCTGCCTAACAACCCCCGTAACCAACAAGAATCAGACGATGGTGCTGTCGTCTGCAGCTCAACTGGTGGTATTCTCGCTGCCAAAACTTGACCATTAGACCAGACCCTATCCCAACTCTTACAGCTCTTGCTTGTCTAAACTTCGAAAAACTATCTTCTAAACCCTGGAAGTCGCCCATAAGGACCATGGTTCACATCTGCCAGCAACAATAGATTTAGCGTAAGAACTAGTCTCTCAGGCGTTTTGTCAAACACAAAATGTGCATCTCCCTAACTGACTAGGGCTGGGTTCTGATTGCATATTGGAGGTTGCACAAACTCCTCCCCTGCAATAAATTCAATTCCAACAACAACCCATGATTCTAATCCATTCAAAAGTGTAAAACAATTACTAATCTTCACCCTGAATCGCCTCTGTTCATCATGATTTAGCCATTCAATCAATGGCAGCAGCTGGAGTGCTTATGCTGTTATCATTCATCTGAAATTTAAGAGTAAACCCATTCTCAACTGTACAGCAGAGAACATAACCTTCATTCATTACCTGAACTCTGTCTCAACATTCTTACAGGTCGTGTGAATGATTCCTCCTATTTCTTGTATCAAACTCTTGGTATTTCTGAGTTCTAAACTCGACCAATCTCCACAAATTTGAACACTCAAACTGTCTTTCCGTCTCGGCTACAAGTATTCGTCCTAAACCTTCTGGGCCTCTGGCAAACGATCAAATGATCCATGGATACCGACGGCATGACTTGGTTCAGTGAGAAGGCAGAGCTCGGTCATGAATTGAGAAGAGACTCTGATCCAGTTAGTGCTGCTTCTTTTAATTGATAGGAAATGGTGGCCCTGAGTAAATTGATGCTGGTGCTCCAGTAATTGGCTTTTTGACACTATTAAAACCTTCGTGCTTCTACGCTTCAACTTCGTCAACACCCAATGTCTCCAAGCAATGATTTAAGCTCATATTTGCCTCCTTTTATGTCACATGACTCCAAAGCACCTACAAAATGCAAAACAACATAAAATACAAAAATACAAGAGAAATAGTAAAGAAAAGCATAAGAAATTGATACTCAAATGATGTATTTTAGGCTCCTATCACAATATTTTAATTAATTATACAATATTCGGTCCAGCTACCAATATCTTTAGTTAATATTTTATTTGGTCCCGCTACCAATAATTCCTTAATCGAGCAATATTTGCTCAACAATATTGATTCAACTATCAATATTTAATTGCTCAATCGAGCAATATTTCTCATGTTGATTCAACTATCAAATTTGAGTAGCAATATTCCTCACATTGATTCAACTATCAACATTCGAGAACTCCACACCGATCCATCTATCATATTTCAATTATTTATCAACCGAAACTTGGTTTGTCAGTTGACCATTATAATCTCGCTTTGTCATCCGATAATTCATAACAGACCGAGTGCTCAACAGTATTTTCTATCAACGGGTCCATGATCGAGCAATCTCATTAGAACGACGTTTTTCTATCCAAATCATCAGAACATCATTATTACTTCAACTGGTAAAATGTATATCACAATTTACCAAACTTCAACGTCTATGCATCTGTCCCAGCAGACATGCTCAATCCATGAATCATAAAGCATTCGTCAATCATGATCGACTCATCAAGACTAAGACTAATGGTCTAGTCAGGTCAACAATCGACCAATTAAATACACATCTGCCTTGCAGACTCCACATTCATGAGACATCAATCATGTCACATGGAGGGATATTTACTAGGGTTTTGGTCTGGCGGCCTACGGCACATGTGTACACCCACGATGAGAAATGTGAGTAAGTCGTGCAAGCAGTTGAAGGAGTTAAGAAAGTAGTGTATGGACAATAAACCAAGTCTCCCGCACGATAAGGAACTGGTTCAAACACGATTTCCATTTCCCCACTCTTCCACTCCTCAGCAACCGTCACATTTACTTGGATCAATGTGTCTAATATTCTTGCAATATAAATAAGTCTCTGAATCCACGATAGAAAGGATAAGAATTCTCAACAGAACTCAATCAATCAATCAGAACTTATTTCATTTGAACTCAACAGTTCACATAAAACTTGCAGAAGTCTCAACACATGCACAATCCTTCAATCAACATTGATCTCACACACTTCTCAACTTCCCTCCTACAGATCGACCCCAAACCCTCTTTGTGACCGAATTGAATCTGGAATGGCCATTGTCTTGGTTTAGGCCGGAGGCTTACATATTAATCTCTCGAACTCAAAGCACTCCCATGCAGTGCATCTGTTTGCAAAAGGTTTAAGCAATTTGCTCGTTCGAGGAATCATTCGTCTCTCCACTTTTCCTCAAAAAAATAGTGAATCGTTTTCACCCATCAACGGCAGGGAATCGTTATCTATATGATTGTATCAATGGCACAATCTCTAGGGATAACGACGTTAGCAACAGAAATCTGAGCGATGTTCATGGCACTTCGAACGGCAAGAACAAGGCGCAAGTATAAGTAGAACCATACTTACAAAACCTAGTCAACTACATCAAAAACCAGAGTGGAGCACAATAATATATGCCAGATATGATCGAAAATTTAAAATCCTACAACCCATTTCGCAAAACGCGCTACAACATATCAACAAAAAAGCCAACCAGCAGTGATGCACTTGCAAACCATGCAATGGACAAACGCCAACAAGAAAGTTAACACATTAATTTTTAGGATTATATAATACGTAGTTCAGGGTACGACATACCCGCATGTAGTTTCTTACTAGTTAAACTAGATTTGTGGCCGTGCTACGCATCGGGCATTATATTTCTTTTAACTTAGTGTGCGCGGGGCTTCTCCCCGTACCGTGGCATGCGTTTTTGATTTGGTATGCGCGGGGCTTAGCCCCGCCCCTTGGCGATGCGTTTCTGATTTAGTGTGCGAGGGGCTTCTCCCCGCCCCATGGCGATGTATTTTTGATTTGATGTGGCAGGGAAAATACATTAAATAGGTGGAAAATATGTGCAGATTTTATTTATTTATTCCTTTTATTTTAGTAGAAAATATGTGTGAAATATGTGGATTTTTTCCCCTTTATATAATAATTTGGAAAAAAAGAGTCATAATATGGTAGGAGGTAGGTACTCGATTTCCAAAAAAAATTGGACTTTCATAAAATTCCAAACACGATAAGTTAGGTTTTACTTTTGAGTTTGTAATTTTAAACCAAGCGTACGTTGCCAAGTGTCCTCACCTAAATATTGTCACGTCATGAATTCCAAATTGAATTCGGTTTCTTTTTCTTTTCTTTTTTAATCTTTTTCCTATTCTTTTTAAACCAATCATACGTTGCCAAGTGTCTTCACCAAAACGCTCGTTTCACAAAACTCAAAAAAGGCCTATTTCGGCCAATATGAAGTAAGGGTTTCCTTACCGTTCAACGTGGGAGCTTCATTTGTCTAGGCCTTTAAGTCTTTAGATTAAGAAAAAGATTAAAAAAAAAAAAAAAGTCCCTATGCAATTTTAAGATCACGACTACACAGATTTTGGGATCGGACATTTTTATCATAGTTATATACTCTCTTTATTTCCGCAAAAGAGGTACTATTGCTTTTTCAATTTGGCCTAATTTTAGGCTAAAATGAAAAAATAATAATACACCTTTAAAAAAAACAGAGGCAGTATATCCGAGAACAATCTTATCTTATCTTATACTAATATAAAGAAAAGAGGTCATTGTTTGGTACGACCCTTTTTTTGGTACATGAAATGACACGAGTACCCTTCCGCATCTGTTCCATTTTTCCTGAAGCTGTTCGTGAATTAAATCAAAGTTAAGGTCAAATACGGTTCTCAATTTCTTCTTTCTAAGAATTTATCGAACCAGCGACAACAGAAATCGATTCTTCTCTTCTCCGTTAATATCAGAGATTCAAAATCACTCTTTATCGTACAGAGAGAAAGTTCCTCGATTGATCTAGAGAAACAGATGGGGAATTGAATTTATTATTCAAAACCCCTAAATTTTTTGTTCAGCTCATTGATCCAATTCAATGTTGATTCAAAGAGGAAAAAATCACATCAACTGACACACAGAATCACCCCAACGGCTGTGAAGAAGGTAAGTTTTTCTGTAACGTATCAGGCTGAAAATTTGGGTTTAATTTAGAATTTGTATTTTAGGTTTTTTTCCCTTTTTTTTCATCTGCTTTGATTTGGGTGAGTTAAGGGGAATGGCAAATCGAGTATCGCAATTCGAAAAATTGAAGTGATCATGAGTAGAATGATGATGTTATAGGAACGCCGTGTTTTGGAATTTGGAGAAGGAAAAGAGAAGTTCAATATCCGGAATAAACCCGTCAAAAACGTGGTATGGCTTATTTCTCAAAGAAAATTAGTCTCGGTAAGAAGTATAGACCGTAAGTCATTTACATCCTTCTTTGAATCCAATTAAGATTAAGAATAAAATTATGACCCTTTGATATTTGGCTAAAGATATTTGCTTTGAAGTTTTGGTTTACTGGACTTAGATTTGAAAATGTAAACTGATATAATACAAATTTACTTACACTAAATCAATCTAAGTCGGACATCATGTTGTTCGATTAATAAATTTTGTTGGTCCAATTTTTGCAGTAGTGGAGCGTATTGAGGCTGCTAACTTAAACCTTAATAGAAGTCCTCGGCTCATACAACCTGAGATATGCAAGTGATCCATCTCCATAGATTAATTTTTCTTACTACCATAACACATTGTTGCAATAAATGAAAAGTGTATTGCAAAGTAACTTTTTCCAGCCAGGGTGGTCTGGGACCTCCTAAACACTCTATAGAATCTCTAGACTCATCGGACAAGCTCAGTAATGTCAACGAGTACATACAAAAAATGCAATTCTTAAGATCTCTTTTCATATTTTTTTGAAGCATGAGATCTCTTTTGGTAATCACATGCCATCAATGGTTTTGATTTTGCTGCCTTTGATGGTTTTAGTTTTGACATTTCCTTGGTTTTGGTTTAGATATTATAATTCTTTAGAGATGGAAAGTAGTCAGCTCCCAGCACGAGACAGAAATGAAAACAAAGATGGCATGAAGCAACAACAATTTTTTAGTGAGTAAAGCATTTCTTTATGTGTGCGATAGTTTTCTCCTTAAATGATTTGTCTGATCACCAAGGTGATCAAGAAATTTCAATGCAAATAAAAATGGTCCCCTCTAGAAATCATAAAGACTATATGTTACCCTGTCTCTCAAATGTTTGGACTGAATTTTGTCATGTAAATACACAAAATTTCAAATAATGATTTTCGAAAGCTCCCTTTAAAGTCCAATAAAGTATGCTAATAAGATAGACTGAAAACATTGTGACAAAATTCTGAAAGTTGTAAAGAGAGCTCTGATAAGAGAGATTTTTGTATTTGAACTATGAATATGAGTTTTCTCTTATTAGTAAAGCCGCATCCAATTATGCTTATGCTATGGTTTGTATACACAGATCGCCAATTACCTCCTGCAGTTCAAATGGTTAAAACAGTAGGGTGTGAAAATATTCGTCGGATGTATTCATTCTCTCTATGTTGATTCTGTTATAAACTATTGGTTCTCTCAATGGTTTCAGTTCATGTTAACTCTGAGTAAACTCTCAATTCTGACTCTCTGATATTCTCGCAGGCTTTCTTAGTTCCCATTTATCTTTCCATTTTATCAGAGGTTAAAGCTTACCAAAGAAGTATGGCCAAGATTTGGATTTAGAGTGCTTTTATTCTTTGATCTCATATGAGCTTGCCGAGGTCTCGCTGTACAAAGCATTGTATTTGTATTGTAAGTTCAAAAATCATGTATTACACTTTTGCAAGATTACTGTTTTAATTTTATCAAGCCTCTAATCCTACAGGCAAGTTTTGAGGTCACTTGGTGCAATATTAGGCTTCCCATGCTACTGCCATAAATGGAAAAATAGCACATACTTCATTTTTTGTCTTGAAACTGAAATTAGTCACATCTATTGGTAAACATTGGGGTAAGTGGAATTATGGATTTAAGTTATAAAGTACTAGGCTACTAAATATTTTTTTGAATGTAATTCTGTTGGGAATTACCAACAGTTAGTGGTATTCAACTATGGACGTTGGTGTCTCTATGGTATTCGGAAAAGTTTGTTTTCTGCTTCTTTTGAAACACAAAGGCAGGCGCATCGCACATACGTGTTATACTAGTCTTTATAGTGCTAGTACTGGATATTGCTCTTGTTCAAGAATTCGAGAAATGCACGAACTTAGAATTATTTCGTTGGACATTATTTCAAGTTGCAGATCAACTAGTTCTCTTTAATTTTTATTCACAGGGTACTGAAGCGTAGAATTCTATTTGGTTACAATAATATAGAATTATGCCTTTGGTCGGTACAACTCGGCATTTTATGAAATTAGAAGATAGAAAATTACTGAAATACACAGCTATAGTCTTCTTTTGCTTTTTCAATACTCCCCCGTTTGATTTGAAGCTCTTAGAATTTTGTTTGCCGGGTTTGGTGCAAAACAGGCACAAAATTTAGTTTCACCGGCTTTAAAAATATAACTTTCGTTCTTCCCATATCGTAAATTCATCACCAACCAAATGACTTCGCCATGCATCTCTACAAGAAATTAGTATCTGGTGAAACTTTTGTTAGTTTTGAACACATATTAATGCAAGCCTGCTGCAGCCTGAGATGGTTTTAATTTGGGCGCTCTACGGATCCTGATAGAGCAAGCAGGGAAGGTGCTACGAAATTCATTCCATATCCACATGTATACATAGAAATGCATATACTACTCACGTTTTTTAAACTGGCCACCCTAAACTGTTTCCCCAACCTAGACATAACCATATAATATGTGGCTTGTTTATGAAATGGCGACTATTAAACCCAAAAATATATGGATAATAGATTTTGTATAGCTTAACGTATTCGTACAACATATCCCACTAAGTACTAATTATTGACAGATGTTGATCGTACTTATTATTGTTGCTTGACGACAATGCCAGTAGTATATGCATACACGTACAATGAATTTGATCAACACCGTCTTTCACTTGAACCTAATTAAGATTTCACTTAACTACTTTGCTAGATATTATTCATATATCTCTTTCGTTCTTGTTTACGTTTCGAATGTTGGGTCTAAATACATTGGATTTCTAATCTCATACCCCGCAAAAGTTAGATGAAAAGTGTCAATCATTTCCACTTCTAGATTGCATAACCCACATTCTTGGATTTCTTTGTCTTCTTCTCATCAACTAACTCTATCTTATTGTTAGATTATTGCTCATAAAGAACCTTAACTTGATGAAGTATAAATTAACAACTCCCCAACTAGAAGTCTTCAGTTTATTCATCGCATTCATATTCCTTAAAAAATTTATCAAAATTCTCTCAAATTCATTTCCTAGTTATGGCAAAATATCATTACCACATTCGATCGACAAGTTTGCCATCGACACTTCATCATCCTCTTACAGCAAGGGTTGAAGAACAATTGAACAAAATCAGAGTAGAACTGAACGAAAACAAAAGCCTTGATCATTATACAACGGAGATGTTAAGAGATGGTTTGTTTGGTCTTAAAGGTTTATACGAAAGTGTTGAGGATTTGCTTAAGTTACCACATACGCAACAAATCCTGGTGAAGCAGTGTCATGATAAATGGGTCGACGAGGTGTTGGATGATTCTCTTCGACTGTTGGATGTGAGTTGTACTACAAAGGATGTTTTGTCTCGGATCAAAGAAGCGGCGCAAGAAACTCAATCAGCTCTTCGTAGAAGAAGATCGTCACCTGAAGGAGAAATAGACTTGACAGGGAAAAAGATAGCAGAACATTACATGTCGTCCAGAAAGAAGGCTAACAAGGAGGTTCAAAAGTGTCTCGGAGAATTGAAGAGAGCACCTGGAAAGAAATCCTCATCTCTCTTGTTAGAGAAGCAACAGCAAGATTATGTTGCCGTTGTGAATGTGCTGAAACAAGTAGGAGACGTCACGGTTACCTTATACGAGTCTCTGTTGTCTAGGTACAAATGTGCTGTACCAAAGACTAGTTGTAATGGCTGGTCATTGGTTTCCAAATTGATGATCAAGCAGAACAGCAGACTCCTTACTCGCTTAACAACAGCAAAGGATGAGGACGTACAACAAATTATCAAGGGAAGGGATGGCGTCGCACGAAAACCTTTAGAAATGCTGGAAACAAGTATCCAAAGCCTGGAGGAAGGACTAGAGTTGGTTTTTAGACAGTTGATCAAAACAAGAGTCTCCCTTCTTAACATCCTCTCAACAAATACTAACTAATAGGTTCTTCAACTCGAGATCCCCTAGCTGGCCTATACCTGTTGTAACTGGTTGACGAACAATAGCTCGTGTAATCATGATATGCACACAAATCCCCTCTAGGTTGATCCATCCATTTGTATAACCCTGGATTTTTTTAGGGGGAAATACAAATGGAAAGAGAGAATTGCCTATGTATCAGCACTATACATGTACATGCATATACATTTATGGAGTTAACTTACCCTGAACCTAATAATATCATTCTTTTTTTCCTTTTCTTTTTTTAGGTTTTAACAATGATCTACTTTTTGTCTATTTGTCTTAATTTCATTCAAAAAGACTGTATATCATTTTATCTTTTGGTTGGGTTATTATTAAAAGCGTCACGAAAAGCCTTTCTTAGGAACGATGTTTTGGGGACTACCCCAAAACAGTGGGGGATTACTCTTCCAATTTGGGGGTGGATATTTGAAGTAATTTTGGGTCACCCCTTATCTATTTTTTTTAAAAATACCAAATTTACCCTTGGTAATTAAATTAGTTAGATTAGTTAGTGTTAGTGTAATGATTAATTAGTGATTAGTTAGTTATTAATAGGATAGTTTTGTTAGAATGAGAAGAAGAAGAAGAAGAAAAGATGAAGAAAAAGAGGGAAGAACACTTAAAATGTTATTTTGAGTTTAGTAAATATGATATGAGTGATTCATGTGATGATACCTCCTCCTCAGAATCAGAACCTCCTTCATCTCCAAATATATTTGTCAATATTTCTAATGATCCGGATATGAGTTATTTGTTAGATGATGAAAGCTATTTACCCCAAACTCAACCTAACGACCCAAATGATGAATTTTATCAGCCACAACCAGAAGATGAAGTTATGGGTACTCAGGTATGTCTCAAATTTAGCTAATGTAGCTTGAATTGTGCAAAAAATTGGCTAAATCGAAAATTTCAGGAAGAAATTTCGGCTAGGTCAAAGTAGTTCGGTTAGCAATCCTGCAGAACAGGTAGCCGAACTCTCCTGTATGTGCAGTTCGGTTACTCGTTTCAGCATACGCAGGTAACCGAACTCTGTTTTAATGGAGGTTTTTGAGAGTTCGGTTATGTTTTTCCAGAAAACGTTGCCGAACTAATTTTATAGAGTATACAGTTAATAGTTCGGTTGAGTCGAGTTTAGTCCCTTTGTTACCGAACATTTTGTTCGGCAGGCTCGCAAATCACGTTCATTGAATAGGTAGCCGAACTTTGTAGTTCGGTTAAGTCGAGTGTAGTAATTATGTTGCCGAACTATACCATGGAAAATTCCAAAGAACAAGTTCGGCAATATCGCAAAAAAAAAAATCATAACCGAACTTTTTGTTCGGCAAGATCGCAAATATTTTTTCATTTCCGAAAATTTAAGTATTTCTTATTTTTAGTTGGTATTGACATTGTGCTATTACTCGTAGGTTGCATATGATCCAATAGAACCAATGGAAAATCAACCTACCCCTGTTGATATTTTGTACGATGACACGTCCCATCACTACATGAATGACTTGGTATTCAAAAGTCCTTTAGAGGCAAAGAGTTGGGCTAGACAACATGCACTAAAAGACATGTGCGTATTAGTATTGAATGGGAGAGAAAGCAAAACCCGCTTTGAAATGGTTTGTGAGAGAAGCGGTGATCCCGATAAAAGCCACAAGAGGAAGGGTTATGTTTATAAAGGAAAGACAAATAGGAAGAACAAAACTTTCTCAAAGAAGATTAAATGCCCATTCAAGCTTGCATTTAATTACAACAAAGAATTGGGTGGATGGGTTCTCTACAAGGTTATGGAAGGTTGTCATAACCACCCTCGTCCGGAGCATCTTGAAGGACATTTCATGGCGGCCAAGCTAACTCCTGAAGAGATGGACAAGGTTGCTAAAATGAGGAAAATGGGTTTTACACCTCAAATGCTCCAAATACTAAAGGAGGATAACAAGGATAACCACTCATCTTTGTCCACCGTTTGTAATGCAATTGTGACAATTAGAAAGAAGGGATTGAGAGATAGACAAGTGATGCAACAATTGTTTTTTTTGGCCAAAGAGAAAGACTACGCGATTCAAAAGGATGTGGATTCGGACGGAGAGATAACACAACTCTTCATTGCGCATCCAACGAGTGTTCAATTGGCTCAATGCTTTCATGAAGTTCTCATAATGGATTGTACTTATAAGACGAACAAGTACGAGATGCCATTGTTGAATATTGTTGGGCGTACTTCGACGCAGTCACCGTTTACCGTGGCATTTTGTTTCTTAAGGGACGAGCAAGAACCTAGTTACATTTTGGCACTACAACAAGTTAAGGAAATCTTCCGAGGTGATGATATTCCCGGGGTTATAGTCACCGACAATGAAGTCGCACTGATGAATGCAATAGAGGTAGTGTTTCCATTAGCACACAATATGCTTTGTACGTTCCATATATGGTGTAATTTGATAAATAGGTGGAAGCCAACAATTTTTCCACCTAATAAAAAAGGATATGAAGAGATTAAGATGCTACCGGAACATGAAAGAGCGGATGCAAAAGAGGAAGTTGATAAACAATACGATCTAAATTACGCTAAATGGGTTGCTTTCAACGGTGAATGGGAATCATTGTGTTGGTCTCTTACCGAGGAAGAGTATCATTTAAATCTTGCGGGGTTTATCGCCCATTGGGATACTCCCAATTATCCCGGTGTTGTATAGTATGTTCTTCGCCAATGGTTGGAACCACACAAAGAGAGGTTTGTTAATGCCTATATCAACCAATATAAACACTTGGGAAATCAAGCGACAAGTTTAGTAGAGTCGGCTCACCATCGGTTGAAGAAGAATCTCTTTGGATGTGTTGATAATTTCGTAACCGTGTGGAATGCTATGGAGAATTACTTCAAGCGCGACATTGATAGAATTAAAGAGAAGTTCCAAAAAAGCCGTATATTCAAAATGACCGGAAAATATGCCGACCACCCATTGTTCAAGGGAATCCATTACAACGTATCTCGCCAATGTATGAAGTTGTTGATCATAGAAGTCGAGTTGATTGATAAGTGGGAAACCAAGAGGGATGAGGTGTGTGTATGTAACATGAAGAAGTCTATGGGACTCCCTTGTCGCCATATGATAATCAACTACGAGCATGGCGTAATCCCTTTAAGCGACATTGATCCATATTGGAAGCATCTAAGTTTCATCCCTCCTCCAAAGGGAGAAGAAGCCGGAGAGGAGTTTGGTGATAACGAAATGGGTAGAACCGTACTAGAGATGTATCGTGGCATGAACAAGCTCCAAAAACAAATATTTTGGGATGACATGAGGAAAATCATATATACACAAACTTCGGAGAATGTTTATCAACCGTCAAAAGGAAAACGCAAAGGTAGGCCAAGCAAAAAAGAAACTAACAAACAACTAAGAGAATATGCAAAGGTGTTACGTAAGAAGAAAAGTGAGCAAACCCCATTTACTAGAGATCCTTCGGCCCATGAGTATATCGCGGCAATGTACTTGGAGCAAACCAAGAAACGGGGTAGGAGTATTGAGGAGAAAGGCGAAACAAGTGAGCGGGATTTGAAGAAAAAAGGTACGATGTGTCCATCACAACCAACGCAACCATGTTTTGGAGACGTGAAGCTTAAGTCTCCAATTTGCCCTATCCAACCATCTTCCCTATACGTGAAGCTTGAGGCTCCAAATAAATACTATTTGAATGACCTACCTCTATACATTAGAGAATACGTTATATCCACCGACGACGTTCCTCCGGATGGTAATTGTGGTTTTCATGTTGTCAATCAACAACTTGGGACTTTCATCGAAGGTGCCAAGCTAAATAATGGGTATGCAATCACTCATATAAGGCAAAGGTTGTTGTCCAAACTAAAGGAGAATCCGGCATTTTACAAGACAATGTTGTGCGATGGGGTGGGTAGTCTCAATGAGCAATTTGTTAAGTATCAACGTCGTCTTCATGGGGGCCATCCGATCACACCGGATTATTGGATGAGCATACCGATATGTGGACACTTAATCGCCGAGGCATTTAATTGTGTGGTTCATTATTTCTCAAAGTATGCTAGTTTCACCTTCACCCCGAAAACAACCGTATGTGTCGAGCAACTCAAACGAAGGAGATGTGTGATGGCATTGACTAACAACAACCACTTTATAGGCCTTCGTTTAAAACCTGATTGTCCATTGCCTCCAATATCCGGAAACTATTATTGGCCTGCATTTAACTCCGATATAATGTTGGGTTGGTGTATTATGTATGAGCATAACATGGAGATGTGGAAAGCTTTGGAGAAATCGGACGAAATTGTACATGAAGGTCTTATTTCCCTTGAGGATGATTAAATGACACATATAATGGAACTAAGTATGCTTTTCAATCTAATACTATGTTTTTTGAAGTGTGGTATTCATTATCGAGTTAATTTTAGTATTTTATAGAGTTGACAGATAATAGTTCGGTAAGCACATATGATAATCCAGGTTGCCGAACACCTGTTTTGTGTCAGATATAAGTGTTTTATTTGAGTCTTCAGAGTATAGTTCGGCTACCAGTCAAAATGTTGCGAGGTAACCGAACTATGTATTCGGCAACCTGGTAGGATTTAGCTGTTCGCCGAAACAACAGTTCGGTGACCATTAATTTGTCACACGAAACATGTCCCAAAAAAAAAATCGTTTTGTTAGGTAAGAATGAACTTAAAGAATACCTTTGTCGCATAGATCTTCGCAGCCCATGAGTGTTTGTAGCCAAACAAAATGGCCCCTCCATCATTTGGAGTACCATAAGTTGGGTTCACTGGTGGCAAACACAAATTATTAGGGGGAATGTGTGAGTATCTATCACACGGCTTCCGCTTCTTTTTCTATTTAACAGGAACTATTTCTTGCTCTTCTTCCTCTTCCTCCACTTCATCCTCTTCCTCCTCTTCATCCTCTCCCTCCTCTTCTTCCTCTCCCTCTTCTTCATCATCCTTCTCTTCCTCTTGTTCTTCTCCTTATTTTCCCTGTCCTTGTTCTTCTTCCTCTACATTCTCAACGTGTTCTATTTGTTGTTCAACCTCTTCATTTCCTTGCTCTTCATTTCCTTGCTCTTCTTCATCATCATTCTCTTCTTCAATAACATTATCAATTATATTCTCCATCACCTCTTGATTGACTTCCTGTAATGATCCCCCTCCATGTTTTCCATTTTTAGTACCACGGTTTCGGAAATCCAGATGTATCCTACCGCGAGGTGTTGGAGTTCTCAAATCTTCGGCTACGTGGGGATTAGATTTTTTCCCTTTGTTCCTAATGAATGAAAACCACATTATTACCTAAACAGAATATTGTCTTATCAAATAAAGATGAACATGGGATTACATCAAACACAAAATGTTAACAGACTAATGTTTGGTTATCTGGTATAAGTTGCGAGGTAACCGAACTACAAGTTTGTATGTGACAGATCAAAGTTCGGTTACCACATAGAAAGTGCGAGGTAACCGAACTATATTTTATCAAAGTTCGGTTACCTATATAAATTTATCAAGGTAACCGAACTCATATTTTTCATATAAAGAAAGAGTTCGGTTACGTTATTTTTTTTGCGAGCTTACTGAACTTCATAGTTCGGTTACCTTAAAATTACTAATTGGCCGAACTGTTCTTCATATTGAAAGTTCGGTTACCTATATAAATTTATCGAGGTTACCGAACTCAAATTTTTCATATAAAGAAGGAGTTCGGTTACGTTTTTTTTTTTTTGCGAGCTTACCGAACTTCATAGTTTGGTTACCTTAAAATTACTAATTCGCCGAACTGTTCTTCATATTGAAAGTCCGGTTACCAAATTCTAGGGTTTTAAAATTTTCTCCTAGCCGAAATCTCTACTGTAACTTTCATTTTCAGTGGTTTTTGATGATTTCTTCAACAAAAAACGATTCAAAGGAATGGGTATGAAGGAAATTACCTGCGGATTTTCATTTTGATAGAATCAAACTCCTTGGTTGATGTTGGATGCTTCAATTCGTCTCCCAACTTTTCTTGAAGTTGTTTATCAACTTCAAATTGATTTGGGAGATTCGCTATGCTAGCCAGACCCGGACTCAATCCGGGAATTCTTGGTGTCTGCTTAGAACGCATTGTTTTATAAAATTGATTAATCGACGATGAATTTTTCGAATCGACGATGTATACGAAGAAGAGGAGAAGAAGGAGGAGAAGGAGAAGAAGAAGAAGAAGAAGAAGAAGAAGAAGAAGAAGAAGAAGAAG
>JAJJMB010011896.1:9103779-9168093 GCA_023531105.1 Papaver atlanticum
AGAAGAAGAAGAAGAAGAAGAAGAAGAAGAAGAAGAAGAAGAAGAAGAGAAAAATAAAAAATATGGGTTTTAAAACTGATTTTAGGTTTTAATTTAGGGATTAGATTTGTGGGTTATTAGGATTAGTTATAACCTTAATTAGGATAAGGGCAGATTAGTCTTCCCTAATCTTTTAGAACACCCCTTAAAATTTTGGGTAGACATTTGAATAACAAAGTAGTCCCCCACTGTTTTGAGGTAGTCCCCAAAACATCGTTCTTTCTTAGGCCATGGTTCTTCTGAACAAAACTACCGGCCCGCATTTTCTTTTTGCACTTGCTATGGCGCTTTTATACAAGATTTGTGGGTGTGGCTGGAGTATTTTGATCGTAAATGTCAAATTTGGTGGTTACATATATTGCAAGCATAGTTGAACAATCTTCATTTGAGTCCAATTTAATGCTTGGGTTCTTCTTCTAACTGTTTTCTGATTAATACGAATTCGGTAATGTAGTTCTTTAACATAGTCTTGACTCCTCCACATGTACTGATGCACATTCTTAAAATTTATCTCTTCCTTGCAATTTTATCCCAAATTAAAATGATTCGCGTAGTATGAAACATCATTTAAATCTCATGTCTTTGTGTACTCAACATCTGAAATTCACCATGCTTGTCTTCACTCATATATTTAAAACTCTCCTTCACGGGTTTCCATGCGAATATGGCATGGTGCCTCAAAAAGAAATAAAAATGAATAATGGCATGGGTATTGTTATGGAGTTCTAGTAAATCTATGATAATCTCACTGCGCCGTTGCTGCATTAAAGATTCTGTCATCAGATGTCACGCTAAGGGAGACAAGGAAAAATTTGATACTCGTGTTTGTATGATTTTCTAGATGAGTACATATACTAGTTTATACAATACCGTGTCAATGAAACCCCGAATTACAATCCGAGGAGACGAAGAAATTTTCCCACTCGTGGATGCATATAATTTAGGTGAGTAAGTAGTTCGCACTTTAAAAAAATTGCGTTTAATAATTGTCACAAGAGTGGAAGAAATTTACGAAACAGTAGTTTCATTATTCTCATACATTTCCTTAACATCTTAGGAAAGCCCCGTAAATTTAGGGAGAAAAACGGTTTAGTCCAAAACCGTCCCCAAAGATACGGATTAGTCCACCCCGATCCGACTAGGAATAGATTAGTCCAAAGTTTATTTGAAAATGTATAAAGACGCTACTATCCTTCGCACGCGTCTCATAAAGCACACGTGCAGCGAATTAAAACTGTTTTGTAACTGACACAGTTAATGCGGAAGAGACACGTTGGTTCGGGAAAAAAAAACTGAAATTAAAAACTGAAAGAAAAAACCCGGAAATGTTATTATTTCATTTAGCAGAGAGAAGATAAAAAAACTCAGAGAAAACTTTAACCTAAAATCCAAAATCCAAAATCCAAACACTAAAGATTCAAAATCAAACCTTAAATTTTCGTAGAATTGATGAATACAGTAGCAGTAACATCATGGTGAGTGCTAAAAAACCAGTAGCAAAGCGAAAATCAACAGAAAAATCTTCTGATACAACAACAATAGTTGAAGAAGATACTTCAAAATCACAAGGACCGAAGACGAGATCAAAATCTACAGCAGTTTCAACATCAACTGTACCAAAAGATACTTCAAAATCACCACCACCTAAGAAGAAATCAAAATCTAGAGCAGTTTCAACAGCAACAGTTGAAGAAGATACTTCAAAATCACCACCTAAGAAGAAATCAAAACCTACAGCAGTTTCAACATCAACTGTACCAGAAGATACTTCAAAATCACCACCACCTAAGAAGAAATCAAAAACTTCAAAGAAATCAACATCTGGTCAAGCAAAAAAAGGGTAATGCTACTTCAAACTGTTGTCCATCTATTGTGTTTTACCAGTGTACAGATCTGTACACCGGCATGCTATATCATGTTTATATATTCTGATGTGTGTGTTTTCAAACTGTTGTCCATCTCTTGTTGTTGGTGTGTATAGATATGTACACCATCATGCTGTTGCAGGCTTTCAGTTTCAGTTCTATCTATTTTCTTACAATTTTTATAAGATTTGTTGTTGGTGTGTATAGATATGTACACCACCATGCTGCTGCAGGCTTTCAGTTTCAGTTCTATCTATTTTCTTGCAATTTTTATGAGATTTGTTGTTGGTGTGTACAGATATGTACACCACCATGCTGCTGCAGGCTTTCATTTTCAGTTCTATCTATTTTTTTGCAATTTTTATGAGATTTGTTGTTGGTGTGTACAGATATGTACACCACCATGTTGTTGCATTGATTTGTGTTCAGATTTCTTCTTCATGTGTATATACTACTACAGTCACATGTTGTTGTACTGATTGGTGTCATGTTCTGTATGTTTTTGTACTGACTATTGTGTTTTGAAACTGTTTTTTCATCATTTGTGGTACCAGTGTACAGATCTGTACACCAGCATGCCAGTTCATCATCATATTGCCTGACTGTTGTGTTTCAAAACTGTTTTTTCATCACTTGTGGTACCAGTGTACATACAGGTATACCAGCATGCCAGTTCATCTTCATATTTCCTGCTGAGTGTGCTTTGAAACTATTTTTGTTAGATTTTTGTAAGAGTGTAAAGACTTTTACACCTGTATGTACCAGTGTACATACAGGTACACCAGCATGCTAGTTCATCTTCATATTTGATTAGTGCTCTGTTAAATATTTGTGTATACATTGTTGTACACCTATGTGACTATTTTGTAGTTATGAGTATAATGAATGTATTATTCTTCTTGGTTCATTTTCGTAGATACCAACAAATCTTATAGATCAAGTTTCCATGCAATCAGTGACTTTGTGAATAGTAACTTTGAGGAAGATGAAACAAAAAGAGGAGGAAAAGTATGGTTCACCAATTATCAATTAGAGAAGCAAAAGGAAGGACCATTCTGGCCTGTTGTAGATATCTTTGTCCACAAAAAAGCAGATCAGAAAGATGAGAAAGATCCAAGTAAAAAGAGAGATGATATATGGACTAAGAACCCAAACTCAATCTTGAAAATTGTGAGACAGTATCGCCATGAAATTTGTGACACAGGGGGACATTATTTCATGTTTGATACTCCCAAGAAGAACGTAAGAGTGGCAGTAAAGAGTGAACCCGAGGATTTGTTTCTAATTTATGGGATTAAGATGGTGGCAATGGAACTTGAAAAAGGAGAAGATGTAAAAACTGCAGCTGAAAAAAGATACGGTCCGCTGATAAACAGATTGACTCTTAAGAAACGAAATAAGATGGGGAAAAAAGATGTGGAGGAGGAAATCGTACGTATCATGAAGCTAAACCCAAAGTCGCGATTGGAGATTGAAAGAAATGTTGAAGACTTAGTGGTGTTGTTTACTATGTACTTGTGTATAACGGTGTTTTTTACCCAGGAAAACGGAAGTATGATTAGCAAGAACCAGTATGCACACTTTTTTGAGTCTTTCGATAGGATGAAGAAAACTTGTTGGCCAGTTCATATACATGAGTATCTCATGGCGTGCATTAAGAAACATTTCGATTCACCACTTAAAGTTAATGGTTGTGTGATTTATCTGTTGGTGAGTTTACATGTGCACACAGTTGTACACCTGATATATCCATTCACCATTTTAAATAATTCTGTTCATTGTGTTTGTTCCTTTCTCTTACATTTCTAACTATTCACTTATTTGTTAATGCAGCATTGGTTTGCTGAACACAACAAAAGCATGCAGCCAAGCAATGAGGAAGGTGTGCCAAGGCTTCTCAGGTGGATCATCAGTGACGTCAGTAATACAATCGAGAAAGACCTGAATGACGCCATGAAAAAGGTATCTCAAAAAACTTTATTACGATAGTATATGTACATTGATATACACCTTTAATAAGGTGTACAGGATTGTACATTGTTGATAGTATATGTACATTGATATACACCTTTAATAAGGTGCACAGGATTGCAAAAAATTGGTGATAGATTTGAAAAAAAAAATCATGTGTACAACAATGTACACTTTTAACACATGTGTGGAAAATTGTACACCTGTGATAAATATTGATACTTTGGCATGTTTTCATATGCAACCAGGATGGGTAAAGGCTTACACTGATGAAGAGCGATTGCTTTTGGATGAGTACCGGAGGCAGAAACAAGAAAATAGCATAAATGCAGTGAAGGAAAAGCTGCGCATATCAGATATGCAAAGAAAGGAGTTGGATGAGGATCTTACTGAAGTTCAGGAGAGGCAAGAAAGGCTTCTTAGAGAAAATCCTAAAAGTTAATGAAGTTGGTCTAATGAACTTGACAGAAAGAGAAGTGAATGATTTTCGTAATTACACTTTGGATGAAATCTTTAAATTTGCAAAGGAAATACGGCTTGTAACTGAGGAGGAGTAGGAGATTGAGGAGGAGGAGGATGACAAGGTTGAGGAGGATGGGAAGGAGAACAAGGAAGATAAGGAGATTGAGGAGTAGGAGGATGAGGAGGAGGGGGATGATGACAAGGTTGAGGAGGATATGGAGGAGCACAAGGAAGATGAGGAGATTGAGGAGGAGGAAGAGGAGCACAATGAAGATGGTGATATGTATGATGATAAGGATGATGATGACAAGGAGGGTAGCAAAGGTGGTGATATGCATGATGATAAAGATGATGATGATGAGCAGGGTGGCAAAGGTGGTGATATGCATGGTGATCACAGTGACAAAGAGGGTAGCAAAGGTGGTGATGACGAGCATGGAACTGAATCTGAAAAAAATGAAGTTCCGTCTGAAACTCCTGAAAAGCGAAGGTATAAAATCACTTTTATTAAATGTGGCAGTCATTTATTTTTATGTGTGTAGATAGTTGTACACAAGTATGCTAATACTCATACCTTTTCTCAAAACTTGAATATTTTAGCACTCCTCTGTCAAAGACAAATGAACAGAAGGATGGCAAGGATGGAACAAGGCAAGGTGTTGAGTCTGGAACTGCTAAGAAGCATATGTATGAAGAAAATGATCTCAGCTCGCATTTCTTTTCATTTTATGTATATGTGTACCAAGATGTACACCTTAGTGATTTCTTATGTATGTGTGTACAAAGATGTACACTTTTGTAGAACCTAACAAAATATGCATTTTTTCAGCACTTCTCTGCCAGAGACAGCTGAAATCGCTGAACATCAAGAACACCAGAATGTGATGGATGCCACTCAATCTGCTGAAATTGATGAAGCTAAGATAATCGCAGCTCAAGGCATATCTCAGCTAGACCCTAAAGTCATGTTGCCGGTTGAAGAAGATGTCCTTTTACTCACACAAGGAGAAGAGACAGAGAAGGAGACTTATACATCAATTGAGGACCTTCTAGATAACTTGTCTGAAACTGTGTTCGTAAAGCTTGAGAAAGGTTGTTACAGAACGGCACCATCTGAAGTGAAGGTAAAGATGGCAACCCTGATCCACGATTTTCCAAGCTTTTCATTGTTGATCCAAGAAGATCCAATAGAAAAGTCATCGCAAAAATCATTATCCAATGAAGATGTACGAGAAATGATCGTTGCTGAAGCAGTGCAGTTCATCCAACAGCATGAAGATGAATTTTTTAGCAGTCAAGAAGTACAGGAGAAGAAGACACCACCAGCAAAGAAAAGAGCAGGGAAGATGAAGGAAGCAGAGATGTTGAGGACAAAATCAGCTGGCAAGTTGTCCAATACACCACCAAAGAGAGCTGCAAAGAAAAAACTAGATCCTGATTTCACTGCCGAGGATAAAACCAGACAAGTTAGGATAAAAGTGGATCAAAAAGGAAAGGGGATCAAAGAGGGAGAAGAACCAAGCTATCCTGCAACAATAAAGAGAAAGGAAAATGAGTATCATCCTTGTCGCCCACTGCCAGATGTTCGTCAATCACCACTATACCATGCCATGGAACCAGGACAGGACAAAAAAAAAGGATACAAAAAAATTTCGAATATGCAAGCCTGACGTAAGTTAACAAAACAATACATCGCACTATACGAATGATTGAATCTTATAAAAAAAAAAGGTATGTGCACCACTATGTAAACCATGTTAACATTTCCTTTATGATTCTGCAGCTCTGTAGATTGGGAACTAACAAGACTCGAAGATCCAACGGTCCGGGAAGAAATTCTGATTGTGGGAAAAGTACTTCGTGAACTGATATTCAACAAATATCTGGACCAAGAGGTACTGCAGTTCTACGTCCATCGACGTTGCAGAGCAATTCTCAGAGATAGCTTTCGTCATCCAGATGATCAAAAGTACATGAGATGTGAAATAATGAGTCATATTGCATGTGTAAGTTTCTCAAAAACAAATAAAAAATGTCATATATAGATACTTTAATGATGTGTACATAGTTGAACACTTAATTGACATGGCGTGTTCTATGTGTTTGTAGATTTCTTTAGGTGTGGACATAGATGTACACCAGTATGTTATATGATTGATGACACATGCTCTGTTAAGTGTTTGCATGGATGCTTGATTGTTAGATTTTATTTAGGTGTGTACATAGTTGTACACCTGTATTATACATCATGGATACATCTATATCATACATCTATTTCCAGGCCTAAAATGTTTGATATGTAGTAGTGTACATGCTTGTTAGTTTTCTGGTCTGATTTAGGTATACCTAATTCATTTTATTTTCCAACAAATTATTGATTGCAGTACTACGTGAAGAACAATATCATCAGCACTCTACAAACGCTTGTGGTTGATTTCATACGGGACATGCCTGACAATCTGGAAGTTCTTGTAATCCCCGTCAATTACTCTACAGAACAATTGGTAGTAGGAGTTCACTGGTCGCTTTTGAAGTTTGATTTCGAAGCTCTAGAGTGGTACAACTCGTTGCACTCAAATAAGGACTATAAAGATGATGCACAGCAACTGGAAAATGTGGTGCAGTTGGAACTCAACAAGAAGAGAGCGTTGAAGGGTGATGCGCCTATAGAACCGCATGATATAAACATCATGCAATGCCCTGCACAAGGAATCAACCCGGACTGCCTGCTATATACTTGTTACTTTATGAAACGAAGTGTGAAGAAAACAAATAGTATCGAAAGAGATCAGCAGAGGGCCGAAGACATTTGTCAGGAAATGAGAACAAAATTGGTGGCCAAGATGCTGAAAAAAGTCAGAGTGAATGAAAAGGTTTGGGATATAGCAAAGGATGAACAGCACAAGGAGTGGCGCCTGAGTATGGAAATGAAATCATTGAAGAGGAAGAGGAGTTTTTAAGCTTCATTATACAAGATCACTTTCTGACTTGCTTCTAAACATTTTTTTTTATCTTCAAACAACTTTTCAAATTTCAGTTTTCAATACTATAAAGACCTTGAATTAATCTTTTTATTAGTTTCAATTTAAGACTTATGACTACTATAAAGACCTTGAATTAATCTTTTTATTAGTTTCAATATTGATGTGTTGAAAAGTATACTTGTGTCAGTACTAAGGTGTATATTACAGGTTAGTGAAATATTAAGGTGTACATGATTGTGCACTGTTACAGACAGAATAGAAATTTATCACAGTAATGGTATAGGAAGGTGTACATAATGGTACACATGTACTGAAAGATTTATCCAGACCTGCAGAACTGAAAAACATAGAATTGAAACACTAAACATTGAATTGAACAGGCATTAGCAAAATGTCTTTTTCAATTTTCTTTGGTGTGGATAATTAGTGCCAGGACATATGTACCATTATGTCCACCTTCCTGTGCACTTCTGTTTTCTTACCTGTCTTTTTACCTGTGTACCATTATGTACACCTTTCTGTACAATGGATGATACTAGTCTATTTTGTTTAGTAATATTTTATGTTTTCAGTTCTGTATATTGGTACTAGTTTTAAACAAATCAAACACATATAATTTTTGAACAAATCAAACATAGAAAAAATCATCAAAGCATGGGGCAGGTAGCTCTGTTGTGGTGACCAAGGGTGAAGCACTTTGTACACAACATAGACCTCTTTTGCTTCTCCCAAGCATTCTTCATATGCTGCGTTCTTCGTCTACCAGGTGGAGGAACAGGAATAGGAACAATAACCCTATCACTAGGATCATAAGCCTGCGGCTTGTCATAATTGGGGATTGGCAAGATGATCTCCTGGTATGTCCTGTTGTACCATTTAGTGGTGAAGTATGGCTCAACAAATGAATAGATGTCCTCCCTCGTAGCTTGAATGGCAGCACAAGCATGTGCACAAAGAAAACCATTAACTCGCCACCTGTGACATGTACAAGTTTTCTACAATAGATCTACAGAATGAGACCGGGGAGATGCGACTTCATACAATCTTTCCATGGACTCAGTAATAGTCCAAGTACGACCAATGCTGATGTTTTCTTCTAGTAAAGACTCAAATGTAGGAGTGAGCCTAGTGTTGAAAGTTTCTAGACCTTCTACCCTTCTCGTAGAATTCATCTTCATAACCTTCAAACTAACATAATAAAAACACAAAACATAAAATCAAAACATGAACTAGAAGGAATACAAATAAAACATGTGTACAACAATGTACACATTAAGGAAATCCATGTGTACAACAATGTACACACAGTTATAGAATCACAGATAAAACATGTGTACAAGTATCTACAGATCAAGCAAATCCATGTGTGCAACAATGTAGACAGATAAACATGTGTACAAGGGAAGATGTACACATCAAAGAAAGTAAATGAATGAAACACTAAACATAAAACTCACCGTATCGCATAGAGAAGAGCAAAAGCAGGTAACTTTTTGAACTCAAGAATCCAGTTGTTGAACGACTCGGAAAGAGTTGAAGAGTGAGCACTATATCTGCATACAGGGAAAAATGCATTTGCCCATTTCTCCTTTGGAATAGTCCTGATATAGTTAGCAACATGTCCACATCCAATTGCATGCATGCCCCGCAAAGCTTCTTCAAAGTTAGTTGTTGTGTAAGAGTAAGCAGCTTTGTAAAATAAATCAATAGCTGCCTTCGAATTCGCATCACCTGATCCAATGGGGAGATTGCACTTGATGTGGTAAAAGCAATAGCTATGATATGAATTAGGAAAGACTTTTGGAATGCCCTGCAAAAGTCCTTCTCCACGATCACGAAGGAAAACAATCTGACGACCATCGACAACTTCTTTAAGATTCTCCATAAACCAAAACCAGTTTTCAGAAGAAACAAGAGCAAAAGCAAATGGGTAAAAACCATTGTTTCCATTGATACATGTTGCAGCCATCAAAGTACCCATGTATCTACCAGTAAGAAAAGTAGTGTCCAGGTAAATCATGGGCCTGAGATACCTATAGCTATGCTTGCAAGCACCGAAACAAATGAAAATTCTCTGAAATCTTATGGTTCCATGATCAACTTCAAACTTCACATAGCTATCGGGATTAGTTTCTTCAATTGCTTTGACATACAAAGTTAAATCGCTATACGACTTCTCGTCATCGCCAAATTGTTCTTCAAATACGACTTTTTTCCCTCTACGGGCATGGTGATACTTAATATTGGACCCATAAGTCTTCTTAAAAAGTGACATGATCTGTTTGGGTTTTAAACTAGGACCACCCAGTATATTGTCAGCGATCAAATGCTTGACTAACTTGGTTGTCACCGCAGGACTCTTCAACCTCAAACCAACACCACAGCTACAAAAAAAAATTAAAGCTGGAATAAGTAATGTGCACCACAATGTACACCTAATAAGATCTCAAAACCAACACCAAATATGCAAAAAGAAAACACAGACCAAGCAAGAATATGTAATTTACACCACAATGTGCCACCTAAAAAGCCTACAACAAGTAATGTGCACCACCAATGTACACCTAAAACAAGTCTACATATAAAAGCATTAAAAAAAAAAATCGTAATGTGGACTAATATGAACACCACTAACCTGTGAATAACATTAGAATCTTTCAGCACGAACCGATAAATGTCACCATTCACAGGCCCAAAGTGAATCCTCCAACCACAACCATCTTCTTGGCACTTTGCAGTAAAACGAGTTTTGTCATTTTTAAGAATACTAATCTTGTGACCAGTAGCCATCTTGTACTTATCAACAACAATTCTAATAGCTTTAACACCACCCATAAATTCTCTACCAACTTTGTCAAAAACATAAATCCATTCTTTAGAAATCAGAGGCTTGGCCTGGTCTGCATCATGATCTACCACCCTTACCATCTTAGGACTTTCAATTACACAAGAATTTGAAGTACTAGAAACAGAACTAATGCTACAACCAGAACTAGTGCTACAACCAGACTTAGAACGAGAAGTATGATTCCGAATCACGTCAACATTCAAATAGAAATTTCATTCTTAATAAGAATAACAAGAGCAACTAAACCTTGCAGTTGTATATTACCTTGTACAAAAACTAATTGATCATTATCCAAATAGCTAAAACGTATACTCCCAGGAGACAAAGACCTCCAATGCTTGCATGCAAAATGCTTCAATTCATCTACGGTTGTCGAAGTATTAACAGGAAAAGCAACAGAATGCTCACCATGATTCAAAACAGCATGGATAACCTTCTCAGACATATTTGATACCCCTACATATTACAAAAGAAATGATAATAAACATTTGAAGCTTCAAATCACAATTTCAGATTTGAATAACCTAAAACTTAAACAGTGTAAAGGAAAGTACACATATAATAGAAGCCAAAACATCAGATAACAGTAAAACTAAATCAAATACTCCATCGATTAAGCTTAAGAATCTTACTGGAACACATAATTGAATAAAGCTTAAGAATCAGTTCGATTTCATATCATGCATCATAAAACTAAAATCATCATCAAACAACAGTAAACAAAAATTGTTTCACGAGAATCAAAAGCTAATATATAACAAATATCAAATCAAGATCATACAAACAATAAGATGTAACAGATCGAATTCATATCATCAACTCATAAACTCAGAAAAACTAAAAATCAGAAACAAACATAAAAAAAAATTAGATGTAATAGATCGTACAACTAAAAGAAAACTAACCTGAGGTTGAATTCTGCTGCAAAAACAATCAAATCCAACCTAACCTCTATGAATCTGTTAAATCACCTCCGAAATCTATATCTGGATCGATCTATCTCTCAATCTGTCGTGAATTCAAATCTGAGATGAAATAAATCGATTTCAGAAGACTTTCAAAGTAACCTGGAGTTGAATTATGATGAAGAAACGATTAAATCCTCTCTCAAACTGTTAAATCGCCACCCAAAATTCATCTCTAACCTGCTCCCTGTTTTGAATTCATGTTTGAGATCCAAAAAATTCGATTTCAAAACACGCTGTATATATATATAATCGGTTCAAGGGTAATTAGGGTATATTGAAAATTCTGAAAATCGGGACTCGTCTTGCTTTTGGACTAACTCGTCCATGTTTGGACTAAATTGTAGCAAGCGGGGTTTATTTGGACTAGAGAGTACTAGGCTTCAGAGGAGTGGACTAAAGCGTCCAAAGCCCACTAACTTTGAGACTAAACGTCAATTTCTACGTAAATTTATCTTATGGCAACAATTCGTCGACTGGTTTTTGCTTACCGTGACGCTTCCCTAGCCGTATCTTGGTAAGGGTTTTGGTCGCAAGTGAAAAAAGAATAATAATGTGCCACCTCCAAATGAATTTTAGACTTGATCCAAATGAATCACACACATACAAAACATCACTTAGAATTCACCATGCCGTCTAAATTTTTTGCAAGGTGATCCCATGCCTGTTTTCATTGTTCTTTTCCATGAATATGGGTTTTGTTATGGAGTTCTATATATACACATCTACTAGTTGCTTATATTAAAGATTGTGCAACTAGATCTCAATTTTAAGGAGACAAAGAATATCCGATGATCTGTGTTTGTATGATTTCTAAGATGAATTTTCATTGACTTGTATTAGTTTATCCGATGATACCTGTGTCAATTTAATCGAATCACAACTCGAGGAGACAAGGAAATATTCGTCACTCGTGCATCTATGGTTTTAGGTGAGTACTGCATTTTAAATTTGTATTCGTTGTGAATATTCTGTGACAAGAGTTGAAGGAATATGCAAAACTAGAATTCTATTGCACATCCATGAGCATTTGATTAATATTACAAAAAAGTATCTTCATCATGTTTGTATTAGGTATTTAGGTATAGCATGTTTGATGCAGAAGGCAGGCATGCCAGCGTACCTGCTTAAAATACTAATTGCATAACAATGGTATTGATCTCTCACGATTATTACAATTATTGAAACGATATGAATGACCCACAAGAAGGTCACATGGTTCCCTCTTCGAGATAGGAGTTAGCACAAACGCAGTGTTGTTGCCAAAAGCTATATATCGCAACAAAACCAGGTGCATTCTGGGTTGCTATAGTTTTCATATTCCTATAATCTCAAAAGAAGTGTCTAAATAAGAGAATTTTTTTTGACAATTCTCATATATAGCTACACGCTATTATAAAAGCCGTGGAACACTAGACACATTTTTAAAATCCGTGGAACACTACACGCTCTTTTAGTTAACGTTTCGTAAATGGAACGTTATTTATAACCGCGTCTGGCTGGGATAGTTTTTAAAACAACGCCCTTAGATACGGTATTGTAAATTAAGTCTGGCTTGGGACGCGAGTAATAAGAGCGTCTATTTCCAACGTAATCTAAAATTATGTTTGGTCAGAAGGTATTGTTAATAGCGTGTCATACAGACGTAAACTGAAAAAACGTTTGATTTCGAATTTTATTAACGTTATTAAAGAATGTGTTTTAATTTGAACGTTTGGATTATATAACGGTCGGATTTTTGACCGTTTTTAGGTTGCATCGGCAATTTCTGATTCCTATAAAAAAGGATAGTTTGTTATCCATTTTTCACACATCTAAATTCTCAAACTCTTAATAGCTCGTTGTCTATTTGTTCTCAAAAATCATATTACACCACATTTCTTCAATTCGGTTCCTTTTGAAAATAATAATGGATCCCAATCCTAGAGGTCCGAGTTTTATGACTTCTCAAGATATCACTCTTTGTGAAGCTTATTTATCAATATCTCAGGATCCTGTCGTCGACGCGGATCAAGAGTCAGCACTGTTGTGGTTGAAGGTTAAAGAGAAAATAGAATTAACGCTACCATTACCCAAGCAACCCAGGGCTCTATTAAGAGTCGTCTTCATGTAATAAGTAGAGAAGTTCAACTATATATTTAAAAATTACGTGAAGTCGAACGGAAATATCAGAGTGGAACCAACGCCGAATGGAAGTTATAAAGCATGCTTTTTAACATAATTATTTAAAAGTTAATTAATAAACTAATTAAATATTTATCCAATAATTTGTATTTCAATGAGAGCAAATCGAAGCCTTGAAGCGATTTCAGACAGCCAATAACGGGAAAAGTTTCAAGCGCAAAGCTTGTTACCAGGTTTTGAGAGAACATCCAAAATTCTCTGAACAGACGACATATGTGTTTGATTCGACTAGAAATTCTCCCGATCTTTACGGCCGAGATGAAGAAGAAGAGGAGAATTATTCAGACTCTCAACACCGTGGAGAAAATAATACAATAGGGGGCGGTGAGATAGATACAGATGACATTAATATTCCTTACAATCTCCCGATGATTTAAAAGAAAGCGAAAGCACTGAAGAAAAGGAAAACAAAAATGAACGGGAAAGATGAAGCGATGGACGAAATAGTTAAAGATGTTAGAGCACTGCTCGGTCGAACTCGCAAGCGTTTCTATTTCAAGCTTGTTTGTCAAGTTTAGTTGTCAAAACTATAAGTCTTGATTTCTAGTCTACTTATAGCTATGTCTCGGATTAGGATAAAATGTATAGTTGAGCTTTATACTTCACTGCGTTCATCGATTGAAGACGAAGAACTACTAAGGGGAGCTTGTGGAACTTCATCAACAAAATGTATGTGGAGACTTAAACTCATCTATCACTCAGAAGTCTATTCTTTTCTATCTCCTATTGATACAAAAGTCGTATAGCTATATAAACTTACATTATACACATTTGATATTTCGAGCTGAGTTTAACTCGCTTATATCTTTCTCGAAATATGTGTTGGAAATATTTTTTCTTTAACCACATTCATCGTTATTCTTGACGTAAGTCAAAAGATGATCATGTGAAAATCACCTGGTAACATCTTACATGATTTGTGTGAGACAGTCATTTGATGTAGGCTCGGAATGTTTCGTATTGATTATTCGATCACTTGAAAATTGCTTATAAGCTAATAGTTTGTGTGAGACAGCTATTGTCGTCTTCTAAAAATGTTTCAATGATTGAAATGGGAGTTAAGAGCTAAAACCCATGTCTGGATACATTACGGTTTGTGTACTTAGTGTACGAACTGTTTTGACGGAATTCAGGACCAGAAGTTTGCATACCCGTTCGCAAACTTATTCAACTGTTTAAGTCAGGGTACTTAAGTTTGCATACCCATTCGCAAACTGATTTAACTGTTGAAGTCTGGGAACCAAGTTTGCGTACCCGTTCGCAAACGATTTCAACTGAGTTCGGTCCGGAGCTAAAGTGTGCGTACCCGTTTGCAAACTGTCGGCTTGTGACCGATGTCCGGAACTTAAGTTTGCGTACCCTTTTGCAAACTTAAGTGGTTCAGGTTCTTAAATCAGTTAAATATGATTTCATACTCATGAACAAATACATTTATAAATTATGGAATGAAATCTTTGCAAACCGTGGCTAAAATGTTCATGAACTGATTCTTTTGAATCAATCTGATTTTGCTTCAATTGTGTCTTGTATACTTCTATGAGAATATAAACAATTGAACAACTCTACGAATAACACAATTAGATTCATTTGATTATTAATTGATCTAGAAGTGTTAAGATGAACAAGGTTAAGACAAAAGTTTTCATATGGCTAACTTCGGTTAACTGTTATTGAGCCAACTCAATATACACGTTTAGGTACGGCTACCCATATATATTAATGAAGGTATATTTGATTTGTGTGTAACAAGCTAAAGACCATCTAACGGTGGAAAGATATTAGCTTGAATCAAATCAGGTTTCATCTAACGGTGAATATTGATTGCTTTGTTCCAAAGCTATCAAATCCTGATTCGAAGACTATATAAGGGAGAATTCTAAAAACTGGGAAACCTAATCCCCACACCTCTTGTGTGATACTAGTTGCGACTAGAGTCGATTCTCCTTTAACCTAGGTTTTTCCTAAAACCATTATAGGTTAATGACTTAAAGACTTCATTGGGATTCCGAAGCCAGACCCAACTATTTTCTCTGTAGTTGCGTGTTCTGATCTTACTTTGTTCTATCGTATTAAGTATTATCTTCTCTAATATTTGCTCGAGATTTATCTCCGATAGGTAAGATATAAAAAGTAATCACAAAGCTCTTCATCTCATTCTTTGTGATTCCACAATAACTTGTTCTACTACCATATAGTTAAGTTATTGTGAGGTGATTGATATTTCTAGGCTGTTCTTCAGGAATATAAGACCGGATTATCAATTGGTTCCTATTCACCTTGATTTATCAAAAGACGGAAAAAACTTCGTAGGTATTTCTTTGGGAGATAGATTTATCTATTCAAATAGACTTTTCTGTGTGAGACAGATTTGTTTATCAAGTCTTCAACTTTGGGTCGTAGCAACTCTTAGTTGTGAGTGAGATCAACTAAGGGAATCAAGTGCGTAGAGTCCTGCTGGGATTCAGAGGCGTAAAGAACGCGACTGTACCTTAATCAGTGTGAGATTGGTTATGGCTCAACTACATTCCAGTCCGAAGTTAACTTGTAGTAGGCTAGAGTCTGTAGAGGCTTAATACAGTGTGGGGTTCAAATATGGACTAGGTCCCGGGGTTTTTCTTATTTTGCGGTTTCCTCGTTAACAAAACTTCTGATGTCTGTATTATTTCTTTTCCGCATCATATTTCTATATAATTGAAATATCACAGGTTGTGCGTAGTTCAATCAATCAATAAATCCAACCTTTGGTTGTTGATTGAAATTGATTGACACTTGAACATTGGTCTTTGGTACCATTCAAGTTGTTTCTCATAATAATCAGGCTCGCGGATTTCTATCTGTTTGATTTGCTGATTACATTGAGAAACAGAGATATAGCTCTTGGATATATTTTCCTTGATTAAGTCTGACTGTCTAGTTGATTCTCTTGGAATTATATTGGAGTTAGTCCATATAGATTTCCTAAACGAAATATTGGGTGTAGTTGTTAGACCCCCGCTTTTTCAATAGAACAGCGGGATTTTAATATTCATTACAAAAAACAGTCAAAAATGAAAATTGTGATGAGAGAATCTCTGTTTGCATTGAGAGAATCTCAGTTTGCAAAAATACAAAAAGAAAAGGTTTTGAAACTATAAATGAAACGTGAAAGGGAGGAAAGACTTGAGGCAAAAAAAAATAAAAAAAATATCACATAATGATGATGGATGTCTCTCAATATGATGACCAACAAAAAGAGTACATCGAAACACTCAAGGATGAGATAGTGTAAAATCGGCTTAGAAGAAACCATTTTGGGTAGACATCTTATGAGTTTACTAATTTTCTTTTAGTTTTTGCGTTCTTAGTTTTAGGTTTAAATCAAATTTGTAATTTCAGTTTATTTATCTTGAATTTTAATTTTAAATTAAATTATGTTTTCTGTTGTTTGAATCAAAACACGTTGTTAGCATAATTTAATTATTAATTTAAAATGGTCTAACTTAAAGTCAACAAACATAAACACGTAATATAACCAGGCACACGGAAAAGAAAAAAACCTACATGAAAGCCAAAGAAATAAAAATAAAAATAAAATATTTTAGAATTTAAATATAAGTTTCCCCTGACTTCTCAATCGTCTCCAAATTCATTCCATAAGTGATCGATTAAGTCATTGCGCAAGCGAAAATGCATTTCTTTGTTAGCGATAGCAATACGTCGTTGTTCAACTAATCTTCTTTGTAGTTGTCGACTCCGATCTCTACAGACTACTACTGGTGGTGTTGGGCGGCGGGTGTCGTAGTCATGCGGCCATGTACCTGGAATACGTTCATCCTCAACTATCATATTATGTAAAATAATACAAGTTTGCATGATTTTTTTGGGGTAAAAACTGATTATGCTGGTTTTGGTAAATTTGGGTGTGTTGATGAGAAACGAATTCAAACCCTAAACAAATGCACTGCACGGGAGTACTTTAGATTCGAGAGATCAATCTGTACAATTCTGGCCTAAACCAAGAAATGGACGTTCCAGTCTTGCTTCGGTCACGAAATGAAAGAGAAGGGTTGATCTTAGGGAGGGAAGCGAAGAATGTGTTGAGATCAGAATGGTTAACTCTGAAGGTGTGGTTGTTTTATGACTTGTATCAGAATATGGAACTGGCTTGCGGAATGTAAGCTATCAGTTCTTGGTGTTTTTTTATGGATACTTGTGTTGATAACCAAAACTGTGTTGTCGGTTGAAATAGGTTGGAAACCTATTTATATAGTCATAGTTGCACACATCCTGATCTCATAGGAAATGGGAGAAATTGAGTGATGGAGAAGTGTGATCGTGTGAAACATGTTGAAAACCATGTCTTACTATGAGGCAGAACGGGTCAGTTTACACCCACTAATTCTCAGTTGCCACTAACTGTCCGCCTTTCCTGACACTTTCTCATAATGGGCGTGTTGCACGCCGCACGTTGTAAGCCGCCAGACCAATACCCTGATGAACATTCCCCAGTTCGTGACATGTTTGATGTCTCGAGTATTTTATAGAAAATATGTAGCAAGTTGCTAAGCGGGCCTTGCCTAATTATTCTGACCAATCACGCGCCAGCTAGGTGGCGGGTAGTCATGTGTGACGAGCCAAGTCATGAGACTTGCCACAAAGAATAGCATGTGATGCTATTTGGTTAAATAACTAAGTTATTTGTGAAGCCGATACTCATAAAATATCATATGAATTCGATGCATGTAAAGCATCGCTTTTAAGCAAGCAACTTAAAATAACCGATGCATGTGAAGCATCTTTATATTCAACCTATCTTGGTTGGTCGCGGAACCTAGTGTCTTAAAAATAGCATAACTGGCCACTTTCAGGAAGTTGCTGAGAACTGTTTATGCATGTCAAAGGTAGGCCGGTTGGTTCCTATAGGAGGGTGATGGCTGGTAGCCATTTTGACATCCTATTGGTCGGTCCAAGTTAAATCTAGACGGTTAAATTGACTAGCCAAATTGGATGGCTGAGATGATTTGCGGCAGTCGTTGGTTGCCGCTAATTTATTTAATACTCCTACAAGAAGCGCATCCATCCATCTTTGGGCGATTGTTTAGGAGCTATATGGGCAGGCCGCAGCGTGGCCGATTGTTCCTTATGGAAGGAGGTGGCCAGTGATCATGGCCACATCTTGTTGAACGCCTAGAATGGGAGTTGGGCCGGCCGATTCGACTGGCGAAGTTGGGCGGCCGAGATGATTTGCGACAGTTAATGGCTGCCGTTGATTTAACTTAGGTTTTAAAAACCGTGTGGCCAACCTATTTTGGGGCCAACGTTTTTCGGTGTTAGCCGCGTGCTGGGAGTCGTTCGACCGGCCAGCACAATAGTCGGGCCACTGGTGAGTGTATCCGCACCTTGCCCGTTGATTGAGATTGAATCTAGGCCAGTCGATTCGGCTGGCGAAGTTGGACGGCCGAGATCGTTTTACGGCAGTAATATAATGTCGTTAACATAAATTAGGGTTTTGTAACCCATGTGGCTAGCCTACTTTGAGCAATCGGTTTGGTGTGCTCCTGACATGTCGTGGGCAGTTCGACTGGCCAAGGATGGAGATGGGTTACTGGCGAGAATGCCGACACCTCGTTGGCCGTCCAAAACAAAATCTAAGCCGTCCAATTCGGCTGGCGAAGTTGGAAGGATGTGATGAGTTTGAGACTGCCATGGCCAGTCTTAACTCGTTGAACTTATTGTCATCAGCGCGACTAGCCTTGCTCCGGCTATCGATCAGGGATGTTGCTGGCGAGCTAAGAGGAATCCGATTGGATGGAATGGTGGTAGACCCGCCGGTGGACATCATGAAGTTTGCTTGGTCTCGTTGAGAAGAGGCCAAGCTCATTAAGTTGGCCGACCAAATCGTGTGGCCGTGATTGTTCTAAGACTAACATGGGCAGCTTATATTAAATTCCTTAAGGAATTAGGTGTGTCGACCAGCCAACTTCCAACTTTATTTAAAAGTTCATGTAGCGCATTTAAAGCGCTGAAAATAATGATTAATAATGATAGAAGAACCAACTACTCCACCCTGTCAAGATTCCAGTTGTTTCTCTGAAAATTATTTGTGTGGATAAAATTCGGCTACGCTTCAAGACTATTATGAATACAGAGATTATTGCTTGATTATTTTTCTTCGAATCATTTAATGGAGATTAAAGCTGTTAGGTGATTGATGTGAAAGATAGGTTTTCATTCTGCGGATTAATTAGTTACACCAGAAACTGAAAAACGAAGGCTGTTGTCCTGTGGATATTATGCAATTGTAACCATAATCTGCCCCCACGCCGCTCGTGCGAGCATGAATATTACTAGTGTTTGAACGTCGAACACGTTCATGCTCACACGCACAACCACACCCACAAGTTCGTTAATAAATGGGCAATCAATGTGCAAAAGTATAATTAATTAAGCTTAATCATATGACAGCACATTGATGTTGCTGGCTCTTATCTGCGCTTGTATACCTATATATTAGGCTCCATTTCTCTCATCTATCGCCAACACAGCAACACTGAATTACATACAGCAACTAGTACCTCCAGCAAAAAAAATGACTAACTCAATTACAATGCGCAGAAATTCATCTCATGCTAGGTCCAGAAGTTTGCCATCAATATCTCATCCCACTGTATCAAAAGCGGAGGAGCTTCTCTGCAGACTAAGGAGCTCGGAAGCTGTTAGACCCTCTCCATCTGCATCATCATCGTCAATATGTCACGATTTGATTGATCTCAACAACTTGTATGAATGTGTTGAGGATTTGCTTCAATTGCCATTAACGCAGCAAGCGCTCACTGGTCAGGACAGACACTCAAAGTGGGTTGACCAAATGTTGGATGAGTCTCTCATGTTGGTTGATGTGTGTGGTACTACTAGGGATGTCTTGTTGGAAATGAAGGAGTCTGTACAAGAACTTGAATCAGCTTTGCGTAGACGAAAATGTGGAGAATCTGTTGTAAGTGAAGTGGCTACATATAACTCTTCTAGAAAGAAGGTGAACAAGGTGATCAGCAAATGCTTGGGAGATCTGAGAAAAATTGAAACCAACAACAACCACAACCACTCTGCTATGTTAGAAGAAGAGCCTGAAGTCGCTTCGATTATCAGACAAGTTGAAGGAATCACTCATTCCATCTTTGAGTCCATATTGTCTCTTTCAATTGGATCCAAAGCCCGAAGTGGTTGGTCGTTGGTTTCAAAAATGATGCACACTAAAAGTTTCAATAGTCAAGAGAAGGTAACGGGTGTTGGCGAATTTGAGAAGGTAGAAGTTGCATTGAAAAGCTTGTCATGCAAAGAGATTGGCATCAGGGAAGTGCAGAAGCAATTGGTGGATTTGGAAATAAGCATTCAAGGTTTTGAAGATGGATTGGAGTGTGTGTTTAGGCATTTGATGAGACATAGAGTCTCACTTCTAAACATTCTCAGCTACTAATTAAGTGCAATCATCTCCATTAGCATCCTTATTTTTGTTTACAAGGAAATGCCTATGGATCTGTCCTGTTTATACTAAGTACTCTATGATATAGATATGTATAGAAAATGCAATTCAAATAAATTTGTAGATTAAATCTTGCCCATATTTCGTTTCCTTTTTGATTCTTTCATGTTTTTATCAATTTACGTTTTTCCCTTCATCTTGTCAAAGTATGAATTCCATGACAGTGTTTAAGATATCAGTTTGCAACTTGTGAACAAGTTGACCTTGTTCGCTAACAAACAAAAGCAGCAACATTTGCATTTGCTGGCGAACTTGATCAACTTGGTCATCAGAGAACAAGGTCAACTTTCACCAGCAAACAAAAAATGACTTTTTTGAAGGGTGTACCGACGCACGTAAAAAGAACACCTAAATGTGCAATCAGCAATGGATGGAGGTATAACGTTTTATGAGCTTGAATTTGAGCTGGGAAATTCTTTACGCCGAACTATGTTTGGAAAATATTATATTGTTTTCTTTTGAAACATCGATCTAACTTATCCCCGCACATCCGCTTCGAGCATTAAGATACAACATCGTGGCTTACCAAATTTGAGTTGGAGCTGGATGAGTTTTCCAGTAATTGACCATCAATTTGATTATTAATCCGGTTGTTATCAGTTGCAGCTGAAGGTGATCTGCGGGTTGGTCATGTTGTTACATATATATATCTGGAGTGGTCCTGCAGTCTTCTTTCAAAATAAAGAGAGTGGTCCTGCAGCCTACAGTTGTTCAGTTACATAAATGGGCAGGTAAGCCGTAAGCTTTCTTTTCCTCCTCTTTTGCTAGGAGAACAGATAAGAGTGAGTAAAACTGGAGCCAATAATTCTATGCGCACGAATGAATTGACTCGGAAATGGAAATTCGAGCACTCATTCAAGCTAGCTAGGCTGTCAATGATTCCAATGGTTCCCTAACTTACCGTCAGACACTGGTGACATATATTTCTGCACAAATTAAAATCAGTATTAAAGTATACACAACCCGTGTGCATTAAATAAAATATGCAGAAACACGCACTCATAAATGGACAACTCCAATTTGGTAGCTAGTTTGGCTTAGGGTCATGGCTTAATTTCATCCAATAACCATGTGAGGATGTGATGAAATGAGTCGTAAGTATAATTAGTCTCCTTTTGCTGCTCCAAAAGGCAGTTAAATGTGATTGACTTCAACAGATCTGTCATTACGATGAGCTAATAAGTTAAAAACTGACTCAGCTGTTCTGTTTTTCGTCCGCAGACAAGGGAATTACTGTGTGATGTGTTGGCCAACATGGATTATTTAACATATTACACTCTTAATTAGTTGTTTTACATGTATAATGCTGAATTGCAAGGTTATTATAGGCCTACTAGGAAAAATCATGTGCGCTTTCAACTGTAAGAGGTTGACTAATATAGGCCGGCGGATAGGCATTAGGCTGCTTGCCAGCATCAACGATCTGATCCTTGACGTGGATGATATTAGCTGTTTCAACTATTGAGAGCCTAGTTCAGGGACAGATTTCTGATCCTTGACGTAGATGATACTCCCAGTTGTAAAGGGACCATCCATGCTGCTTCTCATAGTTGAAGGGGTGCCCTAGTCCATCAAAAATCAATCTTGGGTATACTTTATACATGTTTTTCCAGTGTTCAGAATAGCCACACCTACACTCTAGATCTTTGCATAAGCTTTCCACAGTGTTTTCCTTACGATGTCAAGGTGGTCTACAAGGAAAGATGAAAAACATACGAGAGACCAGCAAACACAATCCAAGTAAATGTATCTTTAAGAGATATAGAGAGTGTGGAAAACGGTTAACCAGATAATTTATCACATTTATGTGCCAATTGTTACTTAACTGTTGCATTAGATTTCTACACACTATCATTTACATTATATGCTAAATATGGACAGACTTTAGCTAGTACTGCTTTAATCAGTTATTGCTGCTTAAGATGTTGAGAAGTGAAACTCGTGTTTTGATTAAGCTTTTGAAAACCAATTCCAACCCAACTTCAGTTGCCTCAATGCTCAATTCCACCTCCGTCGATCTTTTCTGCACATTTTTAACACTATGCTCTACCATAGCTTCCACAGAATTCTTACAGCTGATCATGAAGGTGTTTAACTCAACATCCAATTTCTCAATTTCACACATGCCAGTAGTAGTCTCTTCATCTCCTTTCTTGTTAATTTCTACACATTTGGTAGTGTGCATCAGTTTCGAAACCAAAGCCCAACCCCTTAATGCAGGTTTCTTCGATGATGATCCCAACCCGGATAACAAGGTCGAAAATAGAGATTCAAACGTGGACATAGTGATGGACTGAACTTCTCTGAGTACGCTAATGATGGCGACAGTGTCTGGATCCTTCTCTATTAGCATGGAGAAAGACCGTCTGTTCTCCATTCTTTTTAAATCCTTAAGGCACTTGTTGATTGCCTTAATCACTTTCTTTTTGGAGTTTGTATATTTCTCAACATCAATGTCAATAAAATGACCATAATCTCTAGTTCTTCTTCTGCGTAGAGACAATTGAAGATCTTGTATACATTCTTTCACCTGCAATAAAACCTCCTGTGCATTGCTACATGTATCGAGCAGCGCAAGAGTTCCATCCAACACATCGTTCACACATTTATTGGCCAACACTCGATGGGTTGTCGTTGATTGAAGTAAATCTTGATCGATACAGTCGAACAAGTCTTTAAGCCCGCTCAAATTGTGACACATTGATGATAATGGTGACAGTGTAGACGTAGCTTCATCGGATAAAGACGAAGATGATTTTAATTTGAATAGCTGTTCTTCTACTGGAAGTGTGAGAGGATTATTTGATCTGGATGGAAAACTTATTGAACGAGCATGGAAAGGTGTTTTCGGTTTTAACGAAGAGATAACCATTGTTAACGAATATAAGAGAAATAAGATAGAAACACTTGATTAGCAGGGTGCTTTTGCTTGTTTAGCAGTCTCCTCTCTACTTGGTCTTGGCAGAAGATGAGTATTTATATGATGAGTAAACAAGTACTGATCAAACCGAATCGAAGGAGACATGAAGAATCTCAGTTTGTTCGCTTCAACTTCGTTAGGCAATTGGCATTAGTTTACTATTAAGGTAAGAGATGCGACCGTGTGGTTTTGATTCGATCTAACGCAACACTAGGCGATGTTTGTTCAATGTCTCCCACCTTTCATCATTTAAAAACTTGAAGAAAAGATTGCACGAATGGGTATTATTGATCCGTATGACATCATATGTTGCCTAATTCCGCATCGAGATTTGCAGCTTAATGTAGTTGGAGGAAATCCTACGACCACACCCTAAAGATAATCTATGAAGTAATCTAAGAAGCCATGATGAAATACTCAAGATCTTTTTATTAAAACTTAGAACAAATACAAAGATGATAGGGGAAAACCCTAACTTGGAAAACAAATAACTTTCTCACCTAAATATCTTATTTCAGCTCACCAAAAAGATTTTTATTCCTACAAAGGCCTTTGGCTCCTTATAAAGGGGTTTACATAGTGGAGGACAGCTAATAAAGCCCCTAATTTCGGATCTGATGTGCGTCAAAGTCGCTTGGACATTTATATTTCCGCACAGATTCTTCACTGCCGCATAGATCTTCACACTTTTATCGTGACTTAGTGACATCATCAAGTTCGTTATCCTGGATATATAATATGCGTCCTTATTCGTGTACCACTAAATGTATTAATTCGCGTAACTAATGAGTGTGCGGTATTTTGCACCCACATTTTGCCTCTTCTCTTATCGTTCTTTCAAAGAATGAGCGGTGAGAGAGACTCTGTTTTTACTTTTTCCGCACCCGTTCATCTTTTCATATTCCTTTTGACTGACAGTATTCCGAGATCTCGGATGGCTATTCCCACGTGTTGACCTCACCACTCATCGTTCAACACGTCCCTACAGGATTTGACAACCGTCTCTTCGTATCTACCTTGTCATTAATGCGTCCGTAAAAGAGATATCTCGATCCTTTATATACTCATGTACGCTCTCTTCTTCACTTTTTTACTCTTTCTCTTCTTTTCCGTTCTCTGCAGCTTTTACGGTTCAACTGTTCTTCAGTTTTGTTCAATTTTTAATTGATCATCACACTCTAATTCGCACCTTCTTTTCATTTTTAACTGTTTCTTCTATCTAACTCTTACTTTTTCTCGGTTGTGAACTCCGTTTTTCGTTATCATCTTCTTCTTGATCATTTTGATCCTGATCATCTTGATCATCTTGATTAAATCCCTCTCATCTTCCATTCCCGTTCTAAAAATGCCACTTAAACCGGGTTGGAAGAACGTTAAAGAGTTCAAGAGATTAAAGGCTGAATTCGAGCATATAGGTTTTACATTAACCATTCCTCCAGGATCAGAATCTACTTCTTCTCTTGAACCTAAATGGTTTTCGATTGATCAATGGAACGATCAAAAAATCATTATTTCGCTCGGGCAACTGCTCGCTAGTCTTCCCATTCCCCTTTACAATCCTCAAATTCCACTATTTTATGAGCTTCTATCTCATGCGAAGTTTTCGCGCGGCATATTCCAACTGAGTGGTGATTGCATCAGGATTATGGTAGAATATGCTCGTCGTGCCCCCGGGTTAGAATCTCTTTACCCATAAGATGTAAGGAACCCAAAACACGTGCAGAAAGAAATCATTCCAGCAGAGTACACTGTTGAGAATTTCTTCCTCCATTATGAGGTTGGTATCATGAAAAATGAATCAACTCGCTGGGGCATTCGTTTGAAGAGAGCGGATGGCTTCGCAGAAGATCAAAGAATCATGCGGGATGTTGACTTTCATGATACCTCTAATAACACCGCTTGTAAATCAAAGGATGTTCGTTGGGGGGAGTTTCCTATCATTTTTGAGGGTCCTTACGTCTCTGGTAAGGGTGTTGATGGTTCAACTCTTCCGCTCCCTGCGAATCTTGTTGCCTACAAACCTTGGGAGTTTAAATGGTCCGAGGAAAATGATGTGGTGCGTTATCTTTCACTTTATCTTTCAGCTTATTTTCAGTGCTCTCTCTCTTATTATTTTCTCCGTGTTCAGATTTGTAAGCAGAATAAGAAGGCTAACAAGAATGCGTCACAGGCGTCAAATTCGCACGACAATGAAGTAAGAAATACTCATTTAAATTTTAACAATATTTTTTGCCTCTGTTTCTTATCTTTTATTGTGTGCGTAGGTGGAGACTGGAGACGCTGAGGGTCTCAATGATGACGTTCCTTTCCCTAAAGGTGGTGGCGTTTCTTCAAAGGCAAAGGATAAGGGCAAAAAGCCTACCTCTAAAAAGAGAAAATTATCTTCTCCAGCTTCCCCAAATACTAGCTCCTATGATGACGCGTTACCTCTTCCTGATAACTCCTCCTCAACATCTTCTATGGAGCAATTGTCAAGTATCTTTTCCAACTCATTAGCTTCTGTTAATGATGGAGGACTAACTCGCACGTGTGATGCGATTGCTAAGATTTTTGATGCTCCCTCTTTGAGTCATGAGTCTTTGCAAGGAGTTGCCTCTGCTTTAACTCCAAATTTCCAATTCGCGCTTGGGTCTTTGGTGAGTTTTCTTATTGTGCGTCAGTTTTCGCTTAGGTTTCATATTTTACTCATTCTTTCTCTTATTCTGTGTTGATATAGAGTGCTCGTATGTCCAATGCGGTCACCAATGATTTGCATAGGAAGGTTCGCCATCTTGAGACTGAGAATCAGAAATTCAGTGATGAGCTTTCCACTTATAATAACAGAGTGGTTGATCTTCGTAAAAGAAACGATCAGCTAGTGGGTACGTATTTTTCGCTCCTCCTCATTTTGGTATCTTCGCATTGCCTCCGCTTTCTTTTAATTTCTTGTTTTCGCAGAAATCTACAATTTGTATGATGAAGCGGCTAACCTCCCTGATGATGATGAGACTCTTCTTGATCATCTTAGCTTTTTTTTGAATAATTTCCCCAATGATGGGTTAGAGAACATTAGCCTGGATGAACTTCGCTCCAAATATAAAATCCTTATTAGAGAACATAGGTCCATGCTATCTGTGAATAATGGTTTTAAACGCCGCCTTCATGAGAATAAGGAGGAAATTAAAAGGCTTGAGGCGAAGAAGAACGCACTCATTACTGAAAAGGATCAGGCGGTTCTTAAGGGTGCTATAGCTTTGAAGGAATTTCATGAAGTTCAGCTCCAGATTCAGATGGAGAGGGATCAAGTTATAAGTGAAAAGGATGCTCTTCTCGCCCGTGAAAATGAGACTCGCTCTCGTCTTCTTATAGAGAATGATGATGAGTTTGAATGGGCTGCAAGGGTTATTGATAATGCTAGGACCGGTTTAGCTACGAATGTTAGTTTAGAATCTAACCATACGGTATTGGTTAGGATTATCCTTTCTGAAAAAGAAGGTTGCTTATAATCCTATATTGTCTTCAATCTTGTGTTGCTCTCTGTAATTTGTTCGCATTTAGCTTTAATCTTTTTATTTCCTTTCGTAGCTACTGAAAAGAAGCATCTTGAGGAGATTGAGAACTTGAAGGTGGAGCTTTCCACCAGAAATGATAAATGCCGCAGACTTAAGAGAAAGTTGGTGGTTACTGTTTCCAACTTGACTAAGGACGCGCTCCGTGTTCGTGATGCGGCTGTTAAGAAGAATATGGTGGAGATCTGCACCGATCATAATATTCCGGTACCAGATTATGACTTTACTGAAGTCTCCGCTAATGAAGAATATTCTGAAATTTCCGATAGTGAAGCAGAGTATGACGAGTATGAAGAAACTGATGAAGAAGGCAATGATTCAGAGACTGGGGATGTTGAAAATGATATGGGTGGCGCTAGAAAGAAGGGGAAATAGCCGCATTCGTTTTGTTTTTCTTTCCTCTTTTCTGCTTGTAAAGTCTTCTTCTGCTCTTTGTATTATGTTCTTCACCTTTTGTATACTGGTCGTCCCCAAGCTTTTGAGACTTGAATGTATATCATTTTTATTCAATGCCTATTCTTTTTTCTGCTTCTACTCTTGCGTATCTCAATCCTGCGATTTGTCATTAGTCGAAAGCAAAGCATTTTTCCAGTGATAATAATGTATAACATATGTGTTAATAATAACCTATAACATGTGCGTTGGTAATAATGTATAACATACGCGTGAGTCTATCATATAGTGGCGGGAAACATTTCTTTATGTGTTTACATTCTCATTCTTGCCTCTGTTAGTCGCCACTAGATGATTAGCCTATGCATTTATGCGTAAATTTTCGCAGGTACCTCGATGTTATCGATATTATTGGCTTACTGTCTCACCTGAATGTCTTCTCTTCTGATATAATTGGTTCACTTTACCTCTTCATGTGCTATAATTTTTTGCCTCTGCTATTTGTTATACTATTATTTTTGCATGTGTGTGTATTTTCATTCCTTCATCTTATTTTATATATGTGCGTTAAATCTTACTTTCCTGTTGTTTGCTCTTTTCTATGATTTCGCACGTTCCATCGTCTGAACTCCTTTCCTGCAAAATAACGTTTGGTATATTTTTATGAGTCTGTTTTTGTTTCTCGTGAGGTCTTATCACGCCTCCCTAGTTAGAGGTCTCATTTTGCCTTAGTGTATTATTTGTGGTTGTGCGACGAAATCGCAGGCGGTCTTTACATTTTCATGCAATGACCCATTGATTTCGCCTTATCGTTTCTCGTATTATTGCCTCTGCAGGATGTATTGGTGCGCCAATGTGACAAGTCTTATTACTCCCGTGAGTAAAAGTCTCATGACATTGGCGTCTTTGACACAATTCAGCTCCCTAATGGAGGGTGTCGTCCTTATATTCCCCTTGACTGCCCCTTCAAGGAAGCTTACCCCTACCGAGTTAAGGTGGGCTCTTCCCATCCAGTGATGCAACAATCAGTTATGTTCGCGGTATCTTATCCCTCCGCCGATATGGATTATGGTTACAAGACCGTACCCTAAGTGGGGTTTCTTGAGGACCGAGTGTATCATAGTCAGGACTTGTCAAGAGCGGCCAGGTACGCTCCAGACGCCCCAGGCACCCTTGACTCAACCGTGTACCTCGGCGCCCTGATCGAGTTTCTACACTCCTTAGGAGAGACCTTCTCACCTTATTCTTACGACTAAGGCGTCTTTGCTGGATGGGCTTTCATTTCACTCCAAATCTCCATGACTCAGGTTCCAGGGTCGGTGTAGCTTTCACCTGAGTCATGCTAACTAGGTTTTCCCCAATTATGACGCGCGTTAGGTCTTATTATTGCCTCTTGCTTTTATGCGAACTAGGGTGCACGCCACAATTGGATGCCTAGCCTCCCTAGTTAGAGGTTTTAACTTTTGTTGCCTTCTATTAAGGTCTTATTTTTTTCCTTTTTATTATAAATATAAAGAAGAAGAATTTTTCATTTTCATTCATGCTCTTGATTAGAACAATTCTGATGTCTTCTTTCTTAAATTATTCTCTTACATAATAACTTACTTGTTGTAAATAACTTTTCAACTTTTTCACATTATTCACTCCTTCTGCTTCATTAGGTTCGTAAATGGATCATTTCTTCTGTCATGTTTAGATTTTCGCATGTACTATACTTCTTCAAATATGCTTGGTTCCAAAGTTGGTTAAGTTTTCCTTCCTCCTTTTGTCCCCTCTCCATTAATTCGTATATCCCATTTCCAATGACCTTCTTAACTATGTAAGGTCCATCCCATGCGTTCTTCTTCATTCCATTTCCACTTTTATGGTAGGGCGGTATTTGTCTCAATACTAGGTCTCCTATGTTGAATTCGTTATTTTTGACGCACTTGCTAGGTTCGTCCTCTTGCGCGGTGGTTGTCGCCTTAGCAGAAGTCTTGTTTATTTCTACGCCCTTGTTCACAACATCGACCATTAACCTTTCACTGTGCTTGCCTTCTTGTATTTCCTTTTTCCAATCTCTTCGCTTGTTCACGCGTTCTTCACTTTTGTCAACATCAATCTCATGACAGGCTTTTCCCTCATTTGGATCTCCTCTTATTACTCCAATGCCCTGAGGTAGTGGAAATTTGATGCATTGATAAAAAGTTGAAGCCACTCTAAGGATGATGTGTAACCATGGCCTGCCTATCAAGGCATTGTATGGTGACTCTACATCAACCGCGCAGAATACTATTTATGTAGTCATGGTCTTTATAGGGATTCGCAACGTTATTTCTCCTTTCGGCTTATTGGTTGATCCATTAAAACCATAAATCTTATAAGTCGAAGGGATGATGTCGTCATCTCTGCCGCCCATAGTCTTGTAAGTATGGTAAAACAATATATCAACTGAACTACCAGGATCTATCAGTATCATGTTTATTGCCCATGCGTTTGCGTCATCATTTTCCTCTTATTCAGTCTATGCTTTTGGGTTAATCTCCAGTTTGACAACTAATGGGCTTTCATGCGATTCTCCTCCTCCTGGTACTTCTTCTGCATTGAAGGAGATGAGTTGCCTCTGCCAATCTTGCAGAGGTGATATTTTTGCCAAGTTTAATATCTTTTTCCCATCATTGTCTCTTGCATGAACTCGACTTAAGACATTGTCATGGAAGTCTTATATACTTCTGAATGAGTGTATTATCGAGTTACAGTATAAGTTCTTGGCGTTCGCTCCCACTTCAATTAAATATGTCTTTCTTCCTACCTCCACTCCTGGTGTCAGCCCCTCTGGTGGTGGTGGAATTCTGTTGTTGTGGGATTCGGAAGTGGTTTAATTTTCCTTGATCAATCATTCTTAGTATAATTTTCTTCACATTTCGACAGTTGCTGGTGGTGTGACCATGGAAACGATGATAAGCACAAAACTCTCTACTTCTTCTTCCGGGTGGTGGCGCATGACCCATATTTGGTGGTTCTGGTATGTCTTCCATTAAGATTACCGCCTCCCAGATTTTGTCTACTATGGTATTTAGACGCGGCATTTTTATTTCTTCCCAGACTGTTCTACTTCCTCCTGGGCCTTTTTTATTGTATCGCTTCTGCCCCCCCCCCCCCCCCCCCATATCCTTTTGCTTGGTTATCTAGCCTTGGAATTTTATTATTTCCTGCATTGTTATTATATTGTCTTTCTCTATATTCTCTTTCATACATTTCTTGATCTATACTGCTCATGGCTACTTGCTTTTGCTTATCTTCCATTACCATCTTTTCTTGACTTCCTTGGGATGTGCTTGCAACTGCATTTGTTATCTTTGGGAGTAAGCTTGCATTCCCTTCTTTTGCGTTTGTAACCGCGAATAGATAAGATTCCATTTCTTTTTGCTTTTCTTCGAGAGCGATGTATTCTTCTTGATACTCGCGTGGCTCTGTCATTGTTATTGTATCCTTTATCCTGAATATCTGCGTATACAACAGATCTGTTGGAAAAGTGCGTTAATGAAAGCTAATATGAGATTTCTTTCATCCACTCTCCCTGCCATTTCACTACACATGGTCCTCCAACGCGTGGTTAAGTGCCGCAAGCCCTCATTGATCCTTCTGCGTAAGCTGAATACCTTCTCTATTCCTGGTCGTAACATGTTGTTACTGATGTATGCTCCTAAGAATATGCTCTGTAAATGACTGAATGATGTTATCGTTCCCATAGGCAATCCCTCAAACCATTGTAAAGCTTCTCCTGTTAGACTAGCAGGAAAATACTTGCATAAGACCGCATCATTATCTTCCCATTGTAACAGAGATCTGTTGTACGCCTTTATATGCTGCACTGCACAAGTGCTTCCATCAAAAATATTAGTAAATACAGGTAAAGCGCATTTAGGTTGTACTCCTGCCATTTGTATATGTTGTGCGAATGGTGTTTTTCCTGCTTCTTCTATGGCTTCATCTAATTGTCGCCTACCTCCATCTCTCCGCGTTGTCATCATTGCTCTTACTCTGCTAATTCTCTTAAGATTGCTTCATTCATGGTTTGGTCTGCGTCTTACCGCACAGGTCTTTTCAACTGTGCTTCCCTTAGTCTGTTGTCATGCCTATTTTGACGCATCGCCTCTTGTAGTTCTCTTTCCTCCGCCTCTTCTCTTCTCCTCCTTCGTCTATCCCTTTCATTTCTTTCATGTCTTTCATGGATCTGTGCGTCAATATTCCTTTCATTTTCTTCTCCGCGCTCTCTTTGGTTTCTCAGCATTTCTCTACCATGTAATATCATCCTCCCCTGTTCTTCATCAGTTTCATCTTCCTGGTCATGATGTACGCGATGATGTTCATCTTGCCGCTCATTGCGATTGCCTCTGCGGCTTTCCTATGTGCGATAATATTCGCCTCTTTGTGCGTGTCGATCGTCTACTGGCGATTGTTCTCTACGATTTTGACCCCGCTCTCCTTGTATATTATCGCCTACCTGAAAATTTTCAATAATGTTGTCATCTAAGAGCTGCTCATGTCTGATATCCGTGCGGCTAGATCGGCTACGCCTTGACGTACTCTTACTTTTCCTTGACCTTGAGCTTGCACGTGTGGTACTTCGTGACCTTTGTTCTTGTAATCTGTTATTCTCTTCTCTTAGCTCATCATTCTGACGCGTCAAATTCGCGCGTGCTTCTTCTTCTCTTCTTCTTTCTGTGACTAATCTTTGTCGGAGCTCCTCTATGGTCATGTTCTCTTCATTTTCTCTTATTACTCCTTCCTAGCCAGTTCTTTGCTCGTTTTCTTCCGTCGTATCTGTATCTGTAGTATGGACACTTACCGCATCATAGTTGATGGTGTTGTTCTCAGCCTGTATATGTTGGATCTGAGATTGTACTTGCGTTCCTCGATTGTTCCTTTCTCCCATCCTTGATGATTCAGCTATTTCACTCCTTCTTCTTCCCGCGATTCTTCTACTCCTCCTGGTTGCTATTAGTTGTTCTGTTGTAGATGCTTGTCGTGCCATCTGTTCTCCCTGAAACAATATCTTCTCCTGACAAAGAAAAAAGTACTCTTCACATAATCAAAAGTGGTATGATTGAAAACTACTTTTCTGAGACGAAAATTTTTGGTTGCGTGTTACAGATCTAAATTTCTAGAACTTTCACAGTTCTGCGAAAACAATGGCAAAATTTTTGCTTGAAGAGAAAATCAATAACTATTCCATAACATCACACGGTATATCATCTGAGCTGTTTTCTAGCGCCAAAATGTAATTGCAGGAAATCCTACAACCACACCCTAAAGATAATCTATGAAGTAATCTAAGAAGCCATGATGAAATACTCAAGATCTTTTTATTAAAACTTAGAACAAATACAAAGATGATAGGGGAAAACCCTAACTTAGAAAACAAATAACTTTCTCTCTCCTAAATATCTTATCTCAGCTCACCAAAAAGATTTTTATTCCTACAAAGGCCTTTGGCTCCTTATATAGGGGTTTACATAGTGGAGGACAGCTAATAAAGCCCCTAATTTTGGATCTGATGTGCATCAAAGTCGCTTGGACATTTATATTTCCGCACAGATTCTTCACTGCCGCATAGATCTTCACACTTTTATCGTGACTTAGTGACATCATCAAGTTCGTTATCCTGGATATATAATATGCGTCCTTATTCGTGTACCACTAAATGTATTAATTCGTGTAACTAATGAGTGTGCGGTATTTTGCACCCACACTTAACCAAAGATTTGATTTCGAAATCACACCTGTATGGTTGTTGCTGTTCAAGCTTGTTGCCTTAATGGCAATGCTATAGTGTTTAATTAGCCGTTAACTAAGATCTAATCCTCGTCACAAGAGTCGAAAATGATTAGTTTATTGACGCGCCAAGCATGCAAGGAATAGTTTATGTTACTTGATCACCACGTCCAAGTCTAGCCCAAGTTTTGCGCGAGGGGACCACACATATACACGCGGGGGCACTGCCAGAGTCGTCGTTCTTGTCCCACGGTATGCATAACCTGAACTGAAGTCCTGCCAGCACAATAATTGATAGCCTGTGAACCAGACAGGAAATATCATCTTAATGATATGCCAGCTGTGCGATCAGATAAATCGATATTGAATAATTGTTGCACCAGCAATGGTCTGCTCTAATTCAATTAGGTCGCAGGTCGAATTCACTCCAACCCTCGAGATCGAGATCATCGTGTGCACGAATTGTTTTCGACTGGCAAGGCGACAAACCCATTCGTGTGCTTTAATTAAATTTTAAATCAGTTGGTTACTTGGGTGTATACATTATCAAAATGATTGATGCTTAATTAAGCCTGTCTATAAAACAGGAGGAACGCGATCTCCAAGATTGCACGGTGGGTTTCGCAATAAGATATATGAAGATGTTGAGAAGTCAATTTTTACTAGCCTATCAAGATTCCAATTGTCTATCATGCTGTAACAGATCAAGGCGTGTGCACTTTAGATATTGCCGAATACTACCACTTAAGAAATCCGGGTCGATTTGCTATGGGCAAAACAAGTATCGAAATAAATTAAAGTAAGAGCAAGTTTAATGGAGGAATCTAAGTTATTCCAAGTATAGAAAGGGTGTGGAATGTAAGTTCAATGGTTGTTGGGGTTATCGACTTATCTGCTAGAATGCAGAAAGACGGTGCCAAATTCATGATAAGTCGTTCAACGCGAGTACATCCACACTTCTCCAAATAACCTGGTATCCCTGCTAAATCCGCATTGAAATGTCAGGTTTTAGATTCAATTTCTTTCCCACCAAATGGACAAACATAAACTCAATGTCTTCTTCGACAACTGACATACTTCAAGCCAACGAATTTGGTTTCAATCTCATCAACTTGGCAGAAGTTCAAGTTTTTCTTTCTTTTTTTAAAATGAGAAAGCACCAAGGATACAAGTCCAAATCACAAAGAGGTGCATAAAATTAATTAATCAAAGAACAGATTTTTGCATCCTATGCCACCACTAAATCATCAAAGAACAGATTTTAAAGAACACTCCGTAGTTTTTGCATACTTAATATAAACTCAGTAAAAACTTAGTATACATCGGAATAAAAATTTATTTGACTCGAGAAAAACCAATGAAAACACAAGATACGGCACCCTATAACAAAGCATCCCGATAAAAGGTCAAATGAAGACATACCTTAGTTTTTACATACCCCTATTTGAAGCACCATCCCTAATTAAGTGTAATTACAAGTGTCATTTAAACATACTAACTAAACACCAATCCTTACGGTCCTTTCTCAGTCTCTGATATTTATGATAACTCTGATTAGTTACCTGCACTAATACTGAGACATTTGCCTACTCTCATGGCGATTTACTGCATTTGAGAACGGTGGTGACCGAAGGCTTCATTTTCATCCTTCTGGCAGCTGCTTAACGCTCTATGTTAGTCTCTTGATAACAATAATATCTGTACATGTGCAGCAGTGCAGCCTTCTTCATCTCCAAGCAGGATTCAACGGAGGAACCAATAGAATTTAGCGCTAGCTACTGCACATCTCCTGCCTTCGATTCAAAGGATATTACTTTTTGCTAATTATTAACTTGCCTCAGCCTCAAACCAACATCCCAGTCTTGCTCATGTTGCTGAATCAAACCAGCACCCTGCAGATTAGAATCTTCTGATGACCCTGAGATTATCTCGGATTCATTTCTCTTTGCCATGCTCTTCTCTTCCCCAAAATTATGAAGCCGACGACCAACCAAATAGCGGTCATCACGTATGGAATTATGGAGGTTGGTGAACCATACATGGAACCTTTTGGCACAGAAGTACAGTATACTAACACTAAGAGACCCTATCCACGCAAACCTATAGACAGCTGAATTTACCATTAGTGGGTACCCCAGTGCAGGGAACATCCCTCTGGCAAACACATAAGGAACACATAGTGCAGTTAGCAGCTTCATGATGATTGGCGTCACTATCTCTTGCAACACCCAAAGCCCGCGCAACCTAGTAAAACCATCTTCTCTCACCCTCTCAAATTTTACCCGCCAGCTCTCGTCCACCAGTGGCGCCATCTGATCCAGTGTAACCTGTTGCAAAATATAACGCATTACATAGAAATATTCAGTAGGGTCAATGCTCAGCTGCACTAAGTGTATTATATAGGCAAAGTTCGTTTTCAATAAATTGCAAAATAGAAATTGATAAAGAACCTACCAGTCGAGTCCAAATCTTAAGAAAGATGAGCCCCAATGCCCAGTCCTGATACAACAGAAAAACTGGGCTTTCATCCACAGGCACTCTCATTGGCACAATGACCAAAAGCTCAAATAGCAGACCAATCAACACAGGAATAACAAGGATCTGGAATAAAATATAGAAGATTAGAAGCCAGTTGTAAACAGACTACTAAATGATGATCACACAAGAAAAACCCATACCCATATCGATAGTAATACAGAACTCTTGACGACAATCCCGCACCACTTCCAAATTTGGCCAAACAAAATTTGGGCTCTTCCTGCTTTAACATGCTCTGCAAAATACCTTGCTCCAGCTAAAACAGTCCAGATAGCATAGCTTCCAATAACAAAGGCATACAGATCTGAGGAAAGAAGTACGCAGCTGACTAAGTATTTATACCAAGAAAAGCATACAAATGAACAAAGACCATTGTACACAAGTGTCTTACCATTGCACTTAATTCCATGAGTTATTGGGAGAAGCGGAATAGAATTGAAGAGAGCCCGTCCTAATGAAACTGGTACAACAATGACGGACGAATTCAAGAGCAGCAGGGTCATCCATGCGAGCACCAACAGCAGCACAATACGAAGGATGAAACTATACCTGCTACACGTTGTGAACAAGTGAACCCAAATAAGATGCCAACCAATGAGATACCTCAAGTTTATAAACCAATAAATCAGAGGTCAAATGGCTATGCATTGCCAAAATGGAAAAAATATAAGCAAAATAAATTTAGTACAAATCAATATATCCATCTATCTCCTGTAAAAAAAATTGAGGTTCAAATTCGCGAAAAATGATAAAACCCAGGTGGGCCACGATATATCTCATTGATCGCCAAAATATAACCTGCGAGTGTAAGGTCTATAGGCAAGACATTATCAAAATCGTTTGCACATACCATGTACCAGGACGTGAAAGATGTGACAGAGATTAGATCTGTGTTTCAACATGTCACTCAAATTCATACGAATAGACATACAGCTAATAATAAGACAATTCAAAATACTTACTCGCTATCAGTCTCGTCACCATCATACTCTTCCACATTAGTGCCAGTGGTTTGGATGTTTATGTTCGGATTTTCAGCAACTAGTGCTGCTGGAGCCTGACCTTGCTGCTGAATTCCACCATGTTGTACATCACGTAATCTATCATGCCTTTCCACATTCACATTGTCCTGGCCACCCATGACCTCAGTTCTGGGAAGTAAGAAATCAGTTAAGACAAGAGCCCAGCCAACTGCAGTGAACCACTGACGGAGAAGGGCTTTAATTGTTGCCCTCAGTTTGAAATGCTTGATTGCAAATGGAATACAGATCTGGAACAGAAGCATGTCTGCAGGAATCTCGGTAGATGGATCAGACAAACTGCAAATAAGAAAAGGTCAAGGGGATTAATTCATTGAATCATATGATTATTAAAAAATTGGAAAGTGTAAATATACAAGCTTGTCACACATCTACTTACGAAACATCCAGTGGGAAAACTGAAGGTGCCAATCTCATAGCCAGTTTGACTGGTAAAAATACCAGCAACACAATTAAACTCCCATAAACAGCGACAGATAATAGAACACGACGAGCGTGCTTATGCACAGGGTCGTCAATAAGATCACGAAAAGGGTTGTAGTTTGGATCAGCTGGATCCCGAAGAAAATAAAGAACTCCATTGCGCAAAACCTATGCAAGCAAATGAAAGTAAACGATCAGCGGAGAAAGACACACAAGAGTAGCAATTAAAAAATCAGAACATGTAAATGTCATTAGACAGGATTGCGTGACCGTACCCCTCGTAGAAGGCTCACGAACACACTGATTTGTAGCATGTATATAATTCCTACAATCCAATGTATCAAGGAGCTCGCCAAAGGAGAGAAAGAAAAAAATTCCACCCTATGAGTCATAGTCTTCCCAAGCATCTTAACAGTACAAACGTCCAACCACCACCCGCACATCAAAGGAAAAACCCCAAGCTCAACTACCAGAAGAAATGCAACCTTGACCATAGTCAATAAGTGCCTCATAGCTGTCACGAACTGTCTAATAAGGGAGGGAATTGCATCTGCTATTGAAGTGATGCCATAAATTCTCCCCACAACCAGAGCCTCACCCTTAACATAGCGTATCAAAGCAACGATTCCAAGATAGAAAATGACCATAGAAACAATAAACATGTAACCTGTAGCAAGAGTAGTGGCATCAGATAGCCGTGAGCTAGCATCTACTCGTAGTTTTCCAGCACTGTTTGAAACTAGATCTAGTCCAGTGGTAGTTGCATTCAAGGTTTCGGCAACCACTTCCACAGCTTGAGAAAGCAGGCCATCTTTATGTGTTTCAGATGACAAATTTGTAACTACAGATAATGCAGCTGTGGAGAACATCGAAAACATGGGACTTGCAGCTGTGGAGAAAAACCAAGAAATATAGTAGAGAATGATTCTGCCTATTGAAAAGGGGAGAAAGATCACTACACCGAGGAATATCATATTGCTTGCTAGAACCTGCACACAGACAGAGCAAATTTTTAGGACCAATTCAGAAAATGCAGAGCAGAATATAGCGTAAACATACAAGAGAATGGTATTAAAAAATTCCAAAGCACAATTGAGCAGTTTCAGGGATCCTGCAACTGATAACATTTCTTTTGCTAGTGGTAATGACTCATAACATGATGAGACAATGTGAGTAACAAGTTAACAGAAAAGAGGAATGAATAAAGTATATTAATCTATAAAACGGTAATGCCAACAAAGCAATGAGACTCACAGTGAAAGCATTTTCAACCAAATGAAAAACAGGCCCTTGCATGCCAACAAGCTCGTCAAAAGGTACATCTTCTGCGCCATCAGCATCATCCAGACCATCAAACATCTGTTCAACGTGTGCCTCAAGACGTGCTGCTTGCATTTCCAACCTAGCAGCAACATTCTCTGCATTTCTTCTGATCAATTGACCAGCACCAGCGATACCCTGCGCTCCCCCAGCATCATCGCCAATTCCATCAACAGCGGGAATCCTATTAGCTGGTGCAGGAGGTCTTCTCACAGCACGGGCACCATTTGCATCCCCTTCATCTTCTCTCACAGCATCTGGTCCTCCTAGTTCTCGTAAATGTCTAAAATAATCCCTCAAGGAAGTGGCCCCTAGAAAAATGAAAACAATGCTAGCAGACAGCAGGAACCCATGAAAACAATCTGTGAGTATCGCCGTAGCAGAGATATGACTGAGAAATAGTCCCTGGGCTTCACCAAAACTCCTCACAAAGGCCAAACGCCATATCCAGAATGTGATGAAGGGTATTATGAGGAGCCAGACAGATAGTACAAAAGAAAGTCGCATGAAGAACTGCACAATATGACATCCTTTCGTTGCAATTCCAACCACAAACTCCGCAAAAGGAAGCCTTGTCGGTGCATTTTCAGCATAAACAGGGGAGAAAGAAAATGGATGTTTGCAAACCTGCAAAGCATGTTAACAGCTTCAATGAACATTTTAACTAGTAGTAACAACACAAGACATATGATAAAAACTCTATAAAACTAGCCACACTGAAGATTGACAAACAAGATTAAAGGCATGGTTTGAAATGTCATTTTCAAGCGAAACACACAACTTTGTAACTTGAAATTTTAGAGAAATGTTAATCGGCATAATTTTTATAGCTTTTAGCAGTGCAGGGCTACGCTTCAAGGCCACCTTGAGGCAACACCTCACGTTGCCAAAGGAAAATGCCTCGCCCCACCTTAACAATTTTCTTAGACCTTGATCAAGGGCACTAGTCTAACCACTCAAACCTGCAATCCCATATACTGATAATAACAAGCCTCTATCTTGTTGTTTATGATGCATAAAGTGCATGTGTCTTTGCTTAATTCAGATAATTGGGGCATCTTAAAGTGTAAACTAAGAAATTAACACATACAAAGAGTCCTGGCAGCATATAAAGATTATATATACAAACATTTTGGATTAAAACCAGTATATTACTTGTTTGTGTCCACCCACTAAACCCATTAAACCAACATGGTTTTCCAACTTTCTAATTCATCAATTAAAATTAGGGCATGATCTTATCAATTAGGAAATACATCTCTAAATTCACCCTCCAACAAACCCTAATTCAACAATTGATTCCAATAAACAAAAACCCTTAGATACAATAAATAAGCTGCCACATCAAAAAAGGAACAGTGTAATTTTTTCTATTGATTTTTATAACAATTACCTCACACTGACGAGCATTGCTGTGATTAAGCCACTGAAGAAGACAATCTTGATGAACAAATTTAATACTTCCACTACAAGCACATGGATATCTTAGTGGATTTTCAGAATCACCTGGATTTCTACAAATCCTACAAACATCTTCATCTTCATCATCTTCATAATTATTATTAATAGAAGATGTAACTCCGTTATTGTTAACCCTAAAATCTTCTTGTAATTTCGAATCTATCTCCATAAATACCAACTGGATAACAAAACAACGATTCCTCTAGCTCTCTCCCCTCTTCTCTCTCAAGATGATTCGAAGTTTTGAGGAAAGGAAGAAGAAGATCTGGAGAGGTAAACAAAGAGAAAGGGGGGAACTATCGGAGGAACACCGAACAAAAGTATTTTGAGGGACTAGAATGTCTTTTAACTCTTTAATGGTATATGTCGGTGATGACGTGATGTAATACCGAACCCTGGCTCGCGCTGATTTTGCTCCTTTGGATACGGACGTGGGAGATTTACTGTAGATTTGAATTGCCGATCAGTGGCCCATGACTCGTAAATGTCGAAGTCATGGACAAAATTCCCGAACCTTCCCAACAATGCCCTTAATTTGCGTTTCCAACACGCATTTAATGGTCCAACCTAGTTGGCAACTTCTTGTTCAGTTACAGTACGCGGGGCTGCGGGGCAGTCTTGGGATGAGAAAGCACAATTTCAAATGTTGACGGAGCATGAATAATCAGTTACCGGAAAATGCAGCTCACACAAATCAAATTGGATGAGCAAGAGAAAAAATGATGGCAACAGCTAAACTAAAAGTATATAGAGTATTTTTACCAACTTGCAAATGGCATAAGACGAAGAAATGTCACACACAATACCGCACACAAACTGGTAATAAACGACCATGGTCAAGAAGAAATAAAGAAAGAGTTTACACAATAATTCACCACAATAAATATAAGAATTATACCAATAGAGACCAAAGCTATGGGTACCACGTGCCCTCGTTAATAGCCTGTTAGTAGTTTAATAAAGTGCATGGTTCAGAGAGGAAAAAAATAGACCAAAACTGGATAATTATAACTGCAAACTAAGAGAATAATTAAGAGTTGTTAAAACCAAAAATCACCTAGACCTGATGGGTACCCAATGGAATTTTTCAAGGTTGCTTAGACATTGATCAAATACGGCGTCACGTCAGCCATCAAAAAATTATAGAATAAGGAAAAAATGGATGGTAGAACCAATTGCTGCTTCATATGCCTAATTCCCTATAAAGAGAAAAGGTTACTAGACCACGACACTTCAGACGAATAAGTCTTGTGAGTATTATTTACAAGATAAAGATAATTTCTAAGATTTAGTTTCAGGTTTGCTGAGAGTCCACTATTTATAATAATGAACAAGGTTAGATAGCTTACGCCAACAACTGTCCGGTACAGTGGTGAAGGCACCCCTTTTCGTCCATAGTATAGACGACATGTAAGGGGATCAATTCCCACTAGGGAAGGTTGGGTCCCCCATTTTCACCAATTTCCTCTATGGATATAACTGAGATTGGGTCTTGTTGATGGCGTGGCGGTTGGATTAGCATTGGGGCCGGTCGATTTTACTAGGTTTGCTTGGGGTGTGGGCATAGTTATGTCGTATCAAAAAAAAAAAGGCTAGGCAGCTTGCAATCGAAATTGTCTGTGAACCATCAAGCAGTATTGGAGTTCCATAACTCTCTAAGACTAAATCATTTTGTAAAATGTCCAAAACTGTTTGCAGACAAGTTGTCGTCTCGGAGTTCTGCAACATTTAATATCCATAAGTTCGCGAATTGTAAAAATAAGTTTGTGTACTTAAATTACAAAAAATACAGTAAAACTTTGATAAATTAATAGTCTTGGGACTGCTAAATTCAATCAATTAGGCGAAGTATTAATTTATTGGTAAATTAATAAGTTAATATATCGACACATACCAAATTTAGGTTTCAGTTTTAAAAATAAGTGTGTAGATCATTTTCCTATAATAACAAATATCTAAAGATTTTAATTTTAATTTTTAATTTTATATAAATTTAGGCGTTCTTACGATGGGTTCGAGTTCCATCATAAGGACACGATAAAAGTAGAATTGTTCCCTTGGTCATCATGATGTTGCGCGGCGTGTCCTTCCCACTAGCTCTTATATACCTTAGTGGTTTGTATCATCGCTTAGATCTCCTTGCAGCCGACTTAAAACGCGTCAATGGTATTCACGACGTCGAGTATTTTCTTCCTACTACTGAATTTCTTCAAATATCGGGAAGTATGGAGTGAGCATCTTTCCAGACAAAGGTTTTAACAGAACGGGTTACCTTCATGTTCCAAATTTTACTATATTCCTTGGTATCGCAGCTAATAAAATTAATAGAATTGTATAAATAATTAACAAAAAGTTACATAGGTTGTTTAGAGTCCATTGAGGCTCTTCTTCCATGTTTATTTTGAAGTCTCATTGTCTTGTCACTTGTATCTTGATCAATATAAATAAACAATTTGTTTAAGGAAAATTATAGGTGAAGGAAGAAGATGTAGAGACAAGAAGGTGAATATCTTATTAGAGAGATCGGTAGTAGTAATACATAGGTTTCTTTATATACATATATATAAAGGGGAAACTAGATGGACCGCACATCCATGGGCCGTAGGCCCTGTAACACTCCCCCTTGTGCGGTTCAATAACAAAACTTTATACACAGTGCTTCATATGTAGTGCTTTGAATGTAGTTCTTCAAATGTCATTCTCTCCTTGATGACTTGTGCCGAAATCAGTTGCCTTACTAAAACTTTGACAAGGAAAAACCCAGTGGGATAAAACCTTAGTACAACTCTTCACATGTTGTCTCGTACTTTACATGTAGTTCATCACATGCAATATGATCTTCAAAGATCGACGAGTCTAAGCTAATTTCCTCGTTAAAACTTCTTCAGGAAAACCCAGAGGGACAAAACCTGAACTAAAGAAAAAGAGTACAATATTAAGCAAACTTAGAACATAGTTGGACTCGAATATGTTTCCTCATTAAAACCTTGACAAGGAAAACCCAGTGGGAAAAAACCTTGACGAAGGGAAAAGAGTACAACGTGACAGATGTAAGTAAAGGTGATCTGTTGCAGATGATCGCTCTGCTTTATTGAAGTTGACTAGTTGCTTCACAACTCTTAAGGCAGAAAATCCTCGTGGGAAAGACAATAGCCTTAGATGGGAAATTACATTCCCGGTGTTTTTTGTTGTCGTATTAAAAACCTTGCCGAGTAACAAAACCATGTGGGAAAAAACAACCTCGGTGAAGGAAAATAATTCAACACACCATTAGATGCTCCCCCTGATGTCAGACAATTTTCATTAGTCTAATGCAGTTAAAAGGAGTTTATCACACTTTACTTTGGTGACTTTAATGTTTATAAGACCATGTTGTTGATTCTGGAAGTGACGTTGCTTAACAGACTATCGCGTTTCATTTCATTGATTCAGATATTTTCAGTAATATCTACGCGATCTTTATGTCTTCAACGTTCAACATACTTGATGTTTTTAGTGTTGTCTCTCTAAAAACCTTGTCGAGTAACAAAACCCTTTGGGAAAAACTATTATCGATCAAAGGGAAAAAGAGTACAACACAACTTCAAATTCGAAGTAAAATATGTCGACATCATATCCTTGGATCCTCCCCCTGATATCGGCATCTCCCTCTGATTATTTTCAGAGTTGTTCCAGACAGTTCCTTTAGTCATGTACTTTTCGAAACTGAATATCCGTAATGACCTAGAAAATAGTCAACCATATCTCCCCCAGATTACTTTCGTTGGAGAAGAGATTATTGTTCCTTCATAATCAACAACTTTTGGATTGCAATTTCATTAGCATTCCTTTTAATGTCTTTGCAGGGATAAAACAAATTTATGTCAATGGTTACCTTTAAGTACATGATTACATTTACTATACAATTCCAATGACGTTGCGTTGGCGCTGAGCTATATCTAGCTAACAAGTTCCCTGAGGATGTAAAATTTAATCGAGTACATTATTATACGAAGTACAACAATACGTCTATTGTACTTAGGTATGGGAATTTCATCTCCCAACACATCTTCGTCATCTTCCTTTAGAATAAATGGTCACTTACTTACATTTGAACCTCGACTAATCATGGGGGTGCTATCAGGATGCATGTCTCTGTTAAATTACCCGACAACTTTAGACATATGCAAACTGGTGGAATAATATACCACAAGCTCAGCATTCGGTCGAGCTTTCCCCAGATTTTTCATCTCAAATTCGGATTTCAAATAGCTTTTAAGGTCTCTTATTACATCAAGAGTACCCATCATGTTTGTACCATCGACATAGATAGCTACAATTCCTAATCAGGAACTTTCTTGTGAATACACAAGTAAAAATAACTTACTTGTCTATCCCCTTCAAATCAAATATCCACTTAGACGGGAATACCACATCCGCCTGATTGCTTAATTCTATAAGTGAGCGTTCTATCTAACTGTAAACGCACTTTGTAGTTTAGAGTCACTTGATTTGGGAAACAAAAGGCTATCAAGCCCTTTTGTAAATATCTTGTATCTCTTGATTCTTTCAGAGATACGTAATAACCACATACATATGCTGCATTTCAAGTTCTTTTGAAATTACCAAGCTAACTAAGTAGTGGAACGCTATAACGTTCATTACAAGACAATTCTAGGGCTTTGTGGGAAACCTCACGCCACAAGAAGAGTCTTTCTACTAGAAGACTTCATTCTTCTCACTGTGCTTGGTGACAAATAATCATATATGTCCTATAGGCTTTACACTTTGTTGGTTAGCACTACCACACCAAATACTTGTATATTTGTCAAAGAACCAAGTTCTACCTTGATTGTATAGGCCAGATATGCTCTTCGTTGACATTAAACAATAAGAAGCATGGTTCGATCTCGTCATGCTCTATTTTCTTGAGTAACTATATATAAAAATAATCATTAATATGCTCGCACGATCTTTCCATTGACTCGTGTGTGGTCTCATAATCCTTTAGGATTTCATTGTTCTCTGGAATCATTAAACTTCGGAGCGTCCTCCAGTATTGATTCATGGACATAGTCAAAGACAATCAGATGAGATGATTTCATTAATGATACAAATTAGGTTGTGCCTTACTCGTCTACTTCCTTTCTAGGTGAGCATTGATCGAACCTAGTGGCATCTCCATCTAGCCACGGCCTTAACTACACTTCCTTCAAGTGTAGTTGCAATACCTTAGTCTATGGTGTACCCCATACTGAGGATTTCTAACCTTGCAGGCATATTTGCAGCTGGTATGTATGATCTTGTCACATTACCGATATCAGTGTACTTTCTGAAAATCGATTATTCTTTTCACTTCACATTTACATTTGTGGAGTACAAGAATCAATATGAGACAAAGTGGGAACACACCACGATAATTCTTGTCGTTCCTTTAGGAAATCCTTTTTCTTATCTCCCGCTAGCGACGGGAAGACAGACTCATCAAAGTGACGATTAACGGATAAGAGATTGCCTGCTAAAGGTTTCAAATGCGGATAATTGTTGGGAATTCATATCCAACATAACTACTTAATTGTTTTGATGACCAACTATAGTACGATGTGGAGTCGTAGTGGCACATATATAGCACAACCAAAAATGCGTAAGAATACAAATGTCAGGCTTATATCCAGTTACCAACTGGTACGCAGAAATGGTTGACTAATTGTAGGTTCTAAAACGAATAAGTAAATATGCATGTAATATTGCATATCCCCAAAGCATTTATGTAATATTGCATAACCTATCCTTAGACACCATCTGTAACCTTTGATGGTAGCCTCTGCGAGACCATGGGGTAAGGATGTTCTACACTGATCCTATTAAACATGCAATATCCATCAAGTACTTTTGATGTAAATATCTAGCATTGACAAGGTTGGTGAGTCCTTAAATTATATAATATGTGCTAGGATTGTTTCAAAAAAACATTATTTCTTGTGATCAATAACTAATTTAACACTTCGAATCATCCACCAGAGTCACAAATCACTTGAATGGTCCGCTTTCTGTATGGATATGTTCACAAATATCACCTTGTTTCTTTTGAAAGAATGGGTTGTTTACCATTTGCATCTTAGGATAGTCTCAATCCTTTTTACTAAAGAATGACTTTGTAAAATGAGTTCCATGCTTTATTACTTTAAAAGCATAATGGGAGGGGAGGTGGTGTTTCTAGTAATTTAGAAAGAGTTGATTATGAGAGATGCCGTCACTTTGCATTCTTTCAATCTTTTTGATTCCCATTTTCTTGTTCACTCAAACAAAATGATGTCCATTTGAGTTCTTTCAAAACATAACATCATATCACAACCAAATTGTCTTTATGGTTTTGTCAAAACCTGAATGAGTCAATTCCCAACATTACATTGTCGGTGATGATCTGGATTCAATTATCCAAATATTAGTGATTTACATTTCACTAGAATAATTGGCTCATTATTTTCTCTAAAATGTGATTCTTTTCACATTCATTAAAGGCAATTTATAGATGCATTCCCATTCTCACAATGAATTTTTGTTCGATAATCGTTCGCACAGATTTCGTAAGAACTTGACAAAGTGTGATTAACTCTTAGTTCTTACAGAGCTCATGTAACTTTTAATCTTTATACCAATTAGGCAACAAAGATTGAGCATTTCTTCGCTCGGATATTACATGTAATGATCCAATCATCACATGGTATTATATAAGGAAACAATTCAACAAGCAGTTTAATATATTTCCTTAAGTGCTTCGTGTAATAAGTGGTGTGGCCTTATTACGTAACAAAAGAAAATTTATCTCATTTACTTTAGAGTGTTACAGTTCATGAATATGATATACTTTTCATCATAATGTACGAATGATCCTTTTAACTCAAGTGCTTTAGAGTATTTCAGTCTCATTGAAATGATATACTTTTCATTCCATAAGTACATACAATGAATTCAGTTCTTCGCAAAAAAAAAAAATTCTTTATTTTAGATTTTTATAAAAAATAAATGTTTATTAAACTACCATACAATCAATAGTCTAGGATCAAATCATACAAAATTCAGTTGAATAAAGATAATTAATAAACTTATCAAAATGTAAGTGTATTAATTGGGCAAGTTTCTTATTGCCACTGAAGTTGACAATCGAGGGTATGACCTTCTTTTAACATATAGTGAGTTTGTTGTCATTTAAACTCTCTATATATCAGTTGGATGTTACTATATGATACATGCATTTTATCGCTTGTACCATACTCAGTAAATGTTTATACCAAGTGCCCAAATCTCATTCAAATGAGTCAGAATTACATCTCTGTCTTATGCTCAGTAAATACATTTACTTTGTATTGTTACTACTTGAGGCAATATTACAAGTGTCTTAAATTCCAATGAACGTTCAAATTTTCGGGGGGAAATTTCATGAATGTTTCAACAAAACAAAACAAAAAATCCTTCAGAGCATTTCATCGTCTTAAATCAATATATCGCCTTAAAACGTAGAAGTAATGCCTTCATCTTTTGAACAATGCATCGTCACTGGTTGAAGGTTTTCATGATGGAAGTAAAGCTCTTGTAGACACAATTGACTTCTGTATCAGAGCCTCTTTAATGGCGTTCAAGTACTTCTGAGTCCAATAGGTCAAATTTTTAATCGAGTTGGTTTAATCAAAACCCAGTCAATGGATTGGTCAAGGCCCAGTCCATTGGGTTGAATAGGTCATGGTTAAAAAAAAGTCCACATATATGGTCCATTATATATGAAGCACTCAGGACCATCGATAACAAACTTGAAACTATTCGCATATAGCCCAAAATTTATTGTTAACCTAAAGATTGAAAATTTCATTATCAAACTTTAGTGTTCGGAATACAATTGAAAACATATCCGATGATGATGAAAATTTTAAAGATGATTCATCAAAATATTTCTATAAACATAACAAAATTTCAAGGTAATCCAACGGCTAGATAAAAAGATATACATTACACCGTATGACTGTTACAATTCACGTTTTTGTGAACACAGATGGAAATATTACGTACTTTGGAAAATTTACCATGGTTGGATCTTTATGAAATTTATATAGTAGCTCCATAAAAACAATATAAAAAACATACCAAACATATATCATAATCCAACGGTTGAAATTCTCAAAACTTAGGTTTTTCGCCGTTATTAAAAATTAGGGTTTTTCTGAACGTACACAGTTTTATTAAAATCAGGTTTTGGAGATTGAATCATATTCCGATTTGATTGAAATGTTAACACAGTAAGTAATTCCTAATCAGGTTTAACATATTAAAATTTCATGAAAATCTAACGGTGAAATCTCTATGTTTTATAATCATACATTTGTGGAACCCCAATATATACACTATGAAAACAAATATCTTCATTCAAAAGAAATACTTGGTAACGCATCCATGATGATAAACAAATAGAATAAGAACCACGCTAATCTTCAAGAAATAATCCATAATCAATTTTAAACAAAGAAAAAAAAACGCCAATTGGTAGAGTCGTGCTTGATAACGTGTTTAAGGAGAATTAAAGGTGAAGGAAGAAGATGTAGAGACAAGAGGAGAATATCTTATTAGAGAGATTAGTAGTAGTAATGCATAGGTTTCTTTATATACATTTAAAGGGGAAACTAGATGGACCGCACATCCATGGGTCGTAGGCCCTGTAACACAATTTAGATTGATCCCAAATTTTTATTGTGGTTATAAATTGACTTACCTTTCTTAAAGTTTTCAACTCCAGCAATCGGCTTTGGTATAAGTGGTTTAATACCTGGTATCTAATAATCCTCCCAAATATCAACGTTTTCACCATTACCAATTTTCCAGAGACAATTCTTCTTTATCTGGTGAGCACCTATGAGAATTCCTTTACAACTTCCACTATCCTTCTTTTTAGGTTTAGTGTTGACATGTAATATATTACACTTAGGGTAATATTTATCTTTTAAGATGGTGGTCAAAAGAGAAGAGGGATTCTCTTTAAATCTTCATCCCATTTTTGCTGCTACCATGGCAAGGTTGAAATTTTACATATTTTGAAGCTACTTCTGTCACTCAAAGATTTACACATGGACTCCCAGGCTTGTGGTACACACTCTTTTTACCATTTACATTATTTCCTTTCTCATTTTCCCCCACCGAAAATCTCTTTGATTTTTGGTTATGGTGCTACGAATTTTCACTGGAATTTTGAAGCAATCCATTTGATACACACACAAGAAGAGGTAATTGTTTTTACCATAACAGTCCTCCTAGCAACATTTAGATTTTTACTTTTTCAACTCAACAATATATTTGTTGCTCATTTTATCAATCGTAGGTTCAAAACTTTTGATCTTAGATCAATTAATAAACAAATGAGAACCTAGATATCTATCATTGAGAGGAATAACATTTACCCCTAAGATATTTTTAGTCTCGTCTGTAATACTATAAGCAGTTTCAGGACTAAAAAAGACAGGACTTGCTAAGGTTATTTAGGTGACCAGAGGCAATCCAAAAGTTCTTAAACAAAGTGACCATATAATGACTATTAGCAGCGTTAGCCCCACAAAACACTAAAATGTCATCAGCAAATAGTAAATGACTAACAACAAGAGTGTGGTAGTAACTTTAATACCTTTTAAAAGACTTAAATCTCCAACATGCATTATTATTCGAGACAATGCCTCCATACAAAAGGGGAACATCAAGAATATAAGGGATCTCTTGCCTCGGCCCTCTAGTAGGTTTAAAGAAATCAGTTTAGGGACCCATTTATCAACACAACAAGAGTAGTTGTACAAATACATGTACATTCAGAAATTATATTACACCATTTTTATTTGAAAACCTAACTTAGTCATAATTTGAATTAAAAAGTCTCATTTCACCCTATCAGACGCATTTGACATATCAATTTTAAGACCCATCAACCCTTTCTTACTTTTAGTATTTCTCACTTTGTGATCAACTCATGGGAAATTGCAATGTTGTCTGAAATATGCCTTTCAGGAATGACGGCAGATTGAAAAAGAGATATTATTTTATCAAGCAATCCTTTCATTCTACTTTCCATCAGTTTTGAGATTATTTTATAAGTGATATTTTCCAAGAAATAAGTCTGAATTCAGCAGAGGTAGTTGAATTCAGAGTGTTGGAACAGGGAATATAAATGAGGCATTCATCTCTTTAGATATGTGTTCACTTTCAACAAAAAAAAATGGATCATAAGAGTTAAGTCAGGTCCAATTGTTTCCAAATTTCGTTGAAAAAAATTTAGGGGAAACCATCAGGGTATGGGCTTTTATCAAGTCCCATAAAAAAAAAAGATAATTTTCAAATATCATGCATTATAGGGATAATATAAAGCATATCATTATCAAGATCATTGATACATTTAAGAATTAAATGAAGCATGCTCTAACTAATTTTAGGTTCCACAGTCATAGCAATGTTATGAAAACGATTGGTTATGCATGCGGAAATTTCACTTCTACTACTAACCTGATTTTTGTTTTCCTTTTGAATGGTCCCTGTTTTATTTCTTTTAAACCTCAGTTTAGCTCTAGTTTAGATATACCTTGTATTTCTATCTCATAAGGCTAGTTTTGGTCTCTACTTTTGTTTTTCCAGAATTTTTCCTTAAGTTCATTCCAGGTAGTAAGTTCGGCAATTCAGATGTCCAAATCCTTAGACTTGTCACGGTAGTTATGTTTTTTGTTTGTTTGATCCAAATTTTTCTTGACGAGTTCTATATTAGTATTAATGTGACCAAAAGTGGATTTGTTCCAAATGTTAAGAGAATACTTAACTTTGGAAAACTTTTTGTTCATAGTAAAAGCAGGGGATCCCTGAATATTTGTATTCCAACAATCTAGAATAAGAGGTTTACATCGTTGTTAATACCCAAAAATTGCTCATAGGTAAAACAATGTACTGTTGAAATACTTTCTTTAGGTTCGAAAATCAAAATCATACAAAACGAGCCTAAACCAAGAAATTGGCCGTTCACGTTTTGCTTCGGTTACAAAGAGAGAAAATGGGTTGATCTTAGGGGAGGGAAAGCAAAGAAAGTTTGAGGAAATCAGTGGTGATTGAATTTAGGTGTGAGGTTGTTAACTATGGAAGAAGAAGAGCTTGAGAATGATAAACTTGTTCTGTCTTCTGAATAGACAAGGTAGTCTATTTATAGTTAGAACACTCACTGTTTCCTCGTAAGTAGTGGAGGTTGTGGAGAGATGGAGATAGTGGGATAATGGTATGGTTACGCCCATAATGTTAGGGAAGTTTCTGGAAATCCGTAAACCATCATTCTATTACTTAGCCACTTCTTTTAACCGCTCTCAACCGTTGCCACTACTTGTAACTTCCTTATCATGGGATGTTGCCATGCCGCACATTGATGTATACCCATAAGTAATTCCCCCATGTAACATGTTTTGATTTCTCGTAGGAATCATTGATTTGTTTTCTAGTCTTGTCTAGATTGTCACGATATACTTGACTGAGCAATAGCCTAAGCTAGCCAGACTTTGTCGAAGTGGCATAGCTTGAAGAGACAACTCGACTCCAAGGTTATGTGTGACTAATAATGAATTTGCCATAAAATGGCATTGTAATCAGTTAGCCATAATAATACACGTAGATAACATAGTGCACCATGTTAAATAGCTAGCTAAGTCGTGACACGGGCCGCGACCTAGTCGATATCCAGTCAAGTCAGCATGGACATGGGTGCTAGGCTTGGAGAAACATAGTCGTGGCCAGGCCGAGAGGCAAGGAGGTCGTATCCATATGGCTTGTCTAGGCGAGACATGGCTAGGCCAGGCCTAAAGACAAGGTAGTCGTGGACATGGTTAGCCAGGCCGGAAGATAAGGAGGTCGTGGCTACTAGCTTGGCTAGGACAAGAGACTAGGAGGCCGTTGCATGGTTATGCCATGCTAGGGGATAGGGAGGCCGTTGCCTTGATTAGGCCAGGCTAGACCGACTAGCAAGGAGGACGTGGCTGGTTAGATACCAGGCTAGGCTGGCTAGCAAGGAGACTGCGGCCATGGTTAGACAGGCCGGTAGACAGGGAGGTCGTGACTAAGAGGCAGGGTGGCCGGCTAGGCTAGGATTATGTAAAGGTAGCCGTGGGCCAGGCCAAACCGGGAGATAGGAAGGTCGTAGCCTGATTAGCTAGTTGGCTAGCTAGGAAGACAAGGAGGCTGTGGCCTGATTAGCTAGTTGGATAGCTAGGAAGTTGGTGGCCATGGCCTTGCTAGCTAGTTGGATAGCTAGGGATAGGAATGTCGTGGCCAAAGACATGGCCAAGCTAAGAGATAAGGAAGTCGTGGCCTGGCTAGCTAGTTGGCTAGCTATGGAGTTAATGTCCACAACTTGGTTATGGAGTGTGGCCGTGTTGGCGCTAGCACTTCATTTGTAGCATACAGAACATACTCGAGGAATTATGTCGTGCAAGTTCTGCGACTCGAGGTAATATTCCAAATATTATGCTTCTGGTAATACTTTTATTCAAAATAGTGTAGTAGCTTATTCTAAATATTTATAATAAGCACCATCAGTATAGACTGACTAATGCATGACAATTCATATGGTCGTGCATAAGATAATGAGAGTTCCACCGAGTGAAGCTCTAAAATCTTGCAGGCATATTCAAGGCCAGTATAGCCATTAGATGGATGCGCATTCTCAATTCTCTTGCGGAATATAATGTAGAAGTTCGAATCTATAATTCTGATGTCGGATCAGTAATTTATACATATTTATAAACATATATAGAATACCGAGAGTTCAACTGGGTGAAGCCCAAGTACATATGTAATTATAGATATGTCTATGATGTAGGTTCAAAGGTGATTTTTACAAGTTTTGCCCTTGTCAAAAAACCACCATCAACAATCGTTTATGCTTCATCCAATCACCTGAATATTTAAAAGGGGTCCCCTCATTGTTCCAAGTATTATGAGTATTTAAACATATAGGATCATGGTTAGAAATCAAAGGACTTAGGTGTCTTAAGTTAGAATTAGGGAAACAAGAATTTCATCTAGAATTAACTAAAGCTCTATTTGGTCTTTGTTCTATGAAATCGGAATTTGTTTTTCTATTATTCCACGTGAAAGTATAAACTAAAAAGACAAGATCCATTAGACCACTATTATCGATTCGGTTATTAAAGGTCCTAGCTTCTCTTTCTTTAAGAGGAAATCTACTCTCTTTTTTTATGAAACACAAAATTACAATCACCTAAAATAATCCAAGGTTTATCAATCATGTGTCATGTGCTTAATGATATTCCAAGATTCAATTTTATTTATCCTATAGGGACTGCCACAAAAACATGTATTTCAGATTAGGTCTATTCTTGCTAGTATGGACGTTAACATTTGTATGGTCAAAGATCCTCAGCAGTATTCCTAGGAAGAACAAGCTAGTATGAACATTATATCAAGATTGGTTGTTTATGGTTTCCACATTTCCCATCCCCTGGTAGTTCGATGCTATAACATATATGAATTGCCAGAAGTAGGAAACAACAGGATAATTAAATCTTTCAAGATTTTCAGTACAACGAATGGAGAATTCAAAGAATATTTTCATAGCTAACAAGAAATGGTTATTAGAATAAACATTCAAAATTCTGTGTTAGAAGAACTTACTTGGGTTATTGGTTTTATGAGTGAAGGGTCTTACAACTTTATCTAGTTTTCTAACATCAAGAGTATCATAGTGTAATTCTGACCAAACACATAAATAACCATCATTCATACATCCTAAGAAATCATACAACAAACTAAACCAAACATCCTATCAATTTTGTATGACATCAAATTGGTTGTTTTATACCATCAAAAGGACATAAAACTGATTTTTTTATTATATTAACAATAATCATATCAGAGTGATAATTCCTAAAATTTAACTTAAGATGATTCGAGATTACCTCAATTGAGATCGAATTTGGTGTATTGGTAATATTAGGGTCAAATTCCCAAAAATTAGTTGTTATTTGTCTATTTCAATTGGTGTGCTATTGTTCTTCCAATTGTAGAATAGTTCTTCATACATTTTAGAGGTGTAAGGACCCGTACGTTCGTCAATACTATTTGGTCGGTCAAGAGACGAATTAGTTGTTAATGACTTGATTAAATAAATAAGAATTCCATAGGATGAATTGATCAAAAAGACGAGGAGAAGGTTGTTATTGTAAGATGGGTTGTAGCTATTGAACAAGAAATCAAAAGAATTGATAATGATTTTTGCTTTATTTATATTTTAGAGGAGAAGTTTGAGATTGGAATTGGGTTTGTATTTGAGGTAATCTAACCTTACTCAATTGGAGTCTGTTATTTTATTAAAGTATTGATATATTTGATATTGTTATTGTTATGTTATCTTTGATTTGTTTTAAGAATCAAGAACAGAGAAGGATTAGGGTTTTGAGTTAATGAATTCTGAGATGAACCAGTTGAGTTGTGTCTATTATGTAAGAGACAAAATTAAAGATGATTGAATGATTATATCTAATGTATAAGAATTGATCCAATAAATCCAAGGTTGAAGGAGAAATTGTAGTGGTATTGTAGCTAATTTTTGATATATAAAAGGAAAGACTTTGATGAGTTGGGTTTGTTTGATTGTGAACCTTAAGTACAAAGTTGAAGGAATTACATTTCAAGAGCTTAGGAGACTGTTTAGATGATGAATAAATGTATTAGGTTTGCAGGAAGTTGTAGTGTTGTTGATGGGTAAAAACGATTTGCCGGTTTTTGAGGAAGAGTGGAGACTCGTGCGTATGAACAAAGACTCCTCGAACGAGCAAATTGCCTGAACCTTTAGCAAACTAATGCACTGCACGTGAGTGCTTTGAGTTTGAGAGATCATTCTATATGACTCCGGCCTAAAACAAGACAATGGCCTTTCCAGAATCAATTCGTTCACAAAAAGGGATGAGGGTCGATCTGTAGGAGGGAAGCTGACAAGTGTGTGATATCAATGATAATTGAAGGATTGTGGATGTGTTGGACACTTCTGCAAGTTTAGTGATCTGTTGAGTTCAGATAAGATAAGTTATGATAGCTTGAGTTCTATCATGTTGTCAAATCCTGGATTGATGAACTTATTTATATTGCAGAAATAATAAACACATTGATCTCCAGTAATTGTGACGGTTGCAGAGGAGTGGAAGAGTTGGAAGTGGGGAATCGTGGTTAAACCAGCTTCGCATGGGAGAATTGGTTGATTATCCATACACTACTTTGCTAACTCCTTTAACTGCTTGCACGACTTACTCACATTTCTCATCGTGGGTGTACACACATGCCGTAGGTTTCCAGACCAAAACCCTAGTGAATATCCCCCCCCCCCCCATGTGACATGACTGATGTCTCATGAATGTGGAGTCTGCAAGGCAGGCGTGTATTTAATTGGTCAATTGTTGACTTGACTATACCATAAGTCTTATCCTTGATGAGTCGGGCATAATGAACGAATGTGATATGCTTTGAGACTCATGGATTGAGCATGGTGTCTGCTGGGACAGAATAATGCACATACGTTGAGTCTTGATGAATTGTGATATATATTTTACCAGTTGAGGTAAATAATGATTTTCAGATAATTTGATCGACACGCGTCTGATGAAATTGCTCGATCATGGACCTATTCTGATATGTTGAGCATTTGACAGGAAATCAGATGTTGTTGAGTTACGAGTTATCTAGAATGTTCATTCCTGATCTACTATGTCATGAATTATCGAATGACAAATGATTAAAATATTAGTGAATATTAGACGATCGAACGTCCAATGAAATATTGAACGATCGACCAAGTGTATGGCCATCAAATAATGGTGCTCGGTCGAGCAATTAACATGTTGGTAGCATGACCAAACATTAAAAATATTAATTACTGGATCAATATAAAAGTTTCAACATTTATCGAATTATCGTAAATTCGAAACCCTAATTTTGGAGAACCACCCTGGATCCTGAAGATTGAGAGTTGTTCAATGTGGGTCAAGAAATATCGACCAACCAATGGGCATGAGAGCTGGCCATTGGTGGTGAATGGACGTCCGAGCGTGCGGAGGAATGTCCATGAATTAGGATTCGGGAATTATGAAAGATATGAATTATTATTAAAATAATAATTGAGAGACGTGGGACCGGTAGGCCATTATGGCCAAGTGACCGGCCAGGTTCGGTCATGGTGGTGCACGGGCCACCATGTCCCTCGCGCGTCCATTCCTGAAAATCTGAGGTATTTTGTTGGTCGTTTGAGAAATATTTTAGATTTTCAGAAGTGTTTGATCTTGACTGAAACTCTCAATTTTGCATGAATGAGCAAGTAAGACTTTGCTCGTACGTCCAATACTTCAGAATATTAAAATGTCGTTATTTTAATATTATTGGTAAAATAAAAACCTAATAGTCGTGGGACTAGAGTTTTTTTGAGTGTTGAGCAATATTTGGAGAAATATGGAGAATTGGGAGTTTGCATGAACGAGAGAGTTTCAACAGATGAGGGAAATAATAATAATAATAATAATAAGGAATTGGAGAGGTGTGGGATCGTCCACGGCCGTGGCATGGATGGCCGGCCGGTGGTCCCGGTCCCGTGACGCCTCTTTCCTATTTTATTTTTATTTTATCAACCTTCCTTAGCTCTTCATATTACGTCGTTCGTCCATATTTTTGGGTGCTCGTTCGTGCATTATTGCTAAGTACACTCACACCATTTTCTCGGGGCTTACTTGGTGGTGGCCCATATGCTTGAAAATTGAATATCTATTTGTAATCCATGGAATTCAGCTGAGAAAAGCCGTGAATTGAAGTAATGAGATATTATAATAAAAATATATTATTTTATAGGAATTCAATTGATTACTACTGCACTAGAATTAATTAATTGATAGCTCTATACTAGCAGACAATCTGTCCAGGTGCATTATATTTATTCGAGAACCGAGGTATGAGATAGTGGAACCATCATACTCGTTCTGAACATTTATTTTGTATAGTAAGGGAACATTGCGACATCCTGAGGATGTTATCGCTCTATACTAGCAGGAAATCTGTCTAGGAGTTGTCCAATCATTAAGATTCTATACACATGTATTATATATAGTCAAGGAACATTGCGACATCCTGAAGACGTTATCGCTCTATACTAGCAGAAAATATGTCTAGGAGCCGTCCAATCGTTTTCCATTATATATACTGAGCCGGACAGTATATAAAAATATATGGAGTATCGAGAGTTCAGCCGTGGAGGTCGCAATATTGTCGTAATATATTTAGGTTTTGATGAGGTTACCTGATCATCCGGAGATCGTTGTAACATGAGCTTTCATGTCCAAATTATAAAATATGAATTTCATATATTCGTTGAAGCCGGGTCAGAAATATATAAAAATTGGCATTTTACAATTTTAGCCCTCGTCAAAAATCCACCATCAACAAGTGTTATGTTGAGTGGCAGTTGCAACTAATGGAATTGGGGTATTGAAATAAAAATATTGCAGGGGGTGGGTAGTGGGTACAACTTGGACTGAGCTACAATTAATGGTCACTGAAATGGGTTGAAACATCTCATGGACTGGCTGTAATTATAGGATTTGAATGTGCATGTGGACTCTTAGTAAGAAGAGATGTGTTGTGTAGTCGAGTGGTGTGAGCTGATTTTTGTAGTGATACTACATTTCAGGGAAGTGGTTGTGTCGCACCATTACGGTGCAACAGAGTAGGCCATAGACTATAGCATGTGCAATGACTTGTTGCTCAGTCAGCTGACCAACTCATCTAACTTACTTGACCCATCCTATTTGACTGAGTCGACTCAGTTAAACCGGACTTTGACTCATGGATTCCCCTTACTTGACCATACTTTGACCAAGGTTAACCCTAACCCTTTGACAGACGTTAACTGTTAGTTGACCAAGTTAATCTTTTAGTTTGAACGTAAGTTGACTGTTAACGATTGTTAGTTGACCGTTAGTTTAGGTGACATTTCCTGTCACCTGAGATAGTCCCCAGTTACCCCTTCGGCTAGTTTTCGGCCACTTTTCCTAATTTCGGATGAGCAATTTTGGCATAGAATTTTCAACGGAAAATTTAATAAAGAAAAATATATTAGAATGTAAGAAAGAATATTAAGAAGAAACTAATGAGAATTTTGTGGATTTACTCCAGATGATGGTGATGATCAGTGTTAGACTTGTTGATTGAAAGATCTTGAAGTAGGTGTGGTTTGCCATCAATACAAATGAGAGCTTTTGTAACTTTCTTGTAATAATTAAGTTTCTTTTATCAGCGAGCATGATGTGTTTTTACTATTTGTGTGTATGTTTGAGTGTACTTTGATATGTGTATATAATATGCATTGTGTGGTTTCCCCGCGAGGAGTGCTTCTGCTTTCCCCACATATCCTTGCTAAGTTGTGAGTAATGCGGTTATTTTTCCCGTTTGAATATTAGTATGGCGTTTATCTTTTTCTTGTCAATATTATTAGTATGGCGGTTACCTTCTCAATTTCAATAGTATTATACAAATTGTCAATAGTTGGGCGGGTATTTACTCCGTCTCAATATTATTTATATCTATTTTATTAATTAGGATGGTTATTTTTCCTATTTGAATATTATTTAATAGGGCTGTTATTTTATCCATTTTGATATTATATATATTTATTTTGGGAGATTCACCCGTGTGCATATTATACTTGATTGTCTAACTATCTGATCTTAATGGTAATATTTTGAATCATGATTTTGGTGGAGCACTTCATGTGGAAAATGTTATTATTATTGATTGGGGTTGTTCTAGCGTCATGTTCTCTATTTAGAAGGGCGGGGTTAGGGTAACACTTGCTACTTGATGCATGAATTGTTGAATGCTTTAAATTCATTATTGTCCTTTCAGTTATTATTGTTTTAGTACTTTGAAGCATGTTAGCGATTTCCTGAGACTTAGTTGTTTACACTGAGCACTCCTTTGGGATGATGTGCTCACTCGTTTCTACTTCAGTTTCAGTTATGAGAAGAAATGGCGCACATGAGGATATCTATGTTCGTAACTTAAAGCTTTAACGAACAAAAGATATTTATGTAACTTATATATATATATATATATATGTATTTTTTTTATCTATAAAATAACACACTAATATGTTTATATCACTTGATAGATTTTCATTTATAAAGTATCTGAAAGCTTGGGTTTTATTTTGGTTTACCTTATTTAATTATTATTATGATTCTTAAAATCGATGATCTAGTTTTTGATGCTTCAAGTTTAGGTTATAATCCTATTAGCTATGCAGGTGACTTAATTGGGGTGTCACCAGAGGTCACATTGAAATTTCTACAGGGAGTACTTACTTTCTTCGCGAGTTTACTATGAATTTTCTTAGTTCTGTATTTGTGATGAACACTGTAAAAGTTATTTATAGAAGTCATAGTTCTCATAATGGTTGCACCCATAATAGTCGTATGCAATTCGGTGTTGAAAGTATCCTTGATTCTTAACAATATTAAAACTTCACGGTCTTCAGAGTCTAAGTAGCCTAGGAATTTTCGGTGTGTTAGTAGCCAAATAGTTAATAGTTTCTTCAGTGTCTTAGTAGCCGATGGAATTGAAATTTAACGTTTTTCTTTTCTTTTCCAATCTCGATCTCTGAAATAGTGTCTTGGTAACTTATGATGTAATTACCCGTCCCTCTATCGAAATTGTATCCACTTAGCCACTATGGTCATTCGGTAATGTGGGGTTCTGAACGGGCATCGCTGCTGTAATCCAGCAGTAACTTCCAAGAAGGTCACCCATCCCTAGATCGCTTCCGCCCGAGCAGGCTTAACTGCAGAGTTTTCTGCCAACTCTGGAGCCATTTGTGCTGAAAAGGCCTTGGTGTTAGGAAAGGACAAACCATTACTTATATTCCGGTCAGCGATCCCTACCTACCGAGTCGGGCTTGGATATATTCCTCGACTCTGGAATATATCCAAGCCCAGATCTACGACGTTCCTTACCTCTCATGAGATCAATACAGATCCCCGATGTTCCCTACCCCTCATGAGATCAATACCTGACACAATTCGTCCAGCGTACTCTCTCACCCCCGACACGTGACCCGTCGTCGGCTCTAATACCATTTGTAATGATCCGACCTTCCGCCGATACTATCCCCACTTAGCCACTTCAGTTATCTGGTAGTGTGGGGTTTTCAACGGGCATCGCTGCGGTAATCCTGTAGTAACTTCCCGGGAGGTCACCCATCCCTAAATTACTCCCACCCGAGCACGATTAACTGCATAGTTTTCAGCCAACTCTGTAGCCAATTGTGCTAAAAAGACCTTGGTGTTAGGAAAGGATAAACCATGACCTATATTCCAATCGGTGAACCCTACCTGCCGAGTCAGGGTATTACATATGAAAGTCGAATCATGTGTGTCTTAGCAGCAAAAATAAAGGAAATATCTTAGTAACTGATGAACAAAGGTGCATCTTTAAACTTGAGGATCTAGTTCGTTAATGATTGTTGGTTACTGGTGTCAGAATAATGCTCGGTTGAACCCACAAGAATCAATTCATGAACATTAAGCCATGGTTTGCAAATATTGCATTCCTTAATTTATTAATGTATTTGTTCATGAGTATGAAATCATATTTAACCAATTTTAGAATTTTAACAACTAAGTTTGCAAACTGGTACGCAAACTATAGTTCCGGACTTCGGTCTTGTCCAGCCGTTTGCAAACGGGTACGCAAATTGTCATCCCGGACCTAACTCAGGTAGAACCGTTCGCAAACTTATATGCAAACTTGGTTCCCGGACTTTAACAGTTAAAACCGTTCGCATATTGGTATGCAAACAAGGTTTCCGAACCTGAATCATACCAAAACAGTTTGCATACTTCTATGCATACTGTGTTGTATCCAAACAAAGGTTAATTGTTCTAAACTTCCATTTCAATCATTGAAACATCCTTAGAAGATGACAATAGTTGTCTCACACAAACTATTAGCTTATAAGTAATTTTCAAGTGATCGAATGATCAATACGAAACTTTCCGAGTCGACATCAAATGATTGTCTCACAAAAATCATGTAAGATATTTCAAGGAAATTTTCACATGATCATCTTTTAACTTATTATTTAGTTTCCAACAAATAAATTGTTTCCAACTAAACTCGTCAAGAATAATGATGAACGTAGCTAAATAAAAAAGCTTCCAACACATATTTCGAGAAATATATACGCGAGATAAACTCGGCTCGAAATATCAAAATGTCTATATAGCTATACGACTTAGTCTCATTAGGAGATAGAATAAAATAGACTTCTGAGTGATAGATAAGTTTTAGTCTCCACATACCTTTTGTTGATGAAGTTCCTCCAAGCTCTTATCAGTAGATCTTCGTCTTCAATCGATGAACGTCGTGAAGTCTAAAGCTCAACTACACATTCTATCATAATCCGAGACATAGATATAAGTAGACTAGAAATCAAGACTTATAGTTTTGATAACCTAAACTTGACAAACAAGCTTGAGATAGCAACGCTTGCGAGTTCGACCGAGCAGTGCTCTAACAATCTCCCCATTTGTCAATTTTAGTGACAAAAATATCAATACATATGAATTACAAAATAAATAAACTTTGTAGCTTCTCATCCAACATGCTTGATTTCCTTGGTTCTTCAACATTCCTTGAATTATTTGCCACTCCAAGTACTTCAGTGATTCTGAACGTGTTCAACTCAGCATCATTGTTGTTGAAGATCCGTAGCTATAACAATAAGAAAATAATTGTTCTCAATCATTGTTATATAGTGTCATAATATTATTACACAACATCAAAGTTCAATTGCATCATAATTTTGAAATAATATTATGGTGATATGTATCACTCCCCCTTAGTCAATACTTCCATCTTATAATGAAAACCACTCCCCCTTACATAATGATCCGTAATCCATATGTATGTAGTGTGAACTACCAAATAATTCTCCCCTTTTTTTGTCAATATGAAATGGCAAAAGTACGAAAACTATGGGATCATAATGAATTCTCAAAAGATAATTTATAACTAAAATAGAACATATCAACTTTGTTTCGATGATTTTACATATTCGAAACTTAGTGTAATCATCAAGGAGTTTATAAAGATACAAGATAACTCCTACAATATTCCACAGCTGCACTCCCCACAAAGATTTGGAAATTAAGTACAAGTTCAATTAACAATACTCCCCCACCCCCACCCCCCACACACATAAAATGTCATTCCCAAAAGAACAACAAGATCTACCTTACTTTTACGAGAAAAGAAGGATTTCTTAGGAAATTTTGATACCTAACAGAAATAAAATTCAACTACTAGAAACAAATGTGGAATTGAAACAACACTTCACTGAAACTTCAAGCTTTTATCGCCCAAAAGATATAAATAGATCCAGGGGCAAGAAAAAGCTAGAAGTCTAATGAACCAAAGCAACACCAATAGACTGTCATAAGTGTTGAAACGTAGCAGTATCTAGAGGTTTGGTGAGAATATCAGCCAATTGTTGTTCGGAAGGCACAAATTCTATGTTAAAGATACCATTATCATAGAGATCTCTAATAAAATAATACCTGATGTCGATGTGCTTAGTTCTTGAGTGCTCAACAGGATTCTCAGTGATGCGAATCGCACTTGAGTTATCACAAAAGATCTTTATTATTCCAGTGTCAATTCCATAACCAGCAAGCATTTGTTTCATCCATAGAAGTTGAGTACAACACGAACCTGCAACAATATATTCTGTTTCGCATGTTGAGAGGGACTGTGAGATTTGTTTCTTGCTATTCCATGCCAAAAGATTCAACCCTACATAATAGAAACCCACGGATGTACTCTTTCTGTCTTCCATACATCCTGCCCAATCAACATCTAAATAAGCCATAAGATCAGTGTTAGTATCAAAAGTATAAGATAGACCATAACCGATAGTGTGTTGAATGTATCACATGATCCTTTTCGCGACTACAAGATGAGATTCCTTTGGATTAGCCTGAAATCTAGCACAACAACCAACACTAAACCAATATCAGGTCTAGTAGCTGTAAGATATAAAATACTTCCAATAGATCGATAAAGTTTTTGATCTACATTGATTCATTTCTCATCTCGGCACAGTTTACCAGTGGTAGGCATAAGGGTCAGCTTTGGAGTTGACTTATCAAGACCGAACCTTGTAACAAGATCCTGATAGGATTTTGGGAAACCCTATGTGTAATAACCGCAATCGCACGGTGTCTAACTAGTAGACAGAGGCAAGCACGGGTCGTTCCCACGAGGAGCGGTGGAAATACTCTAATCAATATCTCTAATGAACTAACAAGAAATGATTTTTGGGATTTTTATAATGAATAATGTAAAACGAAAAAAATAAAATTGCTGAAATAAAATAAAATCAATTGGAAAGTTGGTAACCAGGGTTTATAGTATCCACCACTATTTCTATTCAATTACTGAAATGAAACATAATTCATGAATTATTTATTGTTCGTTCTATTGGCATCACCTATTATATATATAAGAATCGCAAATATCGCTGGGACGCCCTAAGCATGGCACATCAAAAGACTAAACCGAAGTATGCACCATCAAATTGCATTAGCGAGAAAGTTATACGAAACTAAATATAGGTTCACAAATAATACCCGACTATTCTAAGCATACCCCATAAGGATTAACCCAAGCATGAAATATCAGACAATGAGACAAATAAATTTGTGATCCTAACAATCAAACACATAGGTTACTGTATTGTACAGAACCGGTGAAGAAACAACTAATTTCATCGCAAAATCAATATATAAAATCATGGAATTAAATTATTCAAATCATAATAGTCTTTTGCTAAATATTATTCAATTGAAAATAGCCTAATAATTCCATGTGGTTTCAACATAAACCCTAGTTACAAAAAAAGTCTAGCAAGACATGGCTTTCTCAAAAGCCATAAACATATTATAGAGAATCGAATCAATCACTAGCTAATCAAATGGAAATGGAAAACCAAA